>CM062818.1:1270887488-1271487488 GCA_031772625.1 Pinus tabuliformis | reverse complement strand
ACAAATGCACCTTTTATTTTTCTATTACGAGATGAGGTCTCCACTGCCCTCTGCATCTAGTCTTCCACCCGACCATGAGACTGTCTTTCGAGACCAGTCTCCCCCCTAGCTTGCTCAAAGACTACAGTCTTTGCGAGTTGCCTGCGCTTTGCACCCTTACCATCTGCTCATCACTAGACGTGGTAAGCCACCCCTTCACCCACTGCATGTCCTCTACAGCACAGTGTTCTTTCCCCCTTTTCCTAGAAACCATTTCACGGTTAGGGGGAGAAAGGCGGTTAGGGTTTTGCAACTTTTTCTTTAAATATATTAACTTCTCTCCTCAGAAGTTACATGATATCCCTGTTACTAGGAAATCATTTTTTCCTTTCCATTTTATGAAAAAAATAAATATTAATTTACGCAACAGGTAATAATTAACATCCTTTTTGTTTGTGTCCTATTTTAACTGAAGTAAATAAAATATTTACTATAATCTGGGGATATGACATCTCCCCCTCCTGAAATTAGACATCGACCCAATGTCTTTCAGTTATAAACAGCCCTGGGTAAGCCTGTTTCATGAGTTCTTCATCTTCCCAAGTGGCCTCATCAGGCCCAAAGTGTGGCCACTGCACTTTAACTTGGGTAATATCCCACCTCCGCAGCGTGACTTCTCTCCGGTCGAGGATGCTCAGCAGTTCGACCCGGATTTCTCTTTTCGGTTCTACCTGCAACATGCAACATCCTCAGTTAGTTTTCTTTTAAGAGAAAACAATTAGATTGTTCTATTAGAGATAATTCTCACCTGAATATCCTACCAATTAATCACATGTTTAGGATCATAAACATATTTTTTTAACACGAAGACATGAAAAACGTGGACTCGTATGTGACTAGGCAGAGCGAGCTGGTAAGCCACCGGCCTAGTTCTGGCTAAGATCTGGAATGGTCCATAGTATCGAGGTGCCAACTTAGCACACCCGCTCCACTGTAATGTGCTCTTTTTTTCTCGTATTCTCACATACACATGATCACCGACTTGATACTCCTTAAACTGCCTCTTTTGGTCAGCGAAGTTATTTTGCCTATCCTGAGCTGCCTTCAGATCGGAACTCACCCTTTTAACTAGCTCCTTCATCTCCTTAAGCATTTCAGGACCTAACAGCAATCTATCTTCTGGCCTACTCTAGCTCGAGGGGGTGTGGCACTTCCGCCCATACAATACTTCAAAAGGGCTCATTAGCAATGATGTGTGGTAGCCATTATTGTATGTGAACTCCACCAAGTGTAGGTTGTCCTCCCATTTGGTTGGTTGCTACATCGCATATGCCCTTAACATATCTTCTACTACCTGGTTCACTCGTTCAGTTTTCCCGTCAGTCTGAGGGTGATAAGCCATGCTAAAGTTCAATTGAGTTCCTAATTCTTCAAACAATGTTTTCCAAAAGACCAATGTAAATTTTACATCACGGTTTGAAATTATTGTCTTTGGTAACCCATGCAGCTTAAATATATTTTGCATGAATACATGGGCGATCTGCACAGCTCTGTATGTAGATTGCACCGGTATAAAATGTGCTGACTTACTCAGCTTATCCACCACCACCATGATGGAGTCATTGTTTTTATTTGACTTAGGCAAACCTGTTATAAAGTCCATAGAAATGGTTTCCCACTTCCACTCCGGAATGGGTAATGGTTGTAATAAACCTGCAAGAGGTTGGTGTTCTGCTTTAATTTATTGACATTCTAGACATCGTGCCAAGTAACCAGCCACATCTTTCTTCATTCCCAGCCAATAATATTCTTTTCGAAGTGCAATGATCATCTTTTGATACCCTGGGTGTCCAGCGTAATGACTCTTATGATACTCATCCAAT
Organism: Pinus tabuliformis; assembly: GCA_031772625.1. NCBI lineage: Eukaryota > Viridiplantae > Streptophyta > Pinopsida > Pinales > Pinaceae > Pinus > Pinus tabuliformis. The sequence continues at coordinate 1,271,485,626 of CM062818.1, read as the reverse complement.
ATCAGATTTTTAATATTGTTCTGATTGGGCACATACAGCCTCCCTTTATAGTACAACATTCCGGCAGCATCCAAGGCATAATCCGGTTGTTTTTCTTTAATGGCTGGTTGCTGCATTTGTTGTTTTATTTGCTGATAAACAACATCTTGTTCGGCTACTTTTTTTATAATTTCCCCGAAGGGACTTTTCCCTTCACTATAAGAAATTTCATATAGGTGTTGCAATTTCCAGCTCAAAGCGTCTGCCACCCGATTGTCCTTCCCTTTTAAATGCTTGATTTCGAAATCAAAACCACTTAGGAAATCCACCCACCATGCTTGCCTTGCATTTAGAGTGGGTTGGCTAAAATAATTGGTCAGACCGTGGTGATCTGTCAATAACAGTAGTTTTCTTCCCATAAGGTAATGTCGCCACATTTTCAGGGCGTGAATCACAGCTGCCAACTCTAGATCGTAAGCAGAATATCTCTACTCATGTTCTTTTAATTTTCTTGATTCATATGCTATTACCTTCCCTTCCTGCATCAACACACCCCCTACCCCTTCTTTGCTTGCGTCTGTGCACACCACATAGTCTTTACTGGGGTCAGCTATACTTAGAATAGGTGCCGTGGTGAGTAAGTATTTGAGTTTTTCAAAACTTCTTTGACATTCAGGGGTCCACTTGAAAGTCTTTCCCTTTTTCTGTAAGGATGTGATTGGATAAGATACTTTTGAAAATCCATCCACAAATCATCTGTAATAGCCTGCCAATCCCATGAAAAATCGGATGTCCGCCACATCTTTGGGTACCAGCCATTCCATAATAGTTCTTATCTTTTCAGGATCCATTGTGATCCCATCTTTCGTGATGATATGCCCCAAATATTGTATCTTCTCTGTAAAGAATTCACATTTACTAAACTTAGCATATAACTGGTGTTCTCAGAGGGTTTGCAATACTAACCTGAGGTGCTCCTAATGCTCCTCCATAGTTCGAGAATAAATCAGTATATCGTCAATAAAGATCAACACAAATTTATCCAAGTACCGATGAAACACACTATTCATCAGACACATAAAGGTGGCGGGGGCATTGTTCAACCCAAAGGGCAGCGCCACAAACTCATAGTGGCCATACCGAGTTCTGAAAGTTGTCTCAGCTATATCCTCCTCTTTAATCCTGACTTGGTGATACCCTGATCGCAAGTCAATCTTCAAGAAAACTATTGCTCCCTTTACCTGATCAAACAGTTCATCGATACAGGGCAGAGGATATTTGTTTTTGATTGTCAACTTATTTAGTTGACGACAATCTATACACATGTGCAGGGTCCTGTCTTTCTTCTTAACGAACAACACCAGGGCTCCCCAGGGTGACACACTGGGGCGGATATAATTCTTGTCCAACAGCTCCTGTAATTGCATTTTTTATTTTGTCAATTCTGGTATACTCATTCTATAGGGTGCCCAGGATACTGGGGCTGCTCCTGCCACTAATTCAATGGTAAAATCTATGTCCCTTTTAGGTGGTAGTCCGGGAATCTCCTCCAGAAACACATCAGCAAATTCCTGTACCACAGGAATATTCTCCATTGTGGCTATTTTATCTTTCGAGTTGGCATATCCCACTTGGATAGCGTAAATCCGACATCCTTTTCTAACACATTTTGCTAACTGTGAGGCGGTTATGGACCGAATTTGCACTGGCCGCTTGATTCCCTGCATTTCTTGCTTTATTCCAAGATCATCCTTGTAACTGATAGTCTTGGTTTTACAATTAATTATGGACCAGTTTTTCTCTAACCAGTCCATACCAATTAATATATCGTACGAACCAACGGGAAGCACATTTAAATTTGCTGTAACTAGCTGTCCTGCTATGTTTAAAGGGCAGTTTTTTATCTTGGCATTTACCCGTCTTTTTGCCCCTGTTGCCAATTGGACTAACCAAGGGTCCTTAAATTTAATAGGTTGCAACCTACAATGCTCCACAATTCTAGGGCTAATATAACTTAACTTTGCACCAGAGTCAATTAAAACAGTGACAGCAAGGTCTAAGAGTTTACCTTCAAATTCCACCATGGTCAGCTGGTACTCTGCCTGACGATCCTCCAGAGCAGCATTAATTTTCGGCAGACTTCATACTACATCGCCAACCGTAGAAGCTTTGTAGACCTGGGAAACCTGTTCAGTCCCTTTTTGCCGGGGACAATTTTTCACATAATGGGGTCCACCACAGCCCCAACATTGCACTGGAGGCCTTGTTGTCCCTTCGTCGCAGCGAGTTTTTCTGTGAGTTTCTGCTGATTTGCCCCTTGGCAAATCCTCTATTGCTACCACGACGGTTACCTTTAGTACTTCCAGCCAGTTTTCCACCTTTCTTATCGAACCATCTCTTACCCAGGATTTCTCCCTTCTGCTTGCTTTGCTGGTAACAAATTCAGGCCTTGCGTATAGCCTCGTCCATCATCTTTGGGTTGTCAAATTCAATTATTTCCCTCATTCCCAAGGGTACACTACTGAAAAGCCTCTATACTTTAGCTTTTTCTTCCCGAATATAAGGCACATAACGGAGTAATGAAGTAAAACGAGTGATGAACTCGTCCATAGTCTATTGTCCCAATCGCAGGTCATGGAACTCTCTTGCCTTTTCTTCATAGAAGCGTTCTATCAAGTATCTTTCTTTAAAGTAATTTTGAAAATTTTCCCAAGTGATAGTCTGTTCACTCACTCCTTTTACCATCTTAACTTCCTCCCACCACAAGGTGGCTTTCCCCTACAATTGGAAAATGGCCAACCTCGCCTTAAGATTGTGATCATATTCATACAGCTAGAAATATTTGTTCATATTGATCAACCATGCTTCAGCTGCCTCCTCTTGTTCTCCGTCAAAATGTGGTGGCTTGATTTTACGGAACTCCCCTTGCAACTCCATCCATTGCCTTTTGGATGTCTGTTGTTCGGAAGCATTATCTGATCGTTCCTCCTCCCTTCCTTTTGACTCTCTGAGTTCTGTGTGGTGATTCTGTTCTCCTGACATTCATTGTTGCTCAGCATTGGGATTCGGTGGCTGCTGATTTTATCTTTCGGATAGAATTTTTATGATCCTCTCCTGCTCCATAGTTAACCTTGCATTATATTCCCGTAATTGGGCCATTTCATTTTTCAGTTCCCGCACCGTCTCCAAAATTGCAAGGTTTGTACCGTGAGCCTCCTCTCCAAGCTGTACCCATAATTCAAGATTGTTCTCTGTAGGTACCTGTCCCACCACAAATCCATGGGACGCACTGTCTGCTCTACTCATACTGTCAATCTTGCTCCTGTACTTAAACATAAAAATAACAGGGGAATAGTCACGCAATTAAAAAAAATAAAAAAATACTGCTTAATAGAGATGGAGATAAATTATATTCAATCTGTATATCAACACCAATTTCCCAGAGGCCACAGTTTTTGAAACCTGGCTCTGATACCGCTTGTCATGGTTCCCCACTTGTAATTAATAATTTTTTTTTTGGTATATTAATCTGGTTTAACCGTACCCATGTTACCTTTTGTGGATTATTTTACCATTCACCAATGGTTAGTCTCCTCATGTCGCTATACATCTACCACATGACATACGGTAATGGTTTTGTTCAAGTGTTGATGTACTAATTGATAGATCTTTATTAAATTTCTACAAGGCTTTACGCATGATGTCCACGTGGCATTTAGTTAAAAGGTTACTTCTGGTTTCTCTCTCCCACCATCACATGGCAACCCTTATCCGCTACCATGTGTATTAACTTCTGCCCTGCTTCGTGCTATACGAGGCCAATAGACTGTCCAATCTTTCACTGGCATAGTATTTCCCACCTCATCTACAGTGGAGAACACCTCATACTATCCAACGGTGGTAGATTAGAACGGGCTGTCGTCCTAATCTTTCGATTGCCATGGATGACGAGATCATTTGGGTTGGGCAACTTTCTCTGCGGCCTGCTTTGGCTCCGCTCAGGCATCCAGTCCCAAGAGCTTCAACTTACAGACCCTGCGCAAATGCCGACGAATTTCCTCACCTTTCAGGTAATCAAAAGAACCAAGTTTCCTTCTGCATTCTTTGGGCAAGGCGTTCCTTCGTTTCATTAAGGAACTCATGTATTTGCTCAGGTTTTCATGTAGTTGCAGGTTGGCTTGATATTGGGCATTCTACAACACCGAACAAGTGTTGTTCATTCGGCGGCCGAGGTTTTCCTTAGCAGGTAAGTTTCTTTGGTAAGGATAGAGGAATATCTCTTGTGAATTTTTACTGCAACTTGTTTACACCCGCCATTATCTAACTGATGTTTGCATGGGTTGCTCTTGTATAGGTTGGGTGCCTATCCCTCACATGGTGGCCTGGACATGTCTAAGGAAACCCCACCTTCGTCCTATCCAGAGGTCCAAGTATGGAGAGGCCTACCGGCCGTGGCCTTGTTTTGTTTGCTTCAGAAGTTCTCTTATAGTTTAAGGAGGGCAATCTCCTAGTCTCTCTTGTATTTTGATGAGCAAGGGAGTGGAGGGCATTTTCGTCCCCTCTAGACTCCAGTCTTCCATTTGCAATGACTATTGTAATTTTGTAATTTTAAATGCTAGAGTTGGCATCTAACTGCAGTTTCTCTGCTCAGACTATTGAGTGTAATAAATCTTTCATGCACCCTGCTGTTCATTTAACTCATGAAAAATTAATTTCTCGCCTACTGTGTTATCACCAAAATCAGATCCTGATAGGCTGCTGATCAGACTATCTCAGTGTAACTATTTCAAACCAATCTTTTAGCTAAGGCTTAGCCTCCTTAGCCTGAGAGGGCTCTCTCAAAGGGTTAATGATATTGATTAAAGATATGGATAGATGGCTAACTCTATGGTTTGGATTTTATATGTTTGTAGATTGGAAGATGGAGACTTGCTACCATTGGGCTATGGAGTCAGTGACAGAGATAAGGACAACAAATAGCTCTTCTTATAAAACTGAGGCTTGTATATACTTCAATGAAGGAGTGACACATTCAAGAAAGTCTCAATAACTTGAAGTTCATAGGAGTCAGAGCATGTGGGCATGAATTCTGAGTAATGATACATCAAGGTATTCAAAAGGAAAGAATTTAAAGTGATAGATCATAGTTTAATACCTAAAGGAAGTCAGGGCATTCAGCATTTAAACATTCAGAACATAAACTCATATGGGACCACACAGTTTATAAATGTATATAGGAAGTCAGAGCACATTCAGTGAATTCTGAGTGATTATACATCCATACCACTGTAAGAATTAAGGAAATGACAACATCACATATTCTGAACATAAAAAATCCTTCATGAATCCTGAGTAATAAGCATTAAGACTATGGAAGTAAAGCATTTCAAAGATAAAAGATGAAGCTCACTGAAGTACACTAAGAATCTCAGCTTCAGAAAAGTCCAACTGCTTCTGTATATATCAATCCCTGCATAGCATTTACAAAGTAGTCTTTTCCTCTAACATTTTCCAACCCTTTGCTAATTCGACCTCTTGCTCTATATAAAGCATTTACAATTAGGATTCCATCATCCCTCATCAAGAGAATTCGAATTTTCCATCAGTGACACCTATTCTAACCATAAAACAAACCATTAATTAGAACTAGCTGTTAACTAGGAGTGCTAGTGACCTAATACAACTAGGAGTGTAACTCATTATTATGATTACAACAACCTTATCTAAGCATTTAAAGCATTCTTTGACAGCTGCAACCTCATGAAGTCTAATTTGATGAAGCCTCCCACGTGGTCACCCAACTGCTGATGACAAACCCTAGAAATTAGGGAACATGTTTCCCTGTTTTTAGGTTTAAATCCTTGAAAATTGGCACGTGGGACAGAGCCTTTATTTCTTCATCCATGACACATTTTATGAAACTGAAGGAGGTTTTTGTAGCCCATGTTTTCTAGAACAAAAACCTCTCCTGGTTTTTTAAAATATTTCTCCAGCTGTCCAGAAACTGTCCTTGAAAAACACGTGGCAAACAGGAAAAATCCGTTTTCTGAAAGTAGGGTCTCAATGAAAGCTTAATATCTCCCAACTGAAAACACTTATGAATAAAGTGAGATAGGTTATTGTATCTGGAGAGTTTATGAAGAGAAAACTCCCTCAGAATTCCAAAATACATCTTCTTGTAACCAGAAACGGATCTTGAAAAAGACTGCTAAAACCAGAAGACAAAGCTTGACTTTCAGCAGTTTCGTAGCGCAAGTTTAACCATAAATTTCTCCCACCTCAGAATGGAATTGAAGAAACTGAAAGAGGTTTATGTAGTGCAGCATGTTAGGAAGAAAATCCTCTTTCAGTTTGCAAAATTAAGTTCTCGGCTGCTCAGGAAAGCTTTTGGAAGTTAACTAGTAAAAACAGTTTTTCTGCTAAAACAGGCTGCTACAGGGGTTTCGTAGCGCGCTACGAAAACGTGGATTTATAGCTAGTTTTAAAATTTCTCCAAAATGGTGTGAGATATGACTTCTAAACACATGGTGAGGCTTCTAGGACATGGAATGAGGCTGTCAAACTTTATTTGAAGATGGACATGAGACTCTAACCCTATGACTTAGACTCTAAAACATAAAAATGACTTCACCATGACTTGACCATGACTGATACAAGAATTGAGAAACCATGTAAGTTGTCCAAATTTTTTAAGGAAGTTTTACAGTGATAACAGTGGCTCCACTAGGGATAGTGTGCCCTTGTGGTACATTAAGAACCTGTAGCTCCAGTGCCGCTATCCATCCTCTAGAAGAAAACTTTGAACTTCTGCCCAATCTGCTCCTCAAGCCTTGAATAATTTTTTGTAAGAAGAATTCAAACTGCACCTACTGAAATAGATGCTCAGTCAACCTACCCTGAGCTTATTTTCATTTTCCTACCTACCTACTAGCTCCAATTTCCACTTTAGGTCAAGCAACATGATATTTCCAATAAAGCCAATCAATTGTCGTTTCTGATATTGGAGGCTCTTGATTGCATTCAACCTCAAAATAACCATGATAGTGAGATGACCAAATCAACTTATAATGTATATGATCTTCATAATGCAAATGAAAATGAAATACTGATGTGCAAAACTTTGCCATGTATTCATTTATAGGGTCAAAGAAAACATGGTTATTTTGATAATCATCATAACATTCTATCTCTTCAGACAACTGATCCTCAGCCACACAAAATTCCTTTGATGTGCTATCCAACTGCCTTTCTGCATGATTCTCATAGACAATGTAATTTTCCTCACTATTGTGATCATTATTTGAAGTAAGCTGCTGCAAGGAATTACAAAATTGAACAACCTTTTCCTCTGCCTGAGGGCTATAAAAGCTATTTTCCAGTACTTCTTCTTGTTGTTTGCAATCAATTTCATTCTCATAATGATCTGAAGCCTGACAAATCTGCTGCATCTCTACATCAATCTCAGAGGATGTAATATGATTTTCATAAGTAAACCCCTGCTGATCTTCATGCTGCATTTCATGAGATGTTATACTTTCTTCTTGGTGTTGAAATGCATTGTTATGAAGAGCCTCTAAAATTTCTTCATCCATAAATTCATCATCATCATAACAATCCTCCAAGTACTGAATAAGACTTAAAGAATGTCTACAGCAATCTTTGAGCAACAATAAGGAAGGATGACATTCTTTATACATCTCATAGAATTCATCATGAAAATTAGCAAGTGAATATATTGAACCATTTTCCAAACCTTTATACCAAGACCATGCTTTTCCTTCTAAAGTGGTCATAAACATCTTCATGAGACAATCTTCAGGGAAATGAACCTTAAGACTGCGTACATGCATATGGAACCTAACCAAATGAAGAGCAGCATTGTCCTTCTTTTCATCTTTGAATATTGGAAGATCATCTAACCAATCAACCTTTGGCATAGGATTTGGAAAACCAGGGATATGAGACCGATTCATAGGAGCATACCTGGCATTCATTCTTGCAGTGGAACTCATCTTGAAACTTCATCAAGCTACTGATCTTCTAGTAGTGGAGTCACCTTCCAATTTCTTATTCGATGTGTGGAGTCGCCAAGGTAGTTTTGCAGCCTCAAAATGATGTCTGAGCTCCTGCTACCTTCAGAAGTTCAACCTCTTAATTTCGGGAATGAATAGACTTCAGGCTCCCGGCAGACGCACCAAAATGTTATCACCAAAATCAGATCCTGATAGGCTGCTGATCAGACTATCTCAGTGTAACTATTTCAAACCAATCTTTTAGCTAAGGCTTAGCCTCCTTAGCCTGAGAGGGCTCTCTCAAAGGGTTAATGATATTGATTAAAGATATGGATAGATGGCTAACTCTATGGTTTGGATTTTATATGTTTGTAGATTGGAAGATGGAGACTTGCTACCATTGGGCTATGGAGTCAGTGACAGAGATAAGGACAACAAATAGCTCTTCTTATAAAACTGAGGCTTGTATATAGTTCAATGAAGGAGTGACACATTCAAGAAAGTCTCAATAACTTGAAGTTCATAGGAGTCAGAGCATGTGGGCATGAATTCTGAGTAATGATACATCAAGGTATTCAAAAGGAAAGAATTTAAAGTGATAGATCATAGTTTAATACCTAAAGGAAGTCAGGGCATTAAGCATTTAAACATTCAGAACATAAACTCATATGGGACCACACAGTTTATAAATGTATACAGGAAGTCAGAGCACATTCAGTGAATTCTGAGTGATTATACATCCATACCACTGTAAGAATTAAGGAAAGGACAACATCACATATTCTGAACATAAAAAATCCTTCATGAATCCTTAGTAATAAGCATTAAGACTATGCAAGTAAAGCATTTCAAAGATAAAAGATGAATCTCACTGAAGTACACTAAGAATCTCAGCTTCAGAAAAGTCCAACTGCTTCTGTATATATCAATCCCTGCATAGCATTTACAAAGTAGTCTTTTCCTCTAACATTTTCCAACCCTTTGCTAATTCGACCTCTTGCTCTATATAAAGCATTTACAATTAGGATTCCATCATCCCTCATCAAGAGAATTCGAATTTGCCATCAGTGACACCTATTCTAACCATAAAACAAACCATTAATTAGAACTAGCTGTTAACTAGGAGTGCTAGTGACCTAATACAACTAGGAGTGTAACTCATTATTATGATTACAACAACCTTATCTAAGCATTTAAAGCATTCTTTGACAGCTGCAACCTCATGAAGTCTAATTTGATGAAGCCTCCCACGTGGTCACCCAACTGCTGATGACAAACCCTAGAAATTAGGGAACATGTTTCCCTGTTTTTAGGTTTAAATCCTTGAAAATTGGCACGTGGGACAGAGCCTTTATCTCTTCATCCATGACACATTTTATGAAACTGAAGGAGGTTTTTGTAGCCCATGTTGTCCAGAACAAAAACCTCTCCTGGTTTTTTAAAACATTTCTCCAGCTGTCCAGAAACTGTCCTTGAAAAACACGTGGCAAACAGGAAAAATCCGTTTTCTGAAAGTAGGGTCTCAATGAAAGCTTAATATCTCCCAACTGAAAACACTTATGAATAAAGTGAGATAGGTTATTGTATCTGGAGAGTTTATGAAGAGAAACCTCCCTCATAATTCCAAAATACATCTTCTTGTAACCAGAAACGGATCTTGAAAAAGACCGCTAAAACCAGAAGACAAAGCTTGACTTTCAGCAGTTTCGTAGCGCAAGTTTAACCATAAATTTCTCCCACCTCAGAATGGAATTGAAGAAACTGAAAGAGGTTTATGTAGTGCAGCATGTTAGAAAGAAAAGCCTCTTTCAGTTTGCAAAATTAAGTTCTCGGCTGCTCAAGAAAGCTTTTGGAAGTTAACTAGTAAAAACAGTTTTTCTGCTAAAACAGGCTGCTACAAGGGTTTCGTAGCGCGCTACGAAAACGTGGATTTATAGCTAGTTTTAAAATTTCTCCAAAATGGTGTGAGATATGACTTCTAAACACATGGTGAGGCTTCTAGGACATGGAATGAGGCTGTCAAACTTTATTTGAAGATGGACATGAGACTCTAACCCTATGACTTAGACTCTAAAACATAAAAATGACTTCACCATGACTTGACTATGACTGATACAAGAATTGAGAAACCATGTAAGTTGTCCAAATTTTTTAAGGAAGTTTTACAGTGATAACATATTGGACTGTAGTTTATTGTAAAAAGGTATATTGCTTCTATCGACAGTGAAATCTTCTTGTTTATTTCTTTACTTAAATAAGATTACCGCTCTGCGGTTTTTCCTTTAAAGGAGATATACTCTTTTGTTTCATAGTCCATGGTCTCACACCTTTCCTTTACTTATATCATGCTCTGTGTTTAACATGCAAATGCACGTTCGGATTTTATAGAGTTTCATTTATTATCTTGCAGTTGGTCTTATTCTATGTGCATGTATTATTCTTTGTCGAGAGGGTACCGTCCCTGCACCTCATTCACAGTTTTAGTTTGACTTCTAGCTCGTTAACTCCTATTTGCAACCATGTCCTTAACATAGTAAGATGCAAAAGAGTTAACCGCAGAAGATTAATAACCCTACCCTACCTGTCTGCTCCAATATGAGTAAAATCCTGTTTCCCTTTTGGGCTTTTTCCATCCCTTAGAGTTTTTTTCATGGAGCGAGTCTCCCATCGCGCCATACTGTTTATTGGCCCTGTCTCTTACGAGGGAAAACAAATCCTACAGCACCCTAAGACACAACTAGATTTAGTCTCTACTTTAGAATTGGTGATTTTTTGTTTAAGGTTGATTCAGCTCGCAGCAAGGCAAGCGCTGGCCTTACTTCTTGTATAAATATATGTCTTTTTTTCTTAAAAGAATAGACTCGATCCAAAAGTTTGCTATCTGCTAATGGATATTACTGATCTTTATTTGGTTTTGCACACTCACCAATATTCGGGTCTGTCTGTGCGTTGCACAATGTATTCACACTTTGTTTACTGATGTTTCCCTGTGCGGCTGGCCTACTTTTTTTTGTTGCCTTCCTAAGGGTTTCACTTTATTTCATTTTCTGTCGCCTGAAAACTGATTATACGTTTGGTAGATTTCCTCACAATGAATTTATTCTAACAGCCCTTGCCAATGACTGTTATCATCAAATTACCAACATGTTTTAGTTTTCAAACTGAGGGAGATAAATTTGTCAATCAGAGACACTAACAGTAGAGTTCTGGGTTTGACCCTTGTCCTGACAACATGCCACCACCACTACCCTCGAAAGACAATTTACATTAGGAACTATCTGGCATGCCTGTCTAGTTTTGTACTTTTCTAAAGGACTGCAACCTACAGAAATTTAACATTTTCTTTTATTTGAGTCAAGTCAGGGCCACATACCTGTGTCGCCTCCTGCAAATGCACATTTTCTTTTTCTGTTCCGAGATGAGGTCTCCACTACCCTCTGCAGCTAGTCTTCCACCCGACCATGAGACTGTCTTTTGAGACCAATCTCCCCCCTAGCTTGCTTAAATACTACAGTCTTTGCAAGTTGCTTGCGCTTTGCACCCTTACCATCTAGTCATCACCAGACATGGTAAGCCACCCCTTCACCCATTGCCTGTCCTCTACAGCACAATGTTCTTTCCCCCTTTTCCTGGAAACCATTTCACGGTTAGGGGGAGAAAGGCGGTTAGGGTTTTGGCAACTATTTCTGTAAATATATTAACTTCTCTCCTCATAAGTTACATGATATCCCTGTTACTAGGAAATCATTTTTTCCTTTCCATTTTCTGAAAAAAATAAATATTAATTTATGCAACAGGGAATAATTAACATCCTTTTTGTTTGTGTCCTATTTTAACTGAAGTAAATAAAATATTTGCAATAATCTAGGGATATGACAAGTGATATGCATGGGGGTTCTAACACATGGAGGGGAGAAGGAAGTGTGTCCCTTAGAAGTCTATAATAGTACGCAAATTGGAAGGAACACACGAGCGGAATGACATCACAAGCTGGAAAGAGGAATAGTCCATAAACCAAAGTGACGAGTTAAACCAGCAACACGTCTACAACAAGATTCATACAATTTCATACAAAATTGTTCATACACAAATGCGTAAGTTAAATAATATTCATTTCTAAAGCAACGAGAATAGTTCAACTACAATAACAACATGTGCATGAAAACTTGATGGCTTTGTTATATATTATTAAGTGAAAGTTCCATCCATTTATACAATATTGATAGCCACTAGCCCCAATAGTGGAACATTACAGTCAACACTGCCTACTCCTCCAAAGAGATGTACTTGATCTACACTGTGTTGAAGATAAGGCTTGTCACAATACTCTCCAAGGCTTCTCTGAGCAATGCCTAGCCAAAATATTGGCTCCCAAAATCCTGTACTATGAGTTATGAGGTTCTATATATAACAAAGGGTGGGGTGACCCTTGACATTCCCCTTTGACTCTTGGACTACCCTCATGACTTTTCACATTACATAATGATTGTTCAGATTCCATTAGTGACACTTGGAATTTCACTTACAATATATTTACAATAATACAATTTTCCACATGTACCCATGTGAGACAAAATAGGATAGAGACAACCTAACAAGAAAAAACACTATGAATCTGAGGTTTGGGGAAAAACCAACTCGAAAACATCCACTTGATGCTTCTCGGTCATGTACGGATGCCAAGGTTGGTATTTTTCTATGATGTCCCCAAACAACTTGATGTTGTCTTACTGAAAGAAGACTCTCTCCTCCATGGCATCTGTGCATGTGGTCTTCGAACTTATGTCGTCTCATCCTAAAGCATGTGCAACATTATATTGAGCATGGATGGACAACCAATGTACTTATTCATGTTGTCTGCACTCAGCTATAAGTAATCACTAGTGGCCTCATGCATCAACTGCTCCATGTACATGTCAATATCCAGCCAGACTTGGTTCTTATGCTTAGCTTTGGTGAGAGAACCTACATCTGTTCACTCCAACCTATATTAGCATTGCTTACTCTGTCATTGCACATTTCCTTTGTTCTTCTTCATGTTTTTGCTTCTCAACTGTTGTTCATCCTTTGACTCTTATTCTGCTTGATGTGATATTAGTTCGGCTAACTGCAAGCTCTGCTTCTCTCTCTTCCTCTACTCTGTTGTCTGTGTCTTGTGCTTCATTTTTCTTCTATTTTCAAAGTTGCTTGCATTAAGATTGAATGCACTTTAGCTTTGCAGCTTTGTTCTCCCTTTATTATGTCACTAACTTCCTCATTCCATGATCATGTAATCACTTGTTGCCTTCTTCCCCTGTTATTGGTTTTGTTGCCATGTTACTGTTGACTCATTTTCTGTAAATAGCTCAGCATATACATATATTAGCAAGTAAACTCACGCTTTCTCAACTTCTTCCCCAATATTGCTTTTAGTGGTCACTCTTGAAACATATCTCTTTGGTTCCATGGTACAATAACTACTCGAGAGAAGTGCTTCATGAGTGTTATACCTGTGCACTACATGCAATGAGATGTGAGATCCAGGGAAGGGGAGCCTAGACCTGTTCATGGGGAGTGTGCAAACAAGAATATCTAAATGGTTATGTGAGGATGAGTGCGGATATGACTAAATGTAAATGTATGTGTGTAAAACAAGTGTGGTAATAGATCAAATTGAAGGAACATGAAGCATGTGCAAAGAGTCATCGCAACGATGACCCTTAGAGCGAAAAAACTAGGTTATGCATGCGACGCTTAGGAAAGGCAATGCAAAACTTGAAACAACACTTCTACAAGCTGAAACAAGTTAAAATCCCAAAAATCGTTAAACAAACTAAGTGAAACAACTCTCTCACAATCTAAATAGACAAAAGCGATAGAAAAAGCAGCAAAAGAAGATAAAAGCAAAATTCACCCCGAAAAGTGATGACAATGCTCCAAAGGCTCCTTAATTTCCTAGGGAAGCTATAGCTTGACGATCAAATATATAAGTGAGCTCTAGAGGCATCCATTACATAGAGTTTATAAAAATAGAGTTCATGAAGCATATGCTTGAGATCAAGGACAACAACAACACTTGGAAGAAACTTATAAAAATGGCAATGTGTCACCTTTTGGAAACTATTGATGGATCCCTATTTCCCATAGATTATTTCCTCCCTAGCTTCTTGATTTTCGGGAAAAATTCCATGCACTACCTGGAAATATTGCACAACTCTTGAAAGGAACGTGCAACTCTCTGGCTTATGGATTGGCCAGTTGCTGAGTAGAGTATGTTTTGCGCAGTTTCTGTGTTGAGTGGCTCTGGCTACTTCTCATGCTTTGTGCATTTTCCTAACTGAAGATAAGCTGTCAGCTGGGTCTAGTATTTTTGGTGCCGAAGCTCACTACTCAGCTGATCTACACTATTCTTGAGAGAAAGGCTCATTGCTAGGCTACACTACGCAATTCCTGAGAGAAAGGTTGGTTTCCTCCTAGGAATGTGTAGTTTTCCAAGGCAATGCAGGAACCAGATGAAACCAAGTCATGTGGGTCAGGTTGTGGTTAAACAACAAAGAAATTAAGTGAACACAAGTTGTAAAGAAAAATATAAATTCAAATAAAAGAACAAGTACCTGGGCAATGCAAGACAAACTACTAAGATTTAAGGAGGGAGGCTCCAAAACGAAGAGAAGGAAAAATTTTGGAGGGTGGTTGTAGCCGCTACAACAAGATCAATTGCTTCAAAGTATTTAAAGTCATTCATGTGTGGCCCAACTCTCACTCTCATGAGTGTCATTTAGTTGTGATCTATTTTTTTGAGTTTGATTAGTCCACTTAACACTCACTCTCTTCTCCATTTATTGTTGTTTTCTATATCTATATGTTACTCGTTTAGATTCCATTCTCATCTTCCAATGTGTAACACATAATATCAATTTTCAGTGGGTCTGAAGCTCAGTTTTATTGATGCAACAATCCAAACTTAATCTATTGATACCTATACATTTCTGAGTGCAGGTTGGGAACCTTGAGTTTGATGAGTTTATGAAGAAGTGTCAGGAATTTTCAAGAAGCATTTGAGTGTCAATAATTGTAGAAGGAATAACTTATATTGCTAAAGAAAAATCAACAATAGTTATAGGTGAATTCACTGAAGTGGGGGAAAAACATGGATAGAAGCTAATGGTGAAGAGAGTATTGTTGCATTAAATGAAGTATATTACCAAAGAACCAATGAAAAAGAAGATCATTTTCAAAATAAAATGCGAAGTAGGAGGTAAGTGTTGCACTTTAATTATTGATGGGATAGAAAAAAAAAAAAAACTACTAAAATTGTACATAAGTTGAATTTGAATTATATTCCTCCACCCAAATGTGGTAGCACAATAAATTTTATTTCTACTCAAGTTGTACAAAATTTGAATTTCAATTTTTTACCTCTATCCAAATCCATGTCTTGGTTGTAGAGGAGATAATGGCTTACAATGCATGAGCAATGTATGATTGATTTTCATAATAGGGGGTATAATAATAATGTTTTATGTGATGTATTTCTCATGGATGGCTTGTCACTTTTGGTTACAAGGACCAATCCAATTTGATTGGAGTGTTGCGCATGATTGAAGAGACAATACTTACTAGATAACGAAGGATGGAAGGAAATACAAATTGAATGCTTTGAAGTTGAAGAGGAGAAAAAGCAGGTGATGTTGAATACAGTGTTGGCTTATGTGATGGAAGAAGATGTTGTAGAAGCAAGGATAGATGTGGCAGAAGCAGTGAAATTGAAATAAAGTGGAATTGACATAATGTTTTATGTGTTCATATTCTTGCATATTCTTGCGGGTAGAGAAAAACATGTAGCAAACAAGAAAATAGATGTTGCTAGAATGAAGGTGTCAGTTGTGACTCTAAAAAACACAGTCACCAACAAATATAAAAGAAGTGATTGAAAAGAAGAAGATATAGAATAACTTGACCAATAAGCAGAGAGGGCGGTTGGGGAGGATGCAAAGTTCACTAAGTGTGAGTTGCGAGCAGCTATTGGTAAAGTGGTTAAGATAATGAAAAATTAAATTACAAAAAATGAAGAGTGGAGAACAAATGAGAAGAAAAAGAATGAAATAGATGTTGTGAGTTCTTGTGGTAGAGACTGACAAAGGAAGCATGCCAACTTGTAAATTTTGTGCAACCATGTTTTGAGCAAGATGCTCAAAATTTTCCAAATAGGAAAGTCTGACACGTGACATAGACTTGCTAAGTGAAAAATCCTATACAATACCAATATTTTTTTCTATACGTTATATGTAACACTATTTATGCACATTTTCCATTATTTAAGTATATTTGTCTTCCATTAATAAGTATGCATACTTTTTTTATTGAATCATGAAACTTAATCCCATGTAGAGCTAGTAAGCGTAAAGAAAAATCTTTTACAACTTCCAGGTCATTTATGCCATGAATATTTTAGCCCATGCTTACATTTCCTTAAGCCTTTGCATTTTTTATCTAACGACAAAAAATGTTGAAAACAACAAAAGTTCCAACATGGCAGATTACCTATGTGTTAGTGGTGGTGTGTTGGATGATTCTAACATATGGATTTTGTATATGGAATTCCCGAATATAAATTTGTATATTTAATTCTCCTTTGGCATAATCTTAGACCAATCCTACATGCATGTGAACATCCCCCATTGTCTTGATTTCTCAATGTGTCAATATTGACAGTTTTATGGTATTTTTGAACAGTAATAAATTATCAGCGATAAATAACAAACGTGAAAATGTGGAAAGGTGAGCCATTCATCAATGATAACCCATCAACTTGAAAAACTTGATTTGGACCTAAAATGAACCCTGGGGCATGCATTTAGATGGAGTCAGGAAAAAGTAGTTAAATTTGGGTCCAAGGGTAACTTAGTAGACCATTTGCATGCATTTTATGATGAATTAAAGATTCTTAGATTTAGGTTTCATAGTTTGAGTTCGAGAAGTCACTCTTGTACCATAGCATTGCACATGAAAACAATCAAAAGGTGCCTTCAATGCAATTTTCTAAGGCCACTGAGTCTGGTTTGCATTCTTGAAGGAGATCAAATAATCATATATAAACATATTAGAGACAAAAAACTAGACATGGCGGAAAATGCCTTAGAGCCTCACTATATTCCTCACATTCTCATTATTAAAATAATGTTTATGATACATATAAATACATGCGGAGAATTTGTCTCAAGATATTGCGTCTATATTGGACACTATAGTTGAGCAAATCTCTCAATCAAAAACTAATCTAGGAGCCTAACTAGTTAGAGAGAATCTCTCAACCAACTAGGCCTAAACTGACTCCTAACCATGAGGAACAAACTCAATCTAGAAATAGGATTAAATCCAACTTTCTTGATTTTAATTAATTTAATAATTTTAGACTTATAATTGTTTTAGGACATGAGAGTGAGGCTAACATTCCCCCCACCCGCCCCCCCCACAATGACAAGTCCGAAATAATAACCAGGAACCATCTTCCAATTTTTTATGCTAAACTAATGATCCTCAAAAACACTACCTGAAAAACCGCCAAAGTTGGATGCTGAAAAAACTCCAATCTAAAGAGAACATGAATTAGATACAAGTGTGATGCATCCCTGAAAATTTCTTGACAACTCCATTAGGTGCCAAGTTGCAAAATAATTCATTTGTCCTTTGCTTGCAATCGGCATCCTTTGTCCACTGACAAAAGGTTGATGAACGCCCACTGGCTACTTTGATGTTGACTGCCCACTAGCTGCTTTGATGTTGATGAATGCCAACTGGCTAATTTGACGATGCCCACTGACTAACTTGTTGATAATTCCCATTGGCTGATTTGAAGATTCTCACTGGTTGATTTGATGATGCCCACTAACTGATTTTGTTGATGTTGTCGAGACTTTCAGTCTAATAACCACCCTTAATTCCCCCCTTTGTCAGCTGAAAGGAGAGACAATCATGTGCATTTGATTTTTGAATCCTGAACTCCCCCCCTTCAAGTGTAGGAGAGTTTCATTGTTGTACCCCCGTTTTTAGGTGCATGAGAGTACCGTCTTCATTTTACTGTTCGCTGCAATAAGTGAGATTGAATTCTGTTGTAAAAATTATACA
The DNA here is from genome assembly GCA_031772625.1 of Pinus tabuliformis. Classification (NCBI taxonomy): domain Eukaryota; kingdom Viridiplantae; phylum Streptophyta; class Pinopsida; order Pinales; family Pinaceae; genus Pinus; species Pinus tabuliformis. The sequence continues at coordinate 1,271,467,528 of CM062818.1, read as the reverse complement.
ATCTTTTTACTGTTGACGACCATTCCCAAGGATCAATCCATGCATAATTGATCTTTAATCTGGCAGGTTGGTGTTGCTTACATCATTTCTCTGATGAGTGATTCTACTTGCCACAATGGTGACAATGATGGAGATCAAAACAATGATCTTCCATGTGACCTTTCTTTTGACAATGTTTGCATGTGGGTTTGTCTTCAACTTTCTCATGGCTTGCTAATGTTTTTGATCAAGAAATCTTGCACTGATGAACTTGATCAGTTTAGAATAATCTGGGATATGTAAGCTGTTTTTAACTTGGTCATATCCTAATCCTCGTCGGTTTTTCTTTTTACTTTGGAGTTCTTCCCAGTGCTTGATGATTGGTTTGGAAGAAGTAAGTTCAATTTGATCATGGACAACTTATACACTTCAAGTTGTTTGGATGAGTGACTTGGAATGAACATCTTTATCTTCATCTGTATTGTTGAAATACTTGGAAGCATCACTCTTTTGTTGCAACTCATGTCTTTGTAGTTGCGACTCCAATTGAAGGAACTTAATTGTAGTACCATCTTCATTTTACTGTTGGCTACAATAAGTGAGATTGAATTATGTTGTAAAAATTATACAATCAGTTTAGTATTGACGACCATTCACAAGGATCAATCCATGCGGGTTGGTGTTGTTCGCAGCATTTCTCTGATGAGTGATTCTGCTTGCCACAATGGTGACAATGTTGGTTATCAAAACAGTGATCTTCCATGTGACCTTTCCTTTGACAATGTTTGCATGTGGGTTTGTCTTCAACTTTCTCATGGCTTACTGATGTTATTTGATCAAAAAATCTTGCACTGATGAACTTGATCGGTTTAGAATAATCCGGGATATGAAAGTTTTTGTCATCTTGGTCATATCCTAATCCTCATCGATTTTTGTTACTTTGGCGTTCTTCCCACGGCTTGATGATTGGTTTGGAAGAAGCAAGTTCAATTTGATCATGGACAACTTCGACACTCGAAGTTTTTTGGATGAGTGACTTGGAACCAACATCTTTATCTTCATCTGTATGGTTGAAATACTTAGAAGCATCACCCTTCTATTGCAACTCATCTCTTTGTAGTTGTGACTCCAGTTGAAGGAACTCAATTGTTTCATGTGCTTGATGTAAATTCATTGAAATATTAGCAAGAGTTGCTTTGCTAATTTGCATCATGTCTTCAACAGTTGAGAGGATCAAATTGTTAATAATATTTAACAAATGAATTCTTTTCACCATGATGTGAACTCGTTGGAACTCACACTTCCTTTCTTTTAATACTTGCTGGATTTTAGAACATGCTTGCTTGAATGCTTGATCTTGCTTGCTTGAACTCACACTCACTTGCTTTTGTAGTTTCTTGATTCTCTCGCTTATTGTTTGTTTTAATTGTTTCTTGAATTGCATTCTTTCTTGCTTTAGAGTTGAACTCACTCACTTGATGTTGCACACTTGTTTACTTGCACTTTTCACTTTCTTGAACTCACTCACTTGATTGATCAAAAAAGGGTGTCGAATACTATTGAAAATGCACCCAAGAGAAACGTTTACAATGATTTTAATGACTCAGTTAAAAAGAATGAATTCCCTTGGTTTAATTGATTCCCTATCAATTCAAACCTTGTGTGTCGTGTTCAACTAAGAATGCACCATTACAATTCAACTCAATTTGACTTTGATTACAAGCTAACTTACAAATTATGATTTGCAAGTTCCAATTTTGTGTTGAGTTGACTCTTACAAAAAAGTTGCAAGTGCATTGTCCAAAAGTTGATGTAGTTGATTGTTGATGTAGATGACAACTACATTAACTTAATTTCCATGAGTGAATGATGTTGACTTTCTTGTAGAATGGTTGTTGATGTTGACAACTTGATATCTTTGATTATGTGTTACAACTTCTTGATTTCTTGTACTTTGCTTATTTTATCTTGATTACATGACGAGAATTTACTATGTGCATGCAACTTCTTGTGTACTCCATGTGTATATTTTTACAAAAGATAGTGTCAAAACTAGACACAAAAAATAAGAAACATCAAGAATCATGCACCATAACAAACATACTCAAGGTTTACCTAAGATCCCCTTATTCAATTTCAGGCAGATCTAGGACACAATCACCACCAAAAAGATATGGCTTTATTAAGCATTGAGAACATAAAACTTTTATCTTTACAATCGACCTTCAACCTTTTGACATTCCATAGGACCATAATGGAACATCAGACTAGACTTCTCAAGTAATGAGAATCCTACGCTCGCAAACTCTAGAAGAAAAATGTCTTCAAAAACTGGATGTTCAATGACTCAATCTCTCTCAAAATCTCTCTCCAAGTAAAATATTTAATGCACCTTATCCCTCCAAAAACTTTAAAAACATCAACCTTATTACAAAATTAATCCCAATCTTCACCCTTATGACTCCTAAATAAAAACATATTTTATCCAATCCTTATCTCTCCCAAAAATAACTCATTTGGAAAACACACCCTTTTCTGCCCCAGTAGAAAAAAAACACTTTATCTAATTTACAACCGTCACATATCACATATGTGATTTCTAATATTAAAATCCCCACTTCACATTACACCACTCGTTCTCGAAATCCTTATCTCTCCCAAAAATAACTCATTTGGAAAATACACCCTTTTCTGTCCAGAAGAAAAGAAACACTTTATCTAATTTTATGCCCACCTAGAACTCAATTACAACCGTCACATATCACATATGTGATTTCTAATATTAAAATCCCCACTTCACATTACACCACTCGTTCTCGAAATCTTACTAATATGATGACACATGATGACACATGCAACTGGGAAGTTAGAGGTTGTAAAAGAAGAAAGTGAAGATAACATCAAAGATTTGCTTCCTAAAGCTTTAGTATGACATATGTGTCAGAATTTTTGCAAAAACGTCGTAGTGGCTTGGTTCATGTGTGACAAGCAATAAGTCATTTTGTTCTCAATGAACTCCATAGAAAAAATATATATAGGGAGACTTAATCAAATACAATAACAAAATTAAAGCTCTTCACCCGCTTTAAAGCTTCAATCTTTTACCTTTGACTTCCACATTGCAGGTAATACAAGCATGTCACTTCCAGGTAAGTTCTCCATACTGGGGAGACGTAAGCAGAAGAATACAATGACTCAAGCTGCGGCAGCTTGAGTGATCGTAGAGATTCCTCAGACCTCTCGGGATCGATCTCCAGGGGATCTTGTTTGGATGGTTTTTATAAAATGGTGTTGTTGTCGAAGGAGTTGGTGAAGCATGTCTGCGATCCCCGTCCTGGAAAAAGCCGTGAATCGTCTTTCCTATCAACGTCTTCACTTGGAAAATGTATGAGCTTCTCTCTTAATACGTTGGAGCTCAACAAAGGCATTCAAAAATTGTAGTTAAGCAACAAATACCCAACGCAAAGGTTACCAAATATGCTTCATGCTTTCAGAAAAAAAATTCGAGCACAACTTTTCCACTCTTCTCACAAAATCTAAATACCTTTTTTTTTAAGAAATGTCCATAAGCCTCTACCACAAGCAAAGCAAAACTCACAAGAAGTTTTGACAAAACGGCAGAACCAATATTATGAACATGCCCACAATTAAAGAAGGCTTCCACTGCAAATTTATGGATGCCCTTACAGAATTAAATTTGTTCAAATGAACATCTTCGTCCATATACATGCATACTTGTTGGATCCATGACGACGAAAAACAAAAATCCACGTTTTAAATTGCAGAAACCAATGACTTTATAGTGTCCAGAACATCCACGTTACACGAATTTGCAGCATCAATCAGTTGCAGGTCACACTCTGTCAAAATTGTGATGATGTATTATTGGTCATCGAAAATTGTGAGATTCTCCTTTGCCAACTCTAAACATCGAACTATATCCCAATTCTATGTTAGTGATCTGTAATTCAAATTGATTCCTGCCATTCATGCAACATAAACTTTGTTCTATTCATGGTAAATAGTGTCTCCTCCAATAGAAATGGCCGATCTTTGGTTTTCCTGCTACGCTGACCTTGTGACCACTTTGGCTATTCCTTCTGTAATGATAACTCGACCCTTATTTTTTGACATAGTCAAATGCCTAACTCCAACGTTTATCACTGATAACATAGATGGGTTTGCAGGCTCTAATCGTTGGGTAATTCTGCAACGATGAATCCTTTCAATTGTTCTGGTCTGTTTCGGCTGAGCTTCCTTCAAACGATTGATCCTGTGTCAAAAACATATTTTTTTGCTAAGCTCACTTCCTGCAGGTACACGCTCAAATTCAAACTGAAGAAATTATGGGTCTTTTCGCTATTTTCTTTACTGTAAGAGTCCATTATAGGAATAGTTTTCATCTCAAATCTGTGAGTTCAGATCCATATCATGGGAGGCCACTCAAGATCTAATTTTTTTAGCACTTTCTTACAGATTTGCTATACTTCTCTGCGTGATCCTGCCATATTTAGGAGCTGGTACCCTGTTTGTACAGCCAAGGCTCTGCCAATGGAGATTAATCACAAAAAAATATGATGAACATGAGCATAACCAAGAAATTAACGAAGCTTTATATCAGAAATTACAGTTAGATCTCCGCCAATTTGATGTTATAGGAAAGAGAGCCTTCAAACCGGTATTCACCATCTTACCCAAACGGCCTGTCACTCCCTTCGGGGCCTTCCTCGATTACCAACAATTCTCCCAAGGCCAAGTCAACTCAGATCTCTACCGATAATGTTTCGGATCAACCATGAGCTCCGATACCACATGAGGGAGATCAAATAAGCATATATAAAAATATATAAAAATATTAGAGAGAGAAAACGAGACATGGCAGAAAAGGTTTTAGAGCTTCAGTGTATCACTCACATTCTTATTATTAAAATAATGTTTATGATACATATAAATACATAGGACAATTTGTCTCATATGTTGTGTTTATCTTGGACATTATAGTTGAGCAAATCTTTCAATCAAAAATTAATCTAGGAGCCTAACTAGTGGGAGAGAATCTCTCAACCAATTAGGCCTAAACTGACTCCTAACAATGAAAAACAAACTCAATCTAGAAAAATAAGATTAAATCCAACTTTCTTTATTTTAATTAATTTAATTATTTTAGAATTATAATTATTTTAAACACATGACAGTCAGGGTAACAATTCTATTTTTTTAATCCATAATTACAAATTTGAATAACAATGAGACTTTTGAGGTAGAAGTTGAAATCCAATTCTATCGAAAGATCTTACAAGATTTAGAGAGTGCCAATGATGCATTCCAATGTTACATGAGTGCATTTTCATCGTATTGTTCCAATTTTATTCAATGTGAGGATTTGAAGTTATTTTCAAATCATGAGAGTTTGTTAATTTGTTGATATAATTTTCACATGTAACACCAATAAATGATTTTGACATATATGCATTTGGTATTAAGTTAAAATATGACAGTTAGAGGAGTTTGTTTCTTCATTTCATTAAAAAAAAACAAATAGATCAAAGAGGCCTTTTACTTTTGAAGAGTAACATAATTAGAATGAGGCAATTGTGGAAAGCCAAATGAAGAAGGTGCACGAGGGAAGTTGAAGAGTCCCGACAAAGACCTAATATGTTTTTGTTGTTATAGTGAATGAAACCCTTTTCCATGTAATAATGCCTTGAGTGGGTATGCGTATCTAGAGAAACCATTTTTCAGTTTCTTTGCATTCTAATCTTTAATTTTTGAGTGTAGAGATTCTTTAAATTATTATGGTTGTACATTGAATTCACCATGTAAATTCTAAACCGCAAACATCGGGTTTACATCAGGAATTAATGACACAACAAGTTTCACTTAATGACAGTGTATCTGTGACAAAAAGTACGATTTCTATGGTTATAAGCTTGTCGTTGATGTGTGTTTTGGGTACGATTTTTATGGTTATAAGCCTGTCGTTGATGTGTGTTTTGGGTAACAATAGTGGTCCCGTGATAAAATATTTGCCCCTTTCACCATGGGAACCTTGCCTTATTAAAATATGCCTATGTCATGTTCTCGATGTGCTGTCAAGAATTGGAAAGACCAATAAAAAAAATTAATCATGCCATCTCAAGAATTGATTAAGCATGCAATTTTTCTTTTGGCTTTGATATAGAGTTATTCAAGTCCTTACGTAGATATAAATAATACAACACAACCAAAGGTAAAAATCAAATTTCCCAAAAGTCATACAAAGCTTAACTAATTTGGACTTGTTCTTGGGAAACGTTTATCTAAATTCTTGTAAGCTATAAAATGTTTGGCAACAAAGCCAAATGAAGTATAATTTCCTAGCAACCTAATTCTGAAGAACATTAGACAAACATAAAATATTAGTTTCATGACTACTGACTATTCTGAACTGCTCGTAAATAAACTACAAAGAAGAAGACAAAACTAACTTGAAACCCAAAACCAAAACCCCCACATTTGTTACAATTGATTGTATTACTCAAGATACTACACATTGAGAAGCAATTCAGTTATAGAAAAAAAATATGAAACCTCAAATTACACAATTACTTGAGAATAATTTTTACATTAGAAACAATCGATATTCATTCGACCAATAGATATGATGGGTATTTATATATAACTAGCCTAGATCCATCTTAACTCTGGGTCTACCAAATGCCAAGAGGGATAAAATCAAAACTTCTTTCCCACTGAAGTAGAAGGTTGCTCTTCATAATAGAGTTTTCTCACTTTTTTTCAAATAATCTTTATCTAATATTTATTCTATTTGAAATAATGATTTTTATATTTAGTGATTTAGTTTTCCAATATGATCTTCCTAAATCTTCTATTCTTTCGGTGTATCTTTGCACCTTAATGGGCAATTGCTAGTTATTGATGTTTTAGAATGCTTTTAATAAAAACTAAACAAAGATGTATATTTATTTTTGTTTTTTTATTATAGAAGATATTGTATTTTTATTTAAATAATATTTTATTTTTATTTTAAAGGGGCACGTGTAAATTTTAGGTTAAGCACAGAGGGAATTACACATATAGCTCACACTGGGTTGTAGACTGAGCCTGTTGACTCAATGAATTTAAAACTTGTATTTTCTTTTCAACATGTTTATTTATATAAATCATATATATACTAAAGGAATTGGGAATTGAGCGAGTCTAATAATCATGTGAAGCACACAACTCCAACACATAGTTATGGGTAGACTCCAAGAATTTAAACCTGGAATCTATTGATATATTACTTTATTATCACAAGGATCTCCAATTAAACTGCCAGTGAAACTATATATATATATATATATATATATATATATACTTTAAGGAAAACTATAAATATTTAATATTTTCTCTATGAAGTTTTAATATCCTAAGAATTTGAAAAATAAAATATATTCTCTATTATCTTTTTGTTTAAACAATAATGAGTACTCTTTGTATTAATTTCATACCCGAACGTGGCAAAACACACGGAAGATTTACAATTCATATACATCCATGGGCTTCAATTTTGTCATTTGTAGACAGATAACCCATACCCAATTGTCCCTGATGACTACAAAAATATTTAGATACAATACTCTTATTTATTCTACTAGAGTATACATGAAAAATTGAGACAGGAAGAAAACATAAAAAAAATGGTCATTACATTTGAAAATTAAGCATTTAGATCAGTAAGGTGGTTAAAATCAATGCCTAAGTTTTGGACTTCCAAAGGTGTTCATGTTTCTTATGGGTGGGTGCTCGACTTGGTCATATAGAGTTAGAGATCTTTGATCATGTTGTGCAATAGTCCGACCTCATCCTCAAGCCTCGCAATCTACTTTTGTTTGGCCTCTATTACATTAGAGTTTTCACAGGCCACTCCATTTTGACGGTGCAGAAAAACCTTAAGGTCGAAGAGCTCTGATTTAATCTTTGTAAGCTCTTGGGAACATTAGAAACATACTGCAGGAGTTGAGGGCACCAACCAGAATGGGAAATTGCAGACATCCCAAATGACATTTATAGCAATTGTCATGCAGATACCTCATGTGATGGAGCAGAGATGAATGAGAGCCTCCAAGATCCCAATGTGGTGCCATCATTTCCCTAAGAGGCGAGAGAGCTTCAATTAAAGAGTTCAGGCTTCTGTGATCCATATCAAGATTGTGAGAGAGTTTTTCAGCGAAAATCACATGGAGTACCATTTGTCGACGCGTTTCGAACCAACTAGTGTGGTTCATCGTCAGGACAAGTTGAAGAAACAGATCCAGCGTAACATGCTAAATAGTCTGAGCGGAGCCTCCAACAGCTAACTAGACCAACAGCTAGTTTGACAATATGACCGGGGTCAAAATTATTATATTAGTTTAATTAGTAAGATTAAGGACCAGTATCTAAAAAAATAAATAAAATATTATCAAGGGTATTCAAGAAATATTAATAAAAATATGATTTAGTTAGAATTTAGATAAATACATCACCTTATAATATATGAATTTTTTTTTTAAATGTTTAAATAAAAATATATAAAGCAATTATATTTAAAAGTATTATTAAAAAATTAATAATTAATTAATAATTAAAAGGAAAATTAGGTGCATAAAGGACCTTATAATAACATAATAAAATAAAGAATATCAAAAGATGTTACGCTAATTAGAAAAAATTAGTTAAAAATAATTAGATTAGAATTTAAATTGGAAGATTAGTTATATAAAGGACCTTAAGGTCATAAAAGATATATATAAAATTAATTGAAATGAGAGCTAATTTTTAAGAATTATCAAAGTTAAAAGCTAATTGGTAAAAAATAATAAAACTAATAAATAAACACAATAAAAGGGAAAAATTAATTAAATAAAATAAAATAAATAATATTAAAGAAATAAAAATCAGTTAAAAATAATGTTAAAAATATATATATATATAATAATAATAATAAAATAAATAAATAATAATAATAATAATAAAATAACATAAAATAATAAATAAATAAAGAAATATAAATAATAAATAAATAAATAAAAATAAAATAATAATAATTAAAAATAAAGATAAAAGAAAAAACTTAAAGAGGAAGGCGGAAGAACGACTAGGACGAGAGTGCAGGGACCCAACACCTACTGACTTTCCAGCCATCCTCTCTATTGAGATTGCTTGGTCTCTTTTCAATCTCAAGCGCTTCTCTAAATTTTCGATGATGGAAATGCGAGACCTTAGCAATAACACTAGCCTCCTCAATACAAACATGATGATTGGTTTTCTCAGCATGTTCAGCTAAGGCGAAAGACTTAGCTCTCCTATGCCTAAGATCCGCTGCGTGCTCGCTAATCCTTTGATTAATGGAGCGACCAGTCTCCCCAATATAGGGGGTCCCACAGGAACAAGGGATCAGATAAACGCCCTTCATATCCTTAGGGTCGATCGGATCCTTCACTGATCTGAGGGACATACGAATGGTGTTAAGGGGCCTAAAGGTCACAGGGATACTATGCTTCCTGAGAATCCTTCCAATTCTATCGGTGGTCCCCTGAACATATGGAAGATGGACACCTGGAATTCGCTCTTTCGATTCTCTTTTAGACCGAGAATTCTTGGAAGCTTTAAGGAAATCCCTCTGACCCATGTATCTACTATAACCATTCTCAACAAAGACATCAAGTAAATGGGATTTTTCTTTCTCAAAGCTATTCTTGTCCGAGATCCTTAGGGCTAGAAATGTGGCTGTGGCCATAAAATCCATTGGCTCATTGAGTTCCTTGCATCATAAGCTCATTGAAAGCAACCCTATTACCCCCAGAATCTATGGCCTCCCCAAGATTCACAAGGAAGGTGCCCCCTTAAGGCCCATAGTCAACACCATTGGAGGCCCTACCCACCTTCTTGCGAAGTTCCTTGCGTTAAAGCTTAAGCCCTTAGTTGGTCGTACGGAGTCCTTCGTAAAAGACTCTGCTTCCTTTATCGAAGAACGAAAGGATATTAAGCTTGATCCTGGGGACATTCTTGTTAGTTTTGATGTGGTCTCCCTGTTTACTTGCATCCCTATTAATAAGGCCATGGATGTGATCAACCGCAGAACAGATACTGACACGGCCAGGTTGGTTGAGATCTATCTCACTTCCACTTTCTTTAGTTTTGAGGGAGAGTTCTTCGAGCAAACCTGTGGGGTTGCGATGGGCTCACCCCTGTCCCCTGTTGTTGCGAACCTGTTTATGGAAGATTTTGAGTCCAAGGTTCTGAACTCTTCCCGGCTCTTGCCCAAGCTGTGGAGAAGGTATGTGGATGACACCAATGTCATCTGGTCTCATGGCTAGGATGAGCTTGATCTCTTTTTTGATCATCTCAACAAGCAATCCTCAGCCATTAAGTTCACTAAGGAGCAGGAAGTTGATGGATGCCTTCCTTTCCTTGATATTATTATTTCTAAGAATAGTGATGGTTCCCTCGCCCATCAAGTTTTTCGAAAGAAAACTCATACGGAGCAGTATCTTCATGCCAGTTCCCACCATTTCCTGACTCAAAAGATGGGTGTTCTCAATACCCTTGCTACTCGGGCCCTAAGGATCTCGGACAAGAATAGCTTTGAGAAAGAAAAATCCCATTTACTTGATGTCTTTGTTGAGAATGGTTATAGTAGATACATGGGTCAGAGGGCTTTCCTTAAAGTTTCCAAGAATTATCGTTCTAAAAGAGAACCAAAAGAGCGAATTCCATGTGTCCATCTTCCATATGTTCAGGGGACCACCGATAGAATTGGAAGGATTCTCAGGAAGCATAGTATCCATGTGACCTTTAGGCCCCTGAACACCATTCGTATGTCCCTCAGATCAGTGAAGGATCCCATCGACCCTAAGGATATGAAGGGCATTTATCTGATCCCTTTTTCTTGTGGGACCCCCTATATTGGGGAGACTGGTCGCTCCATTAATCAAAGGATTAGCGAGCACGCAGCAGATCTTAGGCATAGGAGAGCTAATTCTTCCACCTTAGCTGAACATGTTGAGAAAACCAATCATCATGTTTGTATTGAGGAGGCTAGTGTTATTGCTAAGGTCTCGCATTTCCATCATCAAAAATTTAGAGAAGCGCTTGAGATTGAAAAGAGACCAAGCAATCTCAATAGAGAGGATGGCTGGAAAGTCAGTAGGTGTTGGGTCCCTGCACTCTCGTCCTAGTCGTTCTTCCGCCTTCCTCTTTAAGTTTTTTCTTTTATCTTTATTTTTAATTATTATTATTTTATTTTTATTTATTTATTTATTATTTATATTTCTTTATTTATTTATTATTTTATGTTATTATTATTATTATTATATATATATATATATATATATATATATATATATATATATATATATATTTTAACATTATTTTTAACTGATTTTTATTTCTTTAATATTATTTATTTTATTTTATTTAATTAATTTTTCCCTTTTATTGTGTTTATTTATTAGTTTTATTATTTTTTACCAATTAGATTTTAACTTTGATAATTCTTAAAAATTAGCTCTCATTTCAATTAATTTTATATATATCTTTTATGACCTTAAGGTCCTTTATATAACTAATCTTCCATTTAAATTCTAATCTAATTATTTTTAACTAATTTTTTCTAATTAGCATAACATCTTTTGATATTCTTTATTTTATTCTGTTATTATAAGGTCCTTTATGCACCTAATTTTCCTTTTAATTATTAATTAATTTTTTATTTTTTAATAGTACTTTTAAATATAATTGCTTTATATATTTTTATTTAGACATTTAAAAAAAAAAAATTCATATATTATAAGGTCATGTATTTATCTAAATTCTAACTAACTCATATTTTTATTAATATTTCTTGAATACCCTCGATAATATTTTATTTATTTTTATATATACTAGTCCTTAATCTTACTAATTAAACTAATATAATAATTTTGACCCTGGTCCTATTGTCAAACTAGCCGTTGGTCTAGTTAGCTGTTGGAGGCTCCGCTCAGACTATTTAGCATGCTACGATGGATCTGTTTCTTCAACTTGTCCTGACGATGAACCACACTAGTTGGTTCGAAACGCATCGACAAATGGTACTCCATGTGATTTTCACTGAAAAATCTCTCACAGAGCTTCAATTACCTGCAGCCAAGAACTCAAGTGGTTGTACTGTCTAGTCTAAGCTGAGAGGAGTAAATGTAGCACGAACGATGAGAGGGATCACATGATGAACAACTTCAAGTTCCTATGATGATCCTTGAACCAAGAACCACAAAAGAATACTCCCACTCTTAACTACGGATCGGTCCCATGTAACATCACGTGGGAGGGAGAATGAGGGACACACCTTAGAGAAAGAGATAATGCTTCATCAGGCAGGAAAGTGGGAAGGGGTAGGATGACCTCACAATGATACTAGTTAGTCAGACAAAAAAAGTGTAATTAGATGCTTTAAAATTAGAAGATATATACCATAAATGCCTTGAGTAACTAAAACTAAAAGTGATACATAAAAGGACTAAACATGGGTAGGGGAATGAGCCAAAAAAAAACTAAAAAAACCATTTAATTACTCAATAATTTTATTAATTTTACAAAAATATAAATTAATGATATTTTTAAATATATTTATATTTTAATATTACTATTTCTTTTATTTATATACCATTTTCTAATATATTGATTTTATTATTTATCATTTCACTAGTAAAATATTACACTAATAATGTATATTATATTTTGGAGAAACACATACTTTATATTTGGGGAAAAAGGAAATGTGTTATCTTTATAATAACTCATTATAAATATAATTATATCAAGTTAGCGAGATAAAAGTTATATATGGTAAAAAAAATTAATAAGTTGCATTTCATTAATGGTGGATCTATTACAAAATATTTATCTAATTTAATTGATAATTATTATAAAAAACCTAATGTTATATTTTTTACCTTTCTATTATCATTAAAGTATTAAGAGCATGAAAGTTTTCGTCTTATTAATCATAAATTTTCATCCTCATATATAAAGGAGGTTTTTAACTTATTAAAAATAAAGTCAACATTTGATAAAACATGGCGGATGTAGATTACATCTGGCTCGAAAATAATCGTATATAATCGTATATATAATATATAAAAGGGTATATTTGATAAATATATATAGATAAATATATTAAGAAAATGTTTCAATAAAATGATTTGGGAAAATATTTAATTATATGGAATAAAATTAGGAGAATTTTTTAATATTATATTTTGAAAAGCATTATAATATAAATTTATTGAATGAAAACTCTATAATTTTGTGTTACTATTATTAACTAACTCTCATAAAATGAAAAATTCACTCATTGTTATAAAATGAAAATAAAATAATATAAAGATTAGAAAACTTCAAAATAAAATATACACCTAAATACTTTACTCATACAAAAAGTTAGTGAGTTCGGGAGGCTTCTCTCCAAATTTTTTGAGCATAGAAATAAAATCTTAAACCAAAATAAATAATTTGTTTCTTTAGGTCAGATAGACCAATATTTAGTCTAGTAAATCTTAATCATCATTATCATAAAAAATTAATAAAATATTATCAAAATACTGAGTTTATACAATAGTTGACCAATTATACTACCTTATAATTAGTGTTAAAGATACCACTAATGTGTATGTGTCATTTCTACGCATGTGGTTCCCTTCCGTCTAGACAGGTTCTCTAAATAATAGTTATTAAAGCTTATGTTCCAACTACAATATTAAACTAATTAACGAAAAAAAAAACATAAATTGAAATTTTTGATCTCGTTGATTGGTATAGTAATGGTGTAAAAGAAACTTTTGATTTCGTTGATGGAAATAGTAATGGTGTTTCTTAACATTCATTAAGAGAAAATTTGGTTCAGCAAACCTCAGGAAATGTAAGTATTTATTTGGTTTGGTTTATGATTTTATTTTTAGATTCTAGAATCTTTAAGAGAAATTTTCTGGATTTTGATGGCCTAAACGTTATTAATAAATATTTTGATATTATTTAATGTTATTAATGTCATTATATGTAGAGAATTTTAAGGGAGCGTTTTTTATATATTCAACTCTTTAATTGTTACAAATATGATAAATTCTTTTATGTTGAGACATTTGAAGACTTGTCCAATACCTTGCTTTAATAGAGTTCATGATAGTTTGTTTTTATTCTAGAAATATTATTTTTCTTCTTTATATTAGTGAAAACATAGAGATATTTTTGATCTTGTAGATTAGAGTTGATCTCTCTTCATAGTATCTTAAATTGATTTTATCCTCTAATTCTTTATGACCCGATAATGTTTTCTTAAGCCTTCCTGTAATAATATTTTTAATATTATCATTATTTTACAAAATCAATAATAAAAGTCAATAAATTCAAAATTGGATAAAGAAGTGGGGAATGTAGAGTATATATGGTTTGAAGATATTGTTATATATAAAATTGTAGATCTAATAAAAATATAGCTTATTTTTTAAATGGGAAAAATATATTGGGAGGGTGTTCCAACAAAAATTATTTTGGAATGTACTTATTTATATCTAATGAAATTAAAGGAATTCTTTAGTATCCCATACAATGATATATGTTCACTGAGTAAACACCTCATGGTTATATATTATTATCATTAAGTAACTCTGATAAAACAAGAAATTCACTAACTCTTATAAAATGAAAAATGAAACAACACAACGAATAAAAAACTTTAGAACAAAATATACACATAAATAGTTTTCTCATTTAAAAAGTGAGTAGTAGAATCATATCAAAAGGATCGAACTTATACAATAATGACTACCTTATAATTTATCTTAAACATACCACTAATGTGTATGTGTCATTTCTACGCATGTGCTTCTCTTCAGTCTAGACATATTCTCTAAATAATAGCTATTATGACCTTATGTTCCAACCATTTTTGTTAATGATACAATATAAAACTAATTAAAAATAAACAACATAAATTGAAAATTTTGATCTTCATAATGGGGATAGTCATGGTGTTTCTTAACCTTCATTAAGAGAAAATTTGGTTTATCAAACTTTAGGAAATGTTAGTATTTAATTAGTTTGGCTTATGATTTTATTTCTATACTCTAGAATCTTTAAGAGAAATTTTCCTTAGTCACGAGAGTTTTGATGACACAAAAGGTCTATAAGGTCCATAATGCAATAAATATTTTTATGTGATCTAATGTCACCATATGTAAAGCACTTCAAGGGAGTGTGCTTTTCATATTAAACTTTTTAATTGTTACAAAGATCACAAATTCTTTTATGTTGAGACATTTAAAGACTTGTCCAACACCTTGCTTTAATAGAGTTCATCATAGTTTGTTTTTATTCTAGAAATTTTGTTTTTCTTCTCTATATTAGTGAAAAAATAGAGATACATTTGATCTTTTGGATTAAGGTTTATATCTTTTCATAGTATCTTAAATTGATTTTATTTTGTAACTTTTTATTACACCATAATTTTTTCATAAGCCTTCATGTAATAATATTTTTAATATTATCATTATTTTACAAAGTGACATATTTTATTTTTCCAATGATTTATCCAAGACTTGGCATTTTAATACCGACCATTTATGTGTTTCTTATCTTATTCTCTTAGACCAGGTATGTTGTTATCATTATTCTCACAATGGAAGAAAGATTCAAATCTAAGGAGGACAAAATATAGTGTATTAGCATAAATTTTGAAATTATAAGTTTTAAAATATTTTTGGATTTTCTCTATCATTCTCTATAATTTTCTACAAATGTTGTAACCCAAAATTCAAAACCAGAAGGACTAAATTATGGAAAAAAAAAAACAAAACAAAAAACAAAACAAAAAAAACAAAAAAAAAAAAACAAAAAACAAAAAAACAAAAAACAAAAAAAAACCAAAAAAAAAACAAAAACAAAACACACGAAAACAAACCATTTTATTTAGTATCTAAAAATCAATAATTTTCAAATCTTAATTTAATTTTCTATTTTTTTATTTTTTTTTACTCAAATTTTATAATTCAAAATAAAATTATCCTTATTAATATTCCTTACTAAAATCCATTGACATACATTTTTCTATAAAACCTTACCTTATTAAAGTAAATAAACATACCTCCAAAATAACTTAACCTCACCCACCATTGCTCCACTTTACTTTGACAATTCTAGTAGAGTATTAATTACTACTAATATGTTCAACTTATGTTTTTTTATTATGATTCTAAGATTAGTACTATAAATATTATTAGTTTTGTGCAAGAGAACACTCTAGCAAACAACTTAATTGTTGACCACTATTAATTTAACATTGACATATATATGTATATATATATATATATATATATATATATATATATATATATATATATATATATATATATATATATATATATATATATATATATAGATAGATATTGTGGAAAAGAACTATTTTTCAAACATTTGATTTGACCATAATTTAGGGAAAATTTTAGGGGCAAATATTCGCAAGTGGGCTTATTTTTCATGTTTTTTCATATAAATATTTTTATTAAAAATATCATCAATTCTTTTACAATTTCCATATTAGGAACTAGTAAGGCTCGCCAAAATTTCTAAAATTTAAGATTAACTTCCATCCTAAAAAAATTCCATAGACTTGAAGGTCATATTGTAGCCTTTGCACAAGGTAATGCCATGTGAATAACTATCTCACATATTTTATGCTATAATTTATGACTATTGTCGTAGTATTCATGCATTATTTTTAGATATTTGTGTAGTGATTTTTTATTCTTAAGTTATGAAGGAAATAAATAACATATTTATCATATTTACTTCCCATCATAATTTATAAAAAATGATAAGAATAAAATGTAAATAATAATATTTACTAGGAGTTACTTCTCACAATTATTTATGTTTTTCTCAAAACTTATGTAGGAGTAAAATTGTAAATGTGTAGACTTATTAGTGATTACTACCCATAAAATAAGTCCATGTGGCCAATAAAGCAATTAATTATGCCATAAGGCATTCCCCTTTGAGAAGAAATCCCCTGGCTGCCACTCTCCACAATCTGTCACCATCAATATTTGTGTTAGACATTTAAAATATTATCTATCGTCGGATGCAAGTTTTGGTTGGTTAGGGTATACCCATAATCTTATACATACAAATTCTATTGTGGCTTACCTTCTTGGCGTTGTGTGGACCCTCTTTTGTGGGTTTGGAGATTTTGTTTTGTTCAACCATGTATGCTCTTTCTTAATTCAGAGTTGTTATTTCCTTTTCTTGGATCATGTTATTGTTTTCCTTCTCTAGATCTCCATGGATTTTGATGGATTTCTTGTTTTGTTGATTGCAAGTTTTATTTTTGTCGATTGAGTAGATTGTAATCTGAGGTGTGGTTGGGATCAGAAAGATCATAGGAATACTCAAGTATTAATGTTGAAAGTGCATGGGAACTTGAGGCAGCTGGAACTGATGGAATAGAAATTTGATTAATTCTTATGAGAAGGGAACACACAAACTACATTGTATTTGCAACAGAGTTTGGTTTTGCTTGAACACTTTTTTTTACCATTCACATGCCTCTACACCCATTAGTTCAATGTGTATAAAAAAGAGGACAATGACGGTGTTGGGGAGTATGTGATTCAACTCTCCTTCTTTGTTTTGGATCATGTGTTGGACCTCAAACTCTGTGATGAATGCCAAAGGCCTAATGGGGACTACAAGATCGCGTTAAGACGCATATGTTACCCAAATGAATGTAGTGACTCCTTAACTATAATCTTAATTTGGACAACACTTTAAAGAAATAAACTCGCATAAAAGAGAACATGCATCTCCTTACTATAAGATGGATATTTGAGTTCAAATATCGTAGGGGACGTCATGATGTTCATTATATTTCGCCTACAAGTCAGAATTACTATTCTCTTTTACTAGCATGTTTGGCATGGAAGCAGGAGTAGAAGATTCAAGGAGTAACAGATGGAAATTATGATGATAATGTGGAGGCTAATAAATCAAGAAAATGATTTTGTGGTTGTTTCATCATATCCTTCTCTGCAGAAAATGCTTTGTTGATGATAATAAAAGTAATGAAGTTAGTGTCACTATTGTGCATTTTCTTATCAAGAATATATAGCTATAGTAAGAGGAAAAATAACTAAAACAATTATAAGCCTGGCCCATGTACAACACTACCTCTTAAAAAAATTGTTGGGTTTGATGATTTTCTATGTTACCTAAAAAACATGGTTTCTAGCTTGTATACCCATATTTGTCTACAAAGGTAATGCAGTATCAACACTTATCCTAAATAATAATTTTGATGCGATGTTCTCAATCAATATTTTAGGACTTTCATCCCGGTTATAGCCAAAATTTATAAAATTCTAAAAGCCCTACCTTTTCCATGTCACTCCAAGATCTATGGAAGAAAACTCATTAGTTGTCCAACAATTACGACATGAGAATAAGGCTATGTTTGAGGATCCTAGTGCAAAATTTGAATCTTAAGAACTTCAAGTCGACCCTATTTATGTTGTTGCTTTTAAATAAGTTTAATATTCATCTTGATCTATATTTTTGACATATATGTATACATGGGAGATCAAAAAGTTCAATATGTATAGTGAAAAGAGAACCCGGGTCTAGAAATCAATATGATGCAGGATAAAATTTTATAGTAGTTTTCCATCATTCCTTGTAGTAGAATTCAGTACATTTTGAAGGCTTTGAAGAAACTAAAGATATGATATAAAAAATAGCTCTTGTATACTAGAATCATATCCCATGTCATTATAATTGGTTTGAAGTGAGATAACCTCTGCCACATTGATGAGTAAGTGCAACGAAGGAGGCATGTTTGTGGATTGTTGTTGTTACATAATAGAAAAGTCAATGTCATGGTTCATGTATAATGAACTTTGTTAGTATCCTTAGTCAAGGACTTCAAATAACTCCTCTAGAGGCTACAACAACTAGATATTTGATTGGAAAAGGCCTTTACTTTCTTGAAACATATCCTATGACATTTTGTAGGGAGAACATCTTCCCTCCAACTCATTGAACATTTTAAGAATCCATGTCATGGGAAAGTATTAGGTTGGTATTATCTCTGGTGCCATTATTCCTACCTCTCCAGCTATCAGTTCACACTTCCATTCAATCTGGTATTTGTTTTCACTTGGATCACTAACTTTTACAAGTTATCTTCATATTAGGCCATTGATGATATAGGCATAATAGGTATGGATTCTTCCCCCTTTTTAGGTTCTATGTTTTTTAAAACCTTTTTTTCCTTTCAGTAACCGTTCTTTTGATTTCAGTGAAGTGGTCTCCAACGCGACTACAAATTCCTTGAAGGAATGCATTTCCTTATGTAGGATGGATATTTGAGTTCAAGTATCGTGGGGGGGGGGTCATGAGGTTCGTTATATTTCCCCTATAGGTCAGAATTATTGTACTCTTTTATGAGCATGTTTGGCATATAAGCAACAAAAGAATATTCGGGGAGTAACAGATGGAAATAATGATGATAATGCGGAGGGTAACAAGTCAAGAAAATGTTTTTGGGAAGTGTTTCTTCATTTCCTCCTCTGCAGAAAATGCTTTGTTGATGATGATAAAAGTAATCAAGTCAATGTCAGTGTTGTGCATTTTCTTAGAAATAATATAAAGCTATAGTAAGAGGACAAATAACTGACACAATTATAAGCCTGACTCATGTACTATACTACCTCTTAAAAAAATTGTTGGGTTTGATGATTATCTATGTTACCTGGACATGATGGTTTTAAGCTCATATATTGATATTTATCCATAGAGGTAACATAGTAGCAACACTTATCCTAAATCATAATTTTGATGTGATTCTCTCAAGAAAGGTTTTAGGACTTGCGTCCCTATTATAGCCAAAATGTGCAATATTCTAGAAGCCCTACCTTTTCCTTGTCGCTCCAAGATATATGGAAGAAAACTCATGACCTTTCCAACAATTATGACATGAGAACGGGGTTATGTTTGAGGGTCCATGTGAAAAAATTGAATTTTAAGAACTTCAAGTCGATCATGTTTATGTTGATTATTTTAAATAATTCTAAGCCTCAGCTTGGTCTATATTTTTGACATACAGGTATAAAAAATCAATTTGGTCCTTAAGTTCTTTACCCTCATGTATTAGATGATGTTGAGCCACATGGATCCTTTGTGAGAGATCCAAATTCTACTTTCATTCTGCCACATATTAACATAATTTACACATGGGTGAGGTTTTCTCAATGAGTAACTTAATCGTGATTATAATTTAAGCATTTATTCAAACAATTGGAAAGAAAACAGTTGGCATGTACCCTCTCTTATTATGATGACCAAATCTGAGTACTAACATAGCTGTTGGAGATACTCCATTTTGAACATAACTATCATAAAAAAATCCAATATGATTTAATCCCTTCAATGGATTTCAATGACCATTCATCACAAACCTTTTCATGTTGGAAAAAAACAACTACATCTAGTCTTCCCTAAGGAAGGAAATCACATTCTTTAAGGAAAAGAACTTTAGTTTGTTCATGTTTCCTCTCCAAAACAGAGTCTATATTTTTTTGGCAAAGATAATGGTTGAATAGATTCAATATTTTTTTTTTCATTTGCTATTATATTAGCTTAATTTACAAATTAGGGGAAATGTAATTACTTTGTATCATATATTACTTACAACATAGAAATTTTAATGAAATTTATCTATTTAAGAATCCAACCAATATAAACTATTTCTACCACATCTCTCACATATATCTCATGATTCACCTTGTAATAAACTCATTTTTAATTTTATTAGATCTAACTTAACTGAGAGGTTAGGTAATTTCATAATGCAAAGCTCTTGCTATAGTTCATTGCAGCCTTGGATATATTTTATGAGTTGATGTGATGTTTTGCTTGTGGCTACAACTTAGTTTTGGTTGTCACCTAGTTATGATGATTCAAAATTCAGTCATCATCTCATATCATTGCAACATTAGATATATTTTGTGAGCTAATGTGATGTTTTATTTGTCAGAATGATTCAAAACTCAGTTATTATATCTTGATATTGCCTTTCTTGTTGTTTGTTCTATATATGAATGCTTTAAAAAAGCCACATGAACATTTGATTTTGCATTGTGATCTCCCCAGCATGGATGGGGGTTTTAGAAATTGGAGAGAAACTTGAGTGGTTATTGTTAGAAATTGTTCTATAAGATGGGAAAGTTGGATAGTCTGTAGGAAATATGGATACCATAACATATTTCTATTTTGAATTTTGCAGTGTCTTTGGACACCATGGAGCTAATAGGATCAATTTCAACTGAGAATGGCAATGCATCACTATGCCAATGACAAAGACCATTTATTTTAGCTTGTGCATCCCTATCCCTTTTCTCTGATTGTGGATTAGGTTATAGACTAGAATAGACTCTCTCTTTAGAAGGCTCTGTAGTATCTATTAGATGGAGGGAAAGGTAATAATAAAATTTGTACAAAAAATATCCTCAGGGCTATCTCAACTTACTCTATGTGTTTTATAAATACTTAGTTCTAAAACGTTTTTCATATGGTTGCTCACTTTCTTAGAGGAAAATTTGAACAAGCTATGTAAACTTTAAACCATTTAGATATTCAAGCTTTATTTTTTTTCCTTGTTTATTGTCAATCCTCATCTTTTAAGTTGTAAAACATCTTTCATATAACTACTTTTTTAGAATCCAAACTCAACGTGTTATATAAAGTATTCAAATATTCATCATTTATTAATTTTTCGTCCTTCCTAATATACAATACCTCAGATCATCAAATGCACTTCATCATCAACTTATCCTTTCTTGGAAAGAAAGAATAGACTATTCGTGATTTATATATTTCTAGCTCCTTGTTTCTGTTGCTAGGAGATCTTGGTGGGTCCTTGACCTATTAAATATTTTTTATTTTAATAAATTTCCGTTGTATTTATGAGTGTCTTAAAAGGAACTGATTTATATTTTAGTAGATGTTATGAATTTTTTCGCTTTTTTTCTTTGTGCAGATAGTAAAAAATATATCGAGTGAGGGATTTCATCAGTTCAAGAGCAGTAAAAACAATGTTATTGAGAAAACAACTCCAACACTAAGAGAGATTTGGTAATAGCTATGGAATTCGTGAACATGTCTTGCTCTCTAGTGTTGGCTATTGGGCATAGCTTTCATGATCTTGTATAGAAGACTGTAAATTTGCATTTATCTTACACTACATTAACCAAGAAATTTCCAACATTGAGGGCACACTTGCCATTGTATTTGTAGAGAAAATTATAGCAGAGTATCACACTTTTCTTATCAGATCTAAATGCTCCAATATATAAAAAAAATGTCTTTCTCTATGGTGTTGGCTATTGGGCATGAATTTCTTGATATTGTATAGAATACTATAAATTTTCATTTAGCTTATACTTCATTAACCATGAAATTTCCAACATTAAGGGCACACTCGCCATCACATTTGTAGAGAAAATTATAACAGATTATCATACTTTTCTTATCATATGTAAATTCTCCTATATGAAACAACTACCTTGTGCCTAATAGTTTAAATTTGTGCTTAATGTATCCTGAGTCCCAATATTTGGGGTTTTGTCATTGTTGAGTAATATAGTTAAAAATTGCAATATCTAAGAAACTTGTTGTTGTTTTGTGATTTCTTTTTCTATGAGTACCTCTTATTTGTTTTTATTAGTTAATTTCATTTGGCTCTAACTTAACCAAGAGGTTGGGTCATTTTAGAATGCAAAGATCTTGATATATTTCATTGCAGCCTTGGATATATTCTGTGAAATGATGTGATGTTTTGCCTGTGGCTACAAATTAGTTTTGGTTGTCACCTAGTTATCATGATTCAAAACTCAGTCATCATCTCAGATCATTTCATCATTAGATATATTATGTGAGCTAATGTGATGTTTTGTTTGTGAAAATGATTCAAAAATCAGTTATTATATCTCAATATTCACTTTCTCATTGTTTGTTTTGTATATCAACCGTTTAAAAAAAACCACAGGAACATTTGATTTTACAATGTGATCTCCCCAGCATGGGTGGAGGTTTTAGAAATTGGAGAGAAACTAAAGTGGTTATTGTTAGAAATTATTGTATAAGATGGGAAATCTGGATGTTTTGTAGGCAATCCAAATGTCATAAAATATGTCTATTTTGAATTTTCTAGTGTCTCTATCCAACATGCAGCTAATAGGATCCATTTCAACTAAGAATGTCAATACATCACCCCGCCAATGACAAAGACCATTTATTTGATCTTGTGACATCACTAGCCCTTTTTTCTGATTGTGGATCAAGTTATAGACTATAATAGACTCTCTCTTCAGAAGGATGTGTAGTATCTATTGGATGGGAGATCAAACAATTCAATATGTCTAGTGAAAAGAGCACCCAGGTCTAGAAACTGATTTATGATGCAAGATAAAATTTTGTAGCAATATTCCAACATTCCCTGTAGAAGAATTCAGTACATTTTGAACGCTTTGACTTCACTACAGATATGATGTAAAATATATCTATTGTGTACTAGCATCATATTCCATGTTATTATAATGGGTTTGAAGTGAGATAGCTTATCCGATATTGATGATTACGTGCATCGAAGGAGCATGCTTGTGGATTGTTGTTGTTGCAGAATATAAACGTTGATGGCATGGTTCATGTATGATGAACTTTGTTAGTATCTTGAGTCAAGGACTTCGAATAGATCCCCCATAGGCTATAACGACTGGATATCTGATTCGCAAAGGTCTTTACATTCTTGAAAAATATCCTAGTACATTTTGTAGGGAGAACATCTTCCCTCTAACTCATTGAAGAGTGCCTCATAAAAGAACGACCACTCAAAATTACAAGAATCCATGTCATGGGAAAGTATTGTATTGGTATTGTTTCTCGTGCCATTATTCCTACCTCTCCAGCTATCATTTCACAATTCCATTCAATCCGGTATTTGTTGTCACTTGGATCACTAACTTTTATAATTTATCCTTCATATTAGACCATTGATGATATAGTGTTCAGATTAAAATTCATTTTCCAAGCATGTGAAATAGCATTTGTAGTGTAACTTCCCATGATGATATCAGTGAGTTGAAAATGTATATTTCAAGTGACATGTTTGTAGAATGTTGAGAAATTAAAAAAAAAAATTGTTACTTTGTTGCCATAGTAAACATTTTTAAATATACTACTTATTTTAATTAGCATAGATTCATTTTTATTAGGAGGAATAAATGTGAATAGCTCGATCCTAATCCCAAATCTTTAAGGAACCAAAGGTATGAACTTTTCCTTTTTTCGATACCTCTAAGTTATCAATAAACTACAGGTTAATATAAATTTATGTAACTTAAAATAGATCCCTCTCCAAACATAATAGATCTAAGGTTAAATTTAAGTTATTTAATTATTTAAATATTGTAAATAAGATAGATAAACCTCAATATTTTTGGACGGTCCTATACTATGAACAATCGATTATATGATAAGGTGGAAAAATAAAACAACATGTCCCTTTCTTAATTCCTTATTTTAAGCAGCTAAAGGTTTGCACCTTTTTTTTCTATCCCTCTCACACTCTTCATGCTCAATATATTCAAGGTTACCATGCATCATTTAATCTCAGGTAACATACATTATGTTTATTTCTTTCCTTTTCATGGTGGATATTCTCAGCATGATTATTAATTGAGTAATGACAGATTAATCCATTTCAAACTTTCTGTAGCCAACATTATTGTTAATTAAACACATTCTTAGTTTCATTGCATATGAGTACAATACTTTATGCAAGTTTTGTCCTGTGAAACCTCTTTGTCTAAAGTGAAATGTGCTACATCACTCTTCTATAAATATATTATTTTCCAACCTAAAAATGGCATCTAGAAAGCACAAACGTGCAGCTCAATGAAAGGATGGCTGAGAACTAGACCATGTATTAGTTGTTAAAGAATATGGTGTATCAATATGAAATTAGATGTTGGTATGTGTCCTTACTTGGCAATGGGCAAACATAGAAATTTTTTAGTTTACATCCAATATCCTCTAGAAAAGGCAGAGTTGTGAGTACCTGAAGGAAGAATTGTGAGTGCACCTTAATACACGTACATAATAGTAGTTGTTTAGTGGTCAGAATATTTCTACCATATATTGATACAAGATACCTATGCAGGTTTCTGTTGTCTTTGGGTTGAGCCAACCCAATATCATCCAGCTAGCACCTTTTAAAAAGTTAACACCTTGGATGCCACTTATAGAAAATGTCAAACCATCATGGACAAAATTTGATGAAGGAGTTTGATATATGATGACATGGGTATATTATAGTGAACATCTCCATCATGTTACATTCTTAATTTTATTTCTATCAATTGCAAAAAAGAATACAAGTATGAATTTCGAAAATGCTTTAAAACTGGAAGTTTTTTTTTTGCTAAAGCAAGAGTCGTACCTTCCATATCATTAAATCAAACATACTTTACAATATATAGACAATTCCACCATATTGTGTGGTCTAAGGCAAAATAGGAAAATTCCTGACTAAATCCAAGCCCTCAAACCCTAAAAAGTACCCGCCAAACCCTTTTGAGTACAAACAAAAATGAGAAATGGGAATCACATGGCACATGAACCCTCCCCACATATAACTGCGCCAATAAACACCTAACATGCCTCTTAATCACTGCCGTCCATTCTTCTTTTTTAATTCGACGTCGCAGATACATATCGCTCCATGAAGAAGCAAGATGGTTAACCCCCTGACCCCACCAAACCGCACGCTCAATCCTTATCGTTGGTTGGCCTTGCTAAATCAGACGACGGAGCTAAATATCGCATGTCTGAAGTCATCGAACTTTAGTGTGCAATGAGGGTTGTTTTCAGACCTGGCCCTCATCCACGTGTCATGAGTTATATGGCATCGCTGCCAAATTTTCAAAACTGCCTTCGGCTTGAAAGTGGTGCGATTGCTCCGAAACCACTCGGGAAGTGGTTTTGTCTCCCGCCACTGGAAAATTGGGAAATTTTGCCGCCAAAGCGGACGCCGTCGGTTATTACTCTCAACCTCTCTCCGGAATGAGAAAACCATGCGCCAGACTCTGAGTATTTTCAAGGTTGTGATTACCATGGCTGCTGAGGCCGACCCTGGCCAACCTTCCACTGTAGACGTATCTGACCAAAATTGTGATTCCTGCAGAAATTTTCTCATTGGGAATTGCCTTCCTTGGTTTTGTTCTTATACACTTCTTTGTCCTCTTCCGCCTAATTATGGAAAAGTTCTCTTAGGTTGCTCTGCGACATTGTGAGCAAATCCATCGAAATTCTTCTATCCTTACAGTTGACACCTTGGTTGGCTAGAATGTCTGCCAATTTTTTGGCCTTTCTATGCACATGGATGAATCTAAGTGTGCGTAGTCCCTGAAGATGTCCCTGTATTTTATGGAGAACCTGTATTAACCTCCAGTGTTTTGTAACTTTTTCCGGCCCTATTCCATGACTAATTCTCTTGGCCGCGTTGATGACTAACTCTGAATCAGCTTCTATTATCACATTTTGGTAGTTGTCTTGTTTCAGAAATTCTAAGCATTGCTCCAAAGCCATTAATTCTGCCATGTTGTTGGTGGCTTTTCCTAAATGACCATGGAGGAGATAATGCTTCTGAATTCATCCCGAAGAACTCCTCCAAAGCCTGCCACTCCTAGGTTACCTTTTGAAGCTCCATCGATGTTATACTTCAAAAAACCTTTCGGGGGAGGATTCCGGAATTATTTAACCATTTCCCTCATGATTATTTTCCTGTCTAGACCTTGTGGAATGAGCCCCTCCATGCCTAACTGCCTGAGAATTCTTAACTTTGCTTCTGAGGGAGGATTTTTGGGGAGATCCCTTACTGTGGTGCCAACTGTCTCCTTAAGTTGTTTCAAGATCTTCTCCAACAGGCGAAGAGAGGAATTCTTCTCTTCTTTAAATATTCTTTTGTTTCTTTATTTCCACACATTCCATATAATGAAACTTGGCAAAAGAGCCCAGGCAGTGTTAAGAACTTCATAATTCGAAAAATTATTCCTACAATTGTTTAGGGTGTTAGTGATACTTTCTTTGTCTCTATCGGACTGATTGAAGATGGTGGAAAAAATATCCCATAACTTGGAGGTGAAAATGTAGCTATTGAGAAGATGTTCCATAGTCTCCTCTTGGGCTTCACAGAGCTGGCATCTGGAGGGTCCCAACATACCCCTCTTTCTAATATTATCCCAGGTTAAGATTTTCCTGTGGTGAACCAGCCACATAAAGAGTTTGATCTTCATCCAGCCTTTGTGCCTCCATAGCTTCTGCCAGATTCTATCTGGAGCTTGGGATTCCAGCCCAAGGAGAATACCTTTTGCTTCCTTAATATTAAAGTTTCCCTCTTTGTTGTTACCCCATCTTAGTTGATCCTGCCCTTCAGTAACTAAAATCATCCTCTGATCCAACATCCTCTTAAGGGTCTCTGCTCTACTGTTGAGGGTTTTGTCCTCTCTGCCATCTATTTTTCTCCAAGTTCTCCATTTTCCTGTATTGTGAGAATGCTCCCAAAATTCCTTTACCTTTACTAATCCTTGGTTGTCTATCTCATGATTGAGGCCCAAAAATTCCTCTTTCAATAGTGTTGGTTCTTGTTGCCATTTGTCCTCCTAGAATAGTGCCAGATCTCCCTCTCTGATTTCCCAGAAACTATTTTTTTGAACCACCCCTCTGTTCTCCCAGGCCTTGTTCCATATGGGAGAGCCCTTCATGTTTCCATACATTCTTATGATATCAGAAGAATGTCAGGTGCTGGAATATTTTTCCTTCCAGATGCTTGCCCATTGAGCCTTAAGATCCTTAACCCACCGCCACCAAAGTTTGGCCCCTAGAACCTTACTGAGAATCTCTAAATCATCCAATCGTAAGCCTCCTTGGTTCTTGGGTTTACAGATCTTTTCCATGAGACTAAAGCCCATTTTTTCCTCGTTTCCTCTTTTCCCCAAAAAAAATATCTTTGGATATTTCTAAATTGTTGTAAGACTCCTTTTGGAGCTGGGAGAGCTGATAGCATAAAGACTCCAATAGCTTGGAGCACTGCCTTTGTAAGAACCAGTCTACCAGCCAGATTTAAAGACCTGATTGTCCATTTCCTGGCCTTATCTTGCATCTTAATGATTAACGATTCCCATATGCTCTTGTGCAAAGATTTAGCGATTAGAGGAACTCCAAAATACTTAGAGGGGAGGGATTCTCTTTGAAATCCAAGAATCCTATAGGCATTTCTCTGAATGGCTATATGGGTGTTAAAGAAAAATATTTTTGATTTGGAAAGATTGACTTCCATACCTGTTGCCATAGCAAAGTCATTCAAAATTTGTTTGTATGCTAGCGTTTCCTTGACTGTGGGAATTCCATGTAACATGGTATCATCTACAAACTATTAATGAGTCAGAACTTGACCATTCTCCGATAGTTGGAGTCCTTGAATTTTGCCCGTTACTCTAGCATGCTTAATGGACCACCCAGCCCTTCCATCATGAGGATGAAGAGAAAAGGAGAGAGTGGATCTCCCTGTCTGAGTCCTCTAGAAGGAAGAAAATTTTCAGAGGAAGAGCCATTAACTAAAATTGAAAAGCTAGAGGAAGTCACCATGGCCATGACCCATCTGACCCAATTATGATCAAAACCAAACGCGGTAAGCACTTTCTTGATATATGTCCAGTTCACTTTATCATATGCTTTGGCTATGTCCAATTGCATGATCATACCCGCTTTCCTTTTACTAGTTAACGAGTGAACCACCTCGTGACCTTGAATGATGTTATCTAGAATTTCTCTGCCTTCCACATAACCAGATTGTTCCCCCGAAACAAGCATAGGCAGGAAAGGTTTGAGTTTGTTGGCCATGACCTTGGAGATTATCTTGTAAACTACATTGCATAAAGAGATGGGCCTATACCTCTCTGGCGTTTGAGCATTATCCTATTTTGGAATTAGGGAGATAAAGGAGGTATTGAGTGCTTTCAAAATAGTTCTATTCAGCCTAGAATCTTCCACTACCCTTAAAATATCATTTTTGACAATATTCCAACAAGCTTTGAAGAAATCCACATTGAATCCATCCGGACCTGGAGCCTTGCCATTTTGCATTCCCTTGAGGACCTCACTGACCTCCTTTTCAGTTACAGGTCTGTTGAGATTACAGTTATCCTCTCTGGAAACCAACTTAGGGATATGTTTAGTGAAGTCCTTGATGAAAGGTTCCCTTACTAAATTGTTTTACTGGGCAATACCTCGGAAGGGCTTAACTAACACTGCTTCTATCTTCTCATGGGATTGATGTATCTGCCCATCCTTGTCCTTGATCGAAGAGATCCTGTTGTGAGTCCTATTTGCAATGGTGGAACTATGGAAAAATTTAGTGTTACGCTCTCCTTCTTTTAGCCATTGAACTCTTGATTTTTGTCTGCAAAAATTTCTTCTTGTTTACACAACTTTTCCCATTCTTGATGATGTTTCTCTACTTGATCATTTTTGTTCTTATCAAAGCCTTCCTTGATTAAAGCTTGGTTGAGCTCTAGAATTTTATTTTCCACAGATATTTTTCCTACAAAAATATTACCAAATTTATTCTTGTTCCAAGCTTTTAGCTTTAGCTTGATGTGCTTTAATATTTTGTGTAGTAGGAACATTGTTGACCCTGAATCTGCAAATCCTCTGCCCACCATTTTTCAATGTTGTTGATGAATTCCAGGTGTGAAAGCCAAATATTTTTAAATCTGAAAGGCCTATTTCTTGGGGTACCTATGCCCTTGATCTCCATTTGAACTGGCCAGTGATCTGAGCCTCCAAAATGAAGAATTCCTGCTATTATTTCCTTGTCTAGAAGCATGAGATCCTCAGAGATCATGAATCTATCTAACTTGGAGGCTACCTGGGAATCCCCTCCTCTTTTGTTGTTCCATGTGCAGAGGCCATTGTTTGTCTCAATGTCAACAAGATTCATGTTTTCCGAAAAGATTTGGAAGGCTAAGGAATCTTTATTTAGAGCTCTTGTACCCCCTTTTTTCTTCGAGAGAGATCTAATCATATTGAAGTCCCCTGCTCTGACCCAAGGTAATCCTGCATGTCTGACCCAGAGATCCACCAAGGATTCTATAAACCTAATTTTGTCATCTAACCTTTGAGGGCCATAAACATTCGTGACTAGATAAGTGTCCCTGTCTCCTACAGGCTGTATAACCACTGATAAATAATTCCTTGATGCCTCTGCATCAATTATTCCTATTTTTTGGGGATTCTAGAGAGTGATGATACCCCCTGCTGTATTTTCTGCTTTGACTTCTAGAAGCTCAAATCTACTGAGCCATTTACTATGGATTTGCCTTAACTTTTGAATGGAGCATTTCGTTTCTTGGACAAAAATTATATCCGGAGTTGCCTATTTCATTTTGTTATTCAGCATTCTCTATTTTCTCTTGCTGCCTAGACCTCTAATATTCCAAGTTGTGAACTTCATAGTTAAAGACTGGTAAAGGAGTAACTGGTTAGATCTTTCATCTTACCTGAGTCTACCATAAGCTTTCCACATTCCATCAGTAGCTCGTTCTACTTTTTCCTGCCTCTTTTTTTCCCTGGATTTCTCGGTGCTAACCCCGGAGTCGTTTTTACTTCTTTCATCCCTTCATATCTCTGTCTTTCAATGTTGTTTACTCCCTCCAAACCCTTTGCTTGAGTTTTCCATAAGAATAACTATTGTATTCGATTGAACTCTTCTTGTGGTAGTGATTCTACCCCGCCACTTGTTCCCTAAATCAAGAACCCTTCTATATCCAGGTTTTCTCTGTCAAGAATCTCTTGTAGCTCATTTTCCTCCATTTCCATCTCACTCTGGGTCATTTCCTGATCCATTTCCAGCTCTGATTCACTCATCATGATCCCTTTCTGTTTTTCGCTTTCCTGTGTCTGATCATGTTCTTCTTCCTTCTCCTTCTTCTCATAACCTTCATTCATTACTTGATCTTCTACTGCTATTTCTTCATCCTCTTCAAGAACTTGGAACTGATTCTGACTAACCTTTTTTCCTTCATTTTGGTGTTGCTTTGGCCCTTTTTTGCCGCTTTTTCCTTTATGTACTACTTTGCGAAAGCTGTTTGTGTCTTTCATTGTGTTAGTTTTGCTTTTTTTCTCTACTTTACTGAGGGGGTAGTCTCTTAAAAGGTGCCCATGTTCATGGCATCTACGACATCTAAATGGAATATGCTCGTAATCTACTGTCTGCACCCATTCCTCATCAAAAACCTCCAAGATGACCTCATCTGGAAGAGCTCCGGATAGATCCATCTCCACACAGATCCTTGCAAAGGAGGTATATTTTCCCCTCCTTATGGCTTCATAAGCTTTGACAAACCTTCCTAATTTATTGCCTATGGCAGCTAACGATTCTGTTTGCCAATAATCAAGAGGTGGAGAATAGATTCTTACCCAAACTGGGATTGAAGTAAAAGTTTCCTACTCTGGTACGAAGTTCATCATCCATGGCCGCATATAGAGCCCTGCTAGTGCATAGAAGTAGGGCCCGCCTTCAAACACTCTATCTTTATCTTCAATGTTAGTGAACACCACAAGTGAAGAATCCCTTGGACCCCAGATGAAGATCAATGCTCCCTTTAGGCTTCCAGTGGTATCTGATCCATGTTTGTAAAGCTTTTTCAGTGGGCCATAGCCTCATGAATTTGCATATGATTGCATAAGTCCACATGTGATCCCTGTGCGCCTGCAACGCTAGATCATTTAAAACTACTCGAGGAGTGATTTCAACTTTGGGTTTGCATGGTCCCTTCTGATTTTTGTCTTTTGTTCCCTGTTTTTTGTCATTTTCCTCCTTGTCTTTTGTGCCCTCATTCTCCTTCAATTTGGTATTTTCTGTTTCCTCTTCCCTGTTTCTTCTTTCTTCCTCAGCATTACTTCTGCCCTTTTCCGAAGGTTTCTTGCCGTTATTGGCCACTGCCTCCTTGTAGGAGGGAGTGGAGCTCCCTCCTTTGCGCCCATCCATGGAGAAAAACCTCTTGAGTCAACTGAAACCCTAGTTTCCTTCGCTTCACTCCCGCCCCTAGCTTCACTCAATCTTGAATCCTCTCCTTTAAAACTGGAAGTTATTTAGGCTCCAAAAGAGGATTTTTCAAACACCCTCAAAATGATAAACTAATGTAGAACAAAAAAATTAATTTTAACCTGATTATTGATATATTATTTCTGCTTAATGACGGGTATTACTGGTAGAAACCTTGATGGTTAATCCACTTATGCCCATATCGGTACAACTTGTCCTATATTTATTGCACACAAAAGGAAGCAGATGGACTTTTGTCTCTTCATGTTTTATTCCTTTTGTATTATGTACTGAACTTAAGTAATGTAAATATATAATAAAATGTTTCTAATGCTTCAATGCATACCTTTTAGGATTAACTTCCATTTTTCCTTCAATTTACTTACTAGTGGCACCATGGTAGCAATGTGTCCTTGTACCACAACAGAACACACATCAGTATTGGTTTTTACAGGGGGGCGGGTACATACTAGAGACATTACGAAGAATCACACATTATCAGTGAGCATACTTTTGAAAACATAGATATTGATGGGATTCCTCAAACTACCATCCTTCCTAACTGTTGTAGCCTAATTATGCAAGGTTTAAATTTCAAAGTTTTTCTCACACAAATGCCAAGAAATAAACAAAATTGCATAAAAAATTTATATCAAAGTTTTTCTCACTCAAATGCCAAGAAATAAACAAAAATGCATAAAATGTTTACTTCTATCTTCTATGCTACTCTTTCCTATATAAAATGTTTACTTCTATCTTCTATGCTACTCTTTTCTATGTTATCGCCTTATGACGTTACCTTTGCAATATGTGGGCAATTGCTAGTTTATTTACTTCACATCTCAATTTATTAGTTCCTCCCAAAGCAAGGTTATATGATTCCATTTTCCTCTTAACCACTATTAATTTAGCTAACATTAACCAATGTAAAAATTAATGCAATCTTCCCCATAACATAATTTTTAACTCGAGCAAAGACTAACTACTTTATCTCACTTGTTTTATAATAATTAACATATTTTAACATTATAAAAAAAAACCAAAAACAACTGTAATAAATAAATAAATAAATAAACTTTCTATTTAAAATATCATCATATTCCAAAATTATATCACAATTAAATTCCAAAACTTAGTTATCTAATTAATAAAACTAAGACATTCATACTTAGATCCTTTCATTTTTGACTATGGTGTAGTAACTCACCTGAAAAACGAAGATTGCATCCCTTCATTTTTGACAACGGTATAGTAACTCACATGCAACATATGTAACTATCAGAAAAATGCTAGTAACATTAAAATAGCTTGAGAAAATGCACCCAAATAAAAGAATAATGGTTGAATATAAACAATATGGATATGGAAGTGTCAAGTTTATGTCAATTGTAGATTTTTGATTGCATATTTTCACATGCCATAGACAAATGATGCTGAAATATAAACAAGTGTCAAGTTTATGTTGATTGTAGACTCTTGATTGCATATTTTCACATGCCATAGACACACAACATCAATAATTGACTTTAGTGTAGGCGGCACCGACTCACGAAGTCGATTCAAAATGTTATGATCCACGCGGAGTTTAATTTCTTTTTGGAATCACATGAACGAACCAAATATAGTTCTAGGTAGATGTGGTTGGTTGGTGTCAAGGTGAAGAGGTGCGGTAATGTTTTGTTTTTTTATTTTGTTAAAATATGTTGATTTATCAAATTATATAAAAGAATAAAGATAAAATGAAATTTAAAATTCTGGGAATTTAATAGGAGAGAAAAGATGTAACATTTTGACTTATTTAAATTATATAAAAACAAATTGAAATTTAATTTAATAAATTAAATTAAATTTGAAAATTAATAATTATAATTATTAATAAGATATTTTGATGTGGTATAGTTTCATAAAAATAAAATATTGAAATAAGAAATAGACCAGGAATAATAATATAAAAATCGAAAAGAATTTAAAAAATAAAATAATTTAATTAAAATAAAATAGTCAATCACTGTTATTAAACATTTTGAGTCATGATTTTTACAACCAATGGTTGTTTTGAGAAATTAAAACATCTACTGACCACAACCCCGGTATTAAAAATTACAGACCCAGAGAAGGAAGAATTTGTTCTCTGCACTGATGCATGTCAAGAAGGAGTGGGAGAAGTATTGATGCAAGAAGGCATGGTAATTGCCTAAGAATCCTAAAAATTAAAAGAGCATGAACATAGATACCCTCTGTATGATCTAGAGTTAACTGCGGTGGTACAAGCCCTAAAGGTGTGGAGATATTATTTATGATCTAGAGTTAACTGCGGTGGTACAAGCCCTAAAGGTATGGAGATATTATTTATTGGGTAAAAAGTTTGTGTTGATGACTCACCACAACAGTCTAACTAGTTTCTTTACCACCTTGAAGGTATGGAGATATTATTTATTGCATAAAATGTTTGTGTTGATGACTCACCACAACAGTCTAACTAGTTTCTTTAAGCAACCTAACCTCAACCCATGGCAAGCTAGATAGAGAACCTCTTTAAGTGAATTTGACTTTGAAATTAGAAATTTAAAAGGAAGAGAAAACGGCGTGGATGATGTATTAAGTAGGAAACCACATCATATATCTGAAATGTCTTATATTCAAGTGGAATTTAATTTTTCAAATCAAATTAAGGAAGTCATGGATAAGGATCGAGAATATATGTTTTTAGGGCAACAAACTAAACAAGTAAACAACTCTGAATATCAAACTGAATACGTCATAAATAAAGATAGTTTATTGACTTTTAGGGGAAGGATATATGTTCATAACCAAATGACTATTAGATAATTAATATTGTATGAAAATCATAGAATTCCTTCTTTTCCCCATCTTGTATATCAAAAACCATTTTTTGCCAAACAAAATAAAATTGGCCTCGAATGAGGAAGAACATTATTGAGTATTTAGCCAAATGCATGGAGTGTCAACAAGTTAAGGTTGAACATCAACATCTAGTTGGCTTTCTCCACCCACCACCAATCCTAGAGTGGAAATGGGAGGTTATTACGTTATATTTTATAACAGATTTTTCGAAAACTAAGAAACAAATGACTCAATCATGGTGGTGGTAGATAAACTGAGTAAGTTAGCCCATTTCATCTGTGTTCAATCCACATACAAAACTGTGAAATTTGCAAACATATTCATGCAGGAGATATTCAGGTTACATGGGATGCCAAAGGTGATCATTTCTGATAGAGATGTGAAGTTCACATTAGCATTTTGGAAAACTATTTTACCGAATTGGGTACACAGGTTCAATTTAGCACCGCATTTCACCCACAGAGATATGGGAAGACCAAGTGGATAAATCAGATACTAGAGGATATGTTAAGAATGTATGTAACACAACAACTGACTAAGTGGGACTAGAACATTCACTTGGCTGAATTTACTGTTAGGAAATTATATATTACGGAGCAATGGAACACATAAAATATTGCAGAAATATAAACACAGAAAACGCACAAAACAAGAGAGACACATATATACGTGGTTCACCCAGTTTGGGCTACGTCCACCCCGAACAGCCAGTCCTTCCTTTCTATTATCCAGCAAAATGAAGAGACACAACCTACAGCAAATCCGTTGTAATATCCTCTGTTTTCTCTCACAGTCTCACCTCTCTGCTTCTCGCTCACACAGAATACACATCTATCACACAGCCTCAAATACAATACCCTCATACAAAGAGAGGGGTTGCCTTCTAGGGAAAAAAACCCTAAACAAACATAAGTTCTACCGTCAGATCATCCGCCTAATGAACGGCCGAGATTGACTAGAAATTACTATACTTTTACAAGGCAATTTTACACTTATTTTTGGCTTCGGGGGCGCTGCCCCCGAGCCCCCGCCGGGGGACCGCTAGCCCCCGCACCCCCCCCCCGCGTGGAGGGGTGTACAAAACTTCCTGGGGTATACATCTGGCTGAAACAAAGACCTCTGAACAATCATGCTCCACACACAACATTTACATATAACAATAGCTATCGTGAATCATTAAATATGAGTCCTTTCAAAGTATGCTATGGGAGGAGATGCAGAACACCGGTTAATTGGAACAACCCTGAAGATAAGATATTATTAGGACATGATATGCTAGCAGAAATGGAACAAACCATGAAAAAGGTCGAGTAAAAATTCAAAGTTGGCCAAGATAGACAGAAAGTATATCCATATAACAAAAGTGTAGAAATTATGAAGTAAATTTGCAGCTTCTCATGAAATTTTAATCTAAATTACAAGACATAAACCTACTTTATTTCTCTACGAATTCAATTCACAATTTAGAACATCAATAAAAAACATGCAATGAGATATAACACACATGTGCACGATATTTTTCTAGGGGAAATCAATCTGCTAAAAACCCCTTTTCCTGCTTGCATTAATCTAATGAATAGAGATGTATTAAAATTTCTTGCTTGAACCAGGCAGGACCTGCAAGTGAATAAACTATCTCTATTTTCACTGAGAAGCTATGCCCTAGACTGAGTCAATGTCTAACTCTGCTTGAGCCCCTATTTCCTTGCAAAATTCCTTGGGAAATTAGCCCTTGTAATTTAGGAATTTCTCCAAAATGGATTGCACAATTCCCAAGGTTGATCATCTGATTGCATGCAACGCCTGTACACTCAATTCTATTCTACAACTGATATTACACTGTCTTTAAATATCCACCATAGCCGGGGAACTCGAATTATCTGCATGTACTAGCTACTTTGGGTTGATTGATTAGTTAATAGGATGATCACCATAGTTTGACTAAAGTCCACTACACAACTGACCTTCCACTAGGTCCTCCAACAATTAGAACTGGTTTAACTGAAAAAAGAACTTGAAATAACTAACCTTGATTGCTACAAATTAGCAATCACGCACGCTTAATTGAACTCTATCTCCTCTTACTAAAATTTACTGAACTAAATAAGTGACAAGAGCCATGTCACCTCAGTTAATAGCATCCAAGTTGTTTGTTGATGTGGAAATTCAATTTTTCTCAATTCCATCAAAGTAAAAATCAAATTAATAATCTAACGGAGTGGTCTACCAAGGCAGAAGAAAGAATTCAAACACTGCTTTGAAACTTTTTTATCCGAATTTCAGCATTCCGGGCAATTCCTCCGCCTCTGCAAACAACTCTTTTATTAAATATAGTAATGCGGTGTAGAGGTTTTTCTTTCACAGATTTTCACAGGTTTTTGTTCATCCAGCCCGAAGTTATGACATATCCAATGGACGTCGGGTGGAACACCGGGAAGCTTCGAAACGAGTGCGATCTCTATAGGGCAGGTAAGTTTTTAATTTTGTGCTCTGGAAGCCCTATATTTTGTCGATTATGATTTTTAAGGAGTATCTGCCATTTCAGACTCACAATTCTAGTGGTCGATTTGCATTTTCAGTACGGAAATGCGAACCTCCAATTTGGATGCTGATTAATAACATTGCAGTCCAACAGTGGGAAGGTATAGCATTTGAGCCTTAATGGTACTTATATTTAAGTATATATTGGCCTTTGGTAATTAATTTATTCTAAGTTTTTAATTTCTGTGCTCTGGAAGCCCCATATTGTGTCAATTATGATTTTTGAGTGGTATCTGTGATTTCAACATCACAATTGTAGTGGTCGATTTGCAGATCGACAAACGGCCATTATGCGCCTGGAATCTTTTGTCTCTTCATGTTTTATTCCTTTTGTATTATGTATTGAACTTAAGTAATGTAAATATATAATTAAATGTTTCTAATGCTTCAATGCATACCTTTTAGGATTAACTTCCATTTTTCCTTCAATTTAGTTATTAGTGGCACTATGGTAGCAATGTGTCCTTGTACCACAACAGAACACACATCAGTATTGGTTTTTGCAAGGGGCGAGTACATACTAGAGACACTATGAAGAACCACACATTATCAATGAGCATACTTTTGAAAACATAGATATTGATGGGATTCCTCAAACTACCATCCTTCCTAACTGTTGTAGCTTAATTATGCAAGGTTTAAATTTCAAAGTTTTCTCACACAAACGCCAACAAATAAACAAAATTGCATAAAAAATTTATATCAAAGTTTTTCTCACTCAAATGCCAAGAAATAAACAAAAATGCATAAAATGTTTACTTCTATCTTCTATGCTACTCTTTCCTATGTTATCGCCTTATGACGTTTCCTTTGCAATATGTGGGCAATTGCTAGTTTATCTACTTCACACCTCAATTTATTAGTTCCTCCCAAAACAAGGTTATATGATTCCATTTTCCCCTTAACCACTATTAATTTAGCTAACATTAACCAATGTAGATTAAAAAAATTAATGCAATCTTCCCCATAACATAATTTTTAACTTGAGAAAAGACTAACTACTTTCCTTCACTTGTTTTATAATAATTAACATATTTTAACATTATAAAAAAAACCAAAAACAACCATAATTAATAAATAAATAAATAAACTAACTGTCTATTTAAAATATTATCATATTCCAAAATTATATCACAATTAAATTCCAAACCTTAATTATCTAATTAATAAAACTAAGACATTCATACTTGGATCCTTTCATTTTTGACCATGGTGTAGTAACTCACCTGAAAAACTAAGATTGCATCCCTTCAGTTTTGACAATGGTATAGTAACTCACATGCAACATATGTAACTATCAAAAAGATGCTAGTAACATTAAAATAGCTTGAGAACATGGACCCAAATAAAAGAATAATGGTTGAATATAAACAATATGGATATGGAAGTGTCAAGTTTATGTCAATTGTATATTTTTTATTGCATATTTTTCACATGCCATAGACCAATGATGCTGGAATATAAACAGATTTTTGATTGCATATTTTCACATGCCATAGACACACAACATCAATAATTGACTTTAGTGTTTGTTGAATAGATAAAAATACTCAATTTGTATATTGAAATACGGATCCAATTACCTAGCTGTAATCTACTTTCTTTTTTTTGGTTTCCATTGAAAGTAGGAAGGCTTTTCTTATTGAAAAGAAATATGGGAAGAGGGACCCATTCATCCCAATAGAGTAGAAATACCCACTTGTAAATGTAAATGAGAATAGAGATCCATTCAACGACCTTGCCTCTTTAGATCACCTACCGCACACTTTCGACGATTCACGAATGAATCTCTCTTTATTTAGCTTGCGTGCAGCTTCTTCCCGAAAGCCCTGGAAAATGTAGGCGGCACCGACTCTCGAAGTCAATTCAAAATGTTATGATGCACGCGGAGTGAGTTTAATTTCTTTTTGAGTCACATGAACGAATCAAATATAGTTCTAGGTAGACGTGGTTGGTTGGTGTCAAGGTGAAGAGGTGTGGTAATGTTTTGTTTTTTTATTTTGTTAAAATATGTTGATTTATCAAATCATATAAAAGAATAAAGATAAAATGAAATTTAAAAATTCTGCAATTTAATATGAGAGAAAAGATGTAACATTTTGACTTATTTAAATTAAGTAAAAACAAATTTAAATGTAATTTAATAAATTAAATTAAATTTGAAAATTAATAATTATAATTATTAATAAAATATTTTGATGTTTCATAAAAATAAAATATTAAAATAAGAAATAGACCAGAAATAATAATATAAAAATTGAAAAGAATTAAAAAGATAAAATAATTTAATTAAAATAAAATAGTCAATCATTGTTATTAAACATTTTGAGTCATGATTTTTACCACCAATGGTTGTTTTGAGAAATTAAAACATCTATTGACCACAACCTTGGTATTAAAAATTACAGACCCAGAGAAGGAAGAATTCGTTGTCTACACTGATGCATGTCAAGAAGGAGTGGGAGAAGTATTGATGCAAGAAGGAATGGTAATTGCCTATGAATCCTAAAAATTAAAAGAGCATGAACATAGACACCCTGTGTATGATCTAGAGTTAACTGCGGTAAGCCCTAAAGGCATGGAGATATTATTTATTGGGTAAAAAGTTTGTGTTGATGACTCACCACAATAGTCTAACTAGTTTCTTTACCACCCTGAAGGTATGGAGATATTATTTATTGTGTAAAATGTTTGTGTTGATGACTCACCACAACAGTCTAACTAGTTCTTTATGCAACCTAACCTCAACCCATGATAAGCTAGATAGCCAACCTCTTTAAGTGAATCTGACTTTGAAATTAGAAATTTAAAAGGAAGAGAAAACGGTGAGGCCGATGTATTAAGTAGGAAACCACATCATATATCTGAAATCTCTTATATTCAAGTGGAATTTAATTTTTCAAATCAAATTAAGGAAGTCATGGGTAAGGATCGAGAATATATGTTTTAGGGCAACAAACTAAACAAGTAAACAACTCTGAATATTAAACTGAATATGTCATAAATAAAGACAATTTATTGACTTTTAGGGGAAGGATATATGTTCATAACCAAATGACTATTAGATAATTAATATTGTATGAAAATCATAGAATTCCTTCTGTTCCACATCCTGTATATCAAAAATCATTTTCTGCCAAACAAAATAAAATTGGCCTGGAATGAGGAAGAACATTATTTAGTATTTAGCCAATGCATGGAGTGTCAACAAGTTAAGGTTGAACATCAACATCTAGTTGGCTTTTTCCACTCACCACCAATCCTAGAGTGGAAATGGGAGGTTATTACGTTATATTTTATAACAATTTTTTCTAAAACTAAGAAACATAATGACTCAATCATGGTGGTGGTAGATAAACTGAGTAAGTTAGCCCATTTCATCTGTGTTCAATCCACCTACAAAACTGTGAAAATTGCAAACATATTCATGCAGGAAATATTCAGGTTACATGGGATGCCAAAGGTGATCATTTCTGATAAAGATGTGAAGTTCACATCAGCATTTTGGAAAACTATTTTACCGAATTGGGTACATAGGTTCAATTTAGCACCGTATTTCACCCACAGAGAGATGGGAAGACCGAGTGGATAAATCAAATACCAGAGGATATGTTAAGAATGTATGTAACACAACAACTGACTAAGTGGGACTAGAACATTCACTTAGTTGAATTTACATATAACAATAGCTATCGTGAATCATTAAATATGAGTCCTTTCAAAGATGAGAACACCGGTTAATTGGAACAACCCTGAAGATAATATATTATTAGGACATGATATGCCAACAGAAATGGAACAAACCATGAAAAAGGTCCAGTAAAAATTCAAAGTTGTCCAAGATAGACAAAAAGTATATCCATATAACAAAAGTGTAGAAATTATGAAGTAAATTTGCAGCTTCTCATGAAATTTTAATCTAAATTACAAGACACAAACCTACTCTACTGCTCTGCGAATTCAATTCACAATTTAGAACATCAATCACAAACATGCAATGAGATATAACACACATGTGCACAATATTTTTCTAGGGGAAATCAATCTGCTAAAAACCCCTTTTCCTACTTGCATTAATCTAATGAATAGAGATGTATTAAAATTTCTTGCTCGAACCGGGCAGGACCTACAAGTGAATAAACTATCTCTATTCTCACTGAGAAGCTATGACCTAGACTGAGTTAATGTCTACCTCTGCTTGAGCCTCTATTTCCTTGCAAAATTCCTTGGGAAATTAGGCCCTTGTCATTTAGGAATTTCTCCAAAATGGATTGCACAATTCCCAAGGTTGATCATCTGATTGCATGCAATGCATGTACACTCAATTCTATTCTACAATTGATATTACACTGTCTTTAAATATCCACCATAGCCGGGGAACTCGAATTATCTGCATGTACTAGCTACTTTGGGTTGATTGATTAGTTAATAGGATGATCACCATAGTTTGACTAAAGTCCACTGCACAACTGACCTTCCACTAGGTCCTCCAACAATTAAAACTGGTTTAACTGGAGAAAAAAAAAAAAAAACTTGAAATAACTAACCTTGATTGCTACAAATTAGAAATCATGCATGCTTAACTGAACTGTATCTCCTCTAACTGAAATTTACTGAACTAAATAAGTGACAAGAGCCATGTCACCTCAGTTAATAGCATCCAAGTTGTTTTTTGATGTGGAAATTCAAATTTTCTCAATTCCATCAAAGTAAAAATCAAATTGATAATTTTTTGCTTCATTTTTAAACACTCCCTCTCAACAAAAAAGGGATTATCAACCACCCCTATCCTACACTTGTGGAACTCAGACTTCCCTCTTGATAAGGCCTTTGTCAAAATGTCAGCATCTTGTTCCCCTATGAAAATGTATTGTAGCAACATTATCCACCTTTAGACACAGTCCCATAAATGGTGTTATCAAATATCTATATTCTTGGATTGATTGTGAAATGAAGGATTCTCAAATATCTTGATGAAACTATGATTATCATAGTAGATCACAGTTGGATCCATCATCTGACCAAATAGTCCCACAATAATCTTTCTCATCCAGATTGCCTCACATGCTACTTGACTTGAATCCATGTATTTTTCTTCTGCAGAGATGAGTGTCATAGATCTTTGCCTCCTTCTATACCAAGAAATAGTTGTGGACCCAACAGTGAAAGTTCCACCTTATGTACTCTTTTGGTTAGATGGACCCCCACCCAATCTCCATATGTGAATCCAAACAACTCTACTCCCTCTATCTGTCTATACCATAGTCCAAATTGGGTAATACCTATGAGGTAGCGTAAAACATGCTTAGTTGTCTTCCAAAATAATTTGGTTGGCCTAACCATATCCTGGCTCAGCTCATTCACTGCATAGCACATATCTGGTCATGTGTTCACAAGATACATTAGTGAACCCACTAACTGTCGATAAATAGTAGCATCCACTTCCTCACCTGGAGTGGAATCATCTTTCCTCCAGTTGGTCTCTAGAGGTGTCTCCATGGGTTTGCAAGGGAATCTCTAAAGTATCTCATTGGCATACTTTCCTTGAGAGACAAAAATTTCCCCAACACCTTTCCATACTTCTGACCTGAGGAAGTATTGCATGAGACCCTTGTCCTTCATTTCAAATTCTCGTGAAAGGTCCTCCTTGCATGATCTAATTAGCTTCTCATCACGAGTTAAAATCAAATCATGAACATATAAGATAATAATAATAAATTTACCTTCTAAAAATATATGATAGAGATTTACATCCGCTTCAGTTTGCAGTAGCTGAAACTAGTGAGATAGCTATTGATCCTGGTGTACAAAGCACGACATGCTTGTTTGAGACCATACAATGCTCATTTAGGTCTCCACACATGAGACTCTTGATAAAATGTCTCAAATCCTCTTGGCTGCTCGATGTACACCTCCTCCTCAAAAAACACATTGAGAAATGTTTTTTTTTACATCCGTTTGGTGGATCTTCCACCCCATTTGCGCAGCTAGTGCAAGAATTGAAACAAAATATGAGTACCTAGCTACAGGAGGAAAGGTATCCTCATAGTCAATTCCATCAACTTGAGAATCCCCCCTTGGCCACAAATCTGGCCTTATACTTCTCTATGCTTCCTTGTGTTGCATGCTTAACCTTGAAGATCCATCTCAAACCCACAACTGATTTATTTTCTGTTCTTGGGACTACTTCCCAAACACTATTCTTTATAATGGATTCATATTCCTCAACCAATGACTTAAGCCATACAGTTTTCTCTACTACTTCCTCAAAAGAGGATGGCTCGGTCTCTACAATATTTTTCATTAGATCCATGTAGCCAGGTACTAATCAGGTGACCTCCTCTGGCTACGAAAATTTGAAGGAGCTCCCACATTCTCCCTCACATCCTGCACAAGTCTATCAACTTACCTAGTTA
Source organism: Pinus tabuliformis (assembly GCA_031772625.1). NCBI lineage: Eukaryota > Viridiplantae > Streptophyta > Pinopsida > Pinales > Pinaceae > Pinus > Pinus tabuliformis. The sequence continues at coordinate 1,271,423,512 of CM062818.1, read as the reverse complement.
TTTTTCTACCTTCTCTAGATGCTTTTGCTTGAGTAGATGCCTCCAATTTTCCTCCTCTCTGATCCTTCATTTTTCGTTGCTCCACAACTTCTTGAGGATCCTCTTGAGGCTCCTCATTTGGAGCTAAAATCTCCTCTTCTATTGGGATTTGAGGTTCCTTCTCAAGGGAGCACCCAATTTCTTTGTCTTCATCAAACTTTACATCCCTTCGCGCAGCTATCATTCTAAGGGATGACAAGTACACATGGAAGTTGTGAGAAGTTTCTATGTAACCCACCAATACCCCCAATTCTTTTGTTTGTTCAAGTTTCTTCCTTGATTCCTTAGAGACATGGCAGTAAATGGAGGCTCTAAAAATCCTGAAGTGTGACACATCTGACTTTCTCCCCAAGAAACCCTCCTCCGATGTAATCATATCCAGAATCCAATGAGGACCCTGGTTATGTAAATAGATTGTTGTGTTTCATTCTTCAATCAACAAAATCCAGAGGTAGGCCTTAGCCATGCAACATATCCCTCGCAACTCCCACAATGTTATGGTTATTTCTCTCAGCCACCCCATTCTACTGTGGGTTGTGGGGTGTTTTAAACTCTCGTCAAATGCCTTCTTTTGCGCATTTTTTTTGAATTCGTTTGACACGTACTCACCTCCATTATCTCTCCTTAGATATTTCACCTTCTTGTTGATTTCTTTCTCAACCAGTGCCTTGAATTCTACTAACTTGGTGAATGTCTCGTCTTTCTTCCGCGTGAAGAAGATACAACACTTCCTTGAGAGGTCATCAATAAAAATGAAAAAATATTTGTGTCTGGAAGTGGAGTCTTTCAAGAAATGTCCACAGACATCAGAGTGGATCCTTTCCAAGACTGCATGTGCTTTGTTTTCTTGATCATGGAATGAGGATATTGTGTACTTTCGAAGTTTATCCTTAAGTGCCAGTTTCCTTTGGTCACTTCTATTCTAGAATAGGTCTATCAGTGCCTACCACACTGCATAAGGATATTCTTTTTGATGGAGATTGGTGACAATGTGGTCTTGTACTCCCTGCAATATTAGTCTCCTCACCTTCGCTACATCTTTCTTTGACTGATTAAGGTTTTTGGCATCAGATGCTTATGGTTTTGCAACATCTGTCTTGATTTATTTTAGAAATCCATTGTCATCCAATACCACCTCCATGTGATCCTTCCATGCGATGAAATTAGAGCTACCTTCCAAGGCATACTCTAGCCTCATCCCATTAACAGTCATCTTCCCAACTATGAATGAATCTTGTTATATTGAATTGAAAATTCGAACCTCCTCAGAAACAACTTCAAAAATCCTACTCTAATGTGAATCCTACTCCGATAACATATAGAAATTATGATGTATATGTGCAATCGCTCATGAAATTTTAATCCAAATCACAAGACATAAAACTACTCTACTTCTTTGTGGAATTGAATTCACAATTTCGAACATCAATCACAAACATGTAATGAGAAATAACACACGTACACACAATATTTTTCCAGGGGAAAGAAATATGCTAAAAACCCCTTTGCATTCTTGCATTAATCTAATGAATCAAGATGTATTACACATGCTTTCTTGGACTGAGCACAACCTGTAAGTGAATAGCCTATCTCTCTGCTCACTTAGAATCTCTAACCTAGACTTAGTTAATTTATGCCTCTGCTTGAGCCCATATTTCCTTTCATAATTCCTTGAGAAATTAGGGTCCTATTATTTAGGAATTTCTCCAAAATGGATTTCCTAATTCCCGACATTGATCATCTGACTACATGCAACACTTGTACACTCAAGACTAGTCTACGAGTGTTGTTACACTACCTTGGAATCTCTATCACAGCTGGGGAACTTGAATTCTCTGCATGCACTAGATGATCACTGATTTTGAATTCTCTCTTGATTGATCAATTAACTAGATGATCACTGATTTTGAATGAAGTCCCAGTGCACAACTAACCTTCCACTAGTTCTTCCAATAGTTAGAACTAGTTTAACTAAAAACAACTTGAAATAACTAACCTTGATTGCTACAAATTAGCAATTACACATGATTAAATGAACTATAACTCCTCCAACTAAAATTCACTGAGCTAATTGAGTGACAAGAGTAATGCTACCTCAGTTAATTGCATCTAAGTTGTTTGTTGATGTGGAAATTCGAATTTTCTTAATTTAATCAATGCAAAAATCAAATCGAGAATTTATTGTTGCATTTTTCAACAAAATGGACATAGAGAATTTCAAGTAGGAGACCATGTATATATTTGAGTGAATCCTAATAAAATCACTCTATGATGGGGTGGATGTGCAAAATTAGCCCCTCAATATTGTGGACCCTTCCAAATCGTGGAAAGAATTGGACCTATTGCATACTATCTTGCATTACCTAGCCATATGCGAGTCCATAACGTGTTTCATGTATATTTGTTAAAGAAATATGTGTATGACTATAGACGTATTATTAACAAGAAAGATGTGTGGGTTAGGATCTAATAAGTAATTTTTTTTAATTAATAATTCTTGTTGAAGATTAGTGTAAATTAATGACAATTTTATGATATGGAACAGGTTGAATCAGACGAAGATTTCTTGGTAGAGCTTCTATGTATTCTCGATCGGAGAGAAACAATGTTACATAGGCGATCTATCACCCAAGTTAGAGTGTAGTGGAGGAACTTTAGTCCTGAAGAGGTTACTTGGGATGATGAAATATTTATGCGGGAAGCATACCTAGACTTGTTCCAAGTGAAAGAATGAACACCAAGGATGGTGTTTTGCACAACGACAAGGAGACGTAACACCCATTGATTATGTAAGCCAAATAATTAAATATACTCATAACATGAACCTGATTACTTTGAAAACACCTGAACATGTAAGTGGTAAATAAACAAACAAGTTGTTGCTAGCAAGTATACTCTGAGCTATTTATAGGAAAGAAAATGTCTTAAAAGAATTATATACACATGAAAATCGAAAGAAACATTCAAAACCCAAAAATAATTAATATAATCCTTCAATGACCCAAGTATGGAAACAAATTAATTGTTGAGTACTTTTTGTTATTTACAAAGGCATCATGACCATTCAATACTTGAGTATATTAACAAAAAATTGACTCGAAATCTCTCACCTGGGTTGAACCAAGTTGTTCTTGATATAGAAATTCCTAATACAAGCTAATACCCATGAAACTAGGAAGCATGGCCATAAGGGTATGAAATAGTTTTTGGAATTTCGCGTTGGAATGAGACGATTATGAGTAGAACCTAGAGGAACGAGAATTAAGTAAGTCCAACCATGAGTTCGATAGAGAGGAAACCCTAAAGAGAAATAAGGATAGAAGAATCCAAACCTACATAAATCCAATAATCGGGTTAGTTACACCCTTACATTGAACAAGGAAAAGAAAACAATAAATATAGAAGAAGGGTTGTCACAAAAGGTGATTACCTGTTAAGAAACCAGAGTGTGCTCGTTGCTGAGTCACTAGAAGCAGAGCGTCACTACCATTGTCAATTTGTATGAACCAATGGTTGTTTTTAAAGAAAGGAACCTAAATAAAGGGTGTTCTCTTACCTATGCAAATGGTCGTTGCTCCCTTACCATAACCAAACAGAAGGAAGGCATAAGGTTTTCGAAATCTATAGAAAAGTATTGAACCCATAAGGAATTGTAGAGATAACTAAATGCGAGAAATCACGAAGTGGTATCATTTGACTTTGTTGACATACTTGTGATTGTAGGTAGGAGAAGGTAGCTCCAAAACCCAATAGTGACAAGTTCATTCGTGAAACCCAGACACCCTCTGTGAAAATAAGAGAATGACCAGATGAGTAACTTGGCGGAGAGTGGGTTCATTACCCTTTACTGCTCAATTAGGTTCTGAGCCATTAGATCCATGGAAGGATGAAGGGTAGATCCATGGACAAGTGTCCAACACAACCAGTGAACAATTAATGAAAGCAAGTATTGTATACAAGTCGAGAGACTTCCAATAAAACTTCTAGTGATTTTAACCAAGTTCAATAGTTTTTCTTGCATATGAAATTCTTACCTCTAAGAAACTTGAACATAGAAATACCCTTGCATTATCGCAATGCCATAAACATATATTAAAAATCAAGGAAACAAAGAGGGTCAGATTATTTAAAAACAAAATATAGAAGTTAACACCCAAGGATATATGTGTAGGCGGTAGTGTAAAGTTAAGTAGAGTAGGCCACATGTTCATTCAAATGATAGTTAAAGTGTTGAGCCAAGTTCATAAGAATTATGATCCGAAGGGTTATATAAGTACCTAAATGATCATTGGCTTATTAAACATAAAACTTCAATTTAAACATTTTGAGTTACTTGAATAGTTTTTTTTTATATTTTTTATCTTTGAGTTGTGGACCATGTGACAAGTGGTATCAGAGCCACGTTACAATATTGTGTCTTAATTATGCAACTAAATAGCAAACATATATTGTGTTCATAGAGAAAGAACAACGAGGAGAGGAGTTGGAAGTACACAACCATTAAGGCCATCCATAGAAGCTAGCCCTATACCAATTTCTAGAGCTATTGGAAATGTGGGTTCAATTGGGAGGAGAAAACCAAAACCCCAATGTTATGCTGTTAGAAATAGTTCAATAGCTAAGGGATGAGATGGCTCATCTGCAGGTTCAAAATTAGAGACTGATGTGAGACCAAGAATGAATTCTGAAAAGGATCTATGATCAGAAGAATAATAGAAACTCCATACCAAGCCCTGGTAATGAGGACAAGGACGAGGAGCAAAGGCAGAGAGGTGAAAATATTCCTGTGGGGAGCCATACTTAGATACCAGAAGGGGATAAAGGTGAAAATGAGGAACAATCTGATAATTTTGCCGACCATCAGCAAAACAAGAAACAAAAGACAAAACTAAAAGGGGAATTCAAGAAAATTAAACCCCCGACCTTTGATGGAGAAGTAGAAGAAGTCATTGAAGCTTGACTAATTAATATGAACAAATATTATCATATTTAGGAATATGATGATAATTTGAAGGCAATACTAACAATTTACCCGCTTAAGGAAAAAGCCACACTTTCGTGGGAAGAGGTCAATGTTGTTCATGAATTGACGAGTAAGTAGTGACTTGGTAAGAATTGAAAAATTAATTGAAGGAAAATTACTTGATTAAGTGATTCTATGATGATAAGGCAAAGGAATTTCATCACCTTCGATTGGGGAAACCTTTTATGGATGAATTTGTGACTAATTTCACATCCCTATTGAGATACGTGCCTTACATACATGAGGAAAAGGCCAAGGTACTACGTTTTATGAGAAACCTATGAGCATGTATGAAGGAACGCTCGGAATTTTATAACCTTAAAACTATGGACGAGTCTATTCGGAAGAAATGGATTTGCTATCAGCAGATGAAGCAAAAAGGGGATGGCAGTAAGAGATAGTTAAATAAAAAAGGACAAAAAGACTCTTAGAGTATTAGAAATACAAACATTGGAAACACCATAAATCTACACAAGAGCTAGCATACAGACCTCCTAGAAAAAATTAGTAGAACTTTAGATCACAAGATGAAACTGAAGAAGTGGAAGTATCTAGTAAACCAGAGGTTGCCTAGTCAAAGAGAACTTAATTATTGTGTTGGGCCTGTGGGGATCCTCATTATTACAAAATTTCCCCCACCTCACCAAAATAGAGTAGAATGCTAATATTCAGGAGGGTTCTGCACTTTATGTGGTGGCTAGAAGTATATCTAATATTAACATTACTTTGGACAATCATCAATCCGAAAATTAACCTGCTATGATCGAATTTGAAGGTAAGATGTATAACCATGTTGTGTCTATTTTGATAGATCGAGGAGAAAGATTAAGTTATATCAGTCCTAAGATAGCATAAAAGTTTCATCTACATACTTATAAATTTAAAAATCCCTGGTTGGTGCAGCTGGCGAGTGGGGCAAAAAGAAGAGTGACAACAAAAGTAGATAATTGTCTTATTGAGATAGCAGATCAACATATTAGTGTAAATCTAAAAATGTTACGCCTAGGGTCTTATGATATCTTAATTTGTATAGATTGGTTAGAAGGACATTTGTCCTTAGTGAACTGTAAGGACAATACCATAAGTTATCTCATTGAGCAGGGTGTTAGATAAGAGATTCAAAGGTTGAGAAGACACATAGAGTTGCGACCAATTACCATTTCCAAGCTAGGAAAAATTATTAGGAAAGGATGCCAAATATATGTCATTCAAGTAGGATGGACCAATTCAAAGGATAAAACATCCTCCTTAGAAAATTTACCAGTTATTCAAGAATTTGTTGATGTGTTTCCGGAATAAATTCTAGGGCTACCTCCCAAGCGAGACATAGAATTTACCATAGAGTTAATTCCAACGGTTGCACCTATGTCAAAAACCCCTTATCGAATGAGCATACCTGAACTAACCGAGCTAAAGAGGTGTTGGAAAATCATAAAAGGTCATAAATATTTTATTGATCTTGATAATTACTTGTGATGTTTCTTATTATTATGATACTTTATATATTCTTTCTTTAGTTCATCAAGAAAATAACAAAAGCAACAATACATAAGACAATGGACACAAGATGTAGGCACATGCCAGGGAAAAACCACCTTGAGGGGAAAACACAGTCAAAGTAATTATTCCTTTCAATAGTATTCTTTGAGACTCTTTACCTTGACCAAGACCAGACTTTCCCTCCACACCAAGTCAGCCTCCAGAAGATTGACCTCTTCCCAGCAACTTCGACTATGCAACAACTTGTAGCAACGAACAACTTTCAGCAATAATCCAACTTGGAAGACTTTGATCTACCAATCTAGAGCATGAGACAAAGAGAGACCACCACCAAAATTTTGATTTTCCTTGACTCCTTAGACTCATCCAAACTCGCATTCACTTTGTATTCTCGGCAACAAACATTCCTAGCTACCCACTTCACACTTCTACCCAACAACGAGATTTTCACACTTCTGCCCAGTAGAGATAATTCGAACTTGATGAGAAGTGATGCTCGAGATGAATTTGATGTCATTCCTGTTATAGGCTTCTTGTGGGGTCAAATAGGGTCTTATGTTGACTTGATCTTTCCTTAGGCCAACATGGTGTGGAGGTTACATAATTCATATTTGATCAATACTAACCTTTTTACATGATTCAAAAGCCCAAGAAGGGTCTCTTTAAATGTACAATAATTCTATACACTCATAATAAATGCTAGAATTCCTCAATGGGTAGTATGACATAAAACATGGTGACCCAAACATGAAAACTATGCTTTAATAAGTCATAATAATAATAATTATTATTATTATTTTATTTACTCTTTTGACAAGTACATTACATAATGACTCAAGTACATTATTAAATACTGAACATAGTTACTTTTTCCAACACTCCCTCTTAATTAGGGAGGTATTCATAATGTACAAATACAATGGAAGATATCAAACTACATGAACCATGAAGAAATTTAGGCACCGTAATGCCATGGACTAGATTCCATGACTAGGGCAATCTATCCAAATAGTCACTCAATAATTTAGGCACCGCAATTCCATGAACTAGATTCCTGACCAGGGCATTCTATCCAACTAGTCACTCAACAATTTAGGCACCATAATGCCATGGACTAGATTCCTGACCAGGGAAATCTATCCAGGTGGGACTAATATGGACTCAAGCTTTCAACCCCTCTAGGTACGATCAGGCTTACTTGCTAACCATCAACACAAAAATCTAGGTGTGTATCTAAAACATAGCTCTTTGATTAACACCACATTTCCAACTTCTAGACATCAACACAATGTGTCGTCCATATGACCTCTAAGGTAATGCTTCAGTCACAAAGCCTCAAGACCCCTTTATCCAGTAGATCAAGAGTAACCAATCTCTGCCAATCAAGCTGATTGGTAACCAACATTCTTTCCTTCGAGAGATTCACCTGTACAAACACAATCCCAATCAATAATATAATTTCACATGTACATAATCAAATACAAACCTTCGGGGTCTTCTAGGTAACAAATGTTGCTTCTCAATTTTCCATAAGAGGACTATCAACTAAACCTTTGACAGAATATTCCTTAATCATATGTTTTCCTTCATACTTTTCATGTAGAAACATATTCTTCAATTGAATCCTACTTTCCTTCTTTCAACAACACTTCAAAATGCATTCTCTAATTTCATTTTCCTGTTCATGGCCTTCACACATACTCATGGTTGTTAGTCCTAGTCTAATGCATGACACATGAAGTAGAGAACCATATTTGCCACTCCCTCTCAACTAGGAAGCACCTCTTTTTCCAGACTCCCTCTTAATCTTATGTATATCTCTTCTATTCATGCTTCCTCTAGGAGATCAACTTCTTCTCTTTTGACATAGGATAATATTTCGTGGCTTCCAACCATTTCATCAGTGTTATCATCAACCCCATCATTCTTATCACATCAATGAGCATCTTCACCAATTTCAGTATTGTGTACGTGCACAACTTCAATATAAAGTACAACCAAATCTATAGAAGCATGATGTTAGCCATATTAAAATCACGAAAGCATTTCATCTTCATACATATAAGATACCCATACTTAATTACAAAAAGAGACATATACTCTTCAAGATCTTGCTAGGGACTTCGATATACACTCTAGACTACTTCAAACCACCTTTTATTCCATCCAGGGTTTCAATATGTCTTCCAAAGGTATGACATACCTTACTACAACATATAGTAAACCCTAGAGACACATATATAGATCTATAAAACATCTAACAACCTTTCAAAACATATATGTTAGACTTCTCACTAGGGATTCATACAAATCCTAGATTTCATATAAAAGAATTAATCAAAGTCAATCACAACTTAGTCATTAACCTAACCAACTTCCACTAGGGTTAGTTCCAGACCCCTATATTTTTCAATCAACCATGAATCAGTCATTATCATGACCAACTACCACTAGGGTTATTTTGTAAACCCTAGACATTCGAGTAATCATCAAACTCAACCAAAAATTCCAATTTCAACAATCTCTTCACAAATATCAAATTATCATACAATCATCATATATTAGAGACTTCTATTTCGATTAAGGTTCAACTCCAAAACCCTAGAATTCTCAAGTTCACCAAACTTTATACAAATCTAAAATCTTTATATTCCAGAGATTTTACTTTGACTAAGGTTTAATTCCAAAACCTTATAATTCCAATTTCCACAATCTCAACAATCATTCAGATTGTTACATTTCAAACTAGGCAATGTCACTACTAGGATTTAACTGCTGAACCCTAGATTTTCAGATATCATCATCCCAAAATTTCAGATAAGGACTTCCATTAAATCCTAAATCTCATGACAATTAATGACTAAGTCATGACACATATCAAGGAATTCATAACCATTCATAAGCATATCATATGTCCAATAACATAAATACATTTGACCTAGACCAACCTAGGACTTCAACCAAAAGGGCCATATATATGTACATGCCTAGATTTTATCATCATGTAAATACATTTGATATCATGTGTTAATCACACCCAACTTCATAATAATATCAAATATGAGTTAGACACACAATCATTTTGATTGCACTAGGGTTTGATCAGAAAAACACATGCATACCAAGTAAATCAATTCTAAGACAATATAAGGGTCTTTCTCACTCATTCCACCAAACCCTAATGAGATAGGGTTCCAATGTAGAATACTCATTCCACCAAATGCTAGTGTGCTAGAGTTCCAATGTAGAACACACATTTCACCAAACCCTAAAGAGCTAGGGTTCTAGTGTAGAAGCATAGAAAACCCTACATTATCAAAACTTCAAAGGTTCTAGGATTTTAGACCTTATCATTCAACCTTGATAAGTTAGGATTTCCCGATCATACAAAAATCCAAAACATGACATCATTAATAAAAATTCAACTAGAATTTTACAATATCCCTAAGCAACTTAGGATTTTATACATTCATAATAGCATACCCTTCGGTTAGCGTTTTCCATAACCTTTCTAGGGCTCTACATAGTCAATCAAGAATATGAGTGGGGTGGGTAGATTTATCAAGAGATGAATCACCCAAAAAAGAATCACAAAGATTCAATACAACTAGTCATAACAAGGTTAGTAATAGATCATCAAATGAATAATCATTTCAATCACTATATTTAAAGCATACCTTTGATTCTCGACAAACCTTGTCTTGAGAGATACTCCTTATTACAGATGTTTTACCTAGCCAAGGCAACAGGGGGGAAAAGGTGATTAGTTTTTAACATAATAAAAAATAAATGAGTACATGAAGCCAAAACTGAAAAGACATGAAATACTTATCTTTGAGAGTAGTTGGGAGCTCCCTCCAAAGCTTGAGGGAAACCTATAAACTTCCAACTATTGATACCTACAGCAAAAGCACACCAAGAAGGTGGCAATCCTAATAGAACAGTAATCACTAGTTATTTTTTCAGAAAAAATCTCATCGATGGCCAAGAGATCATCCCTGATTCTAGCTATCTTCACAAATAAGGTTTCTGTAATATATTCTTTAGTCATCTTCGTAGTTCTCAGCTCATTCTTCAAACTTGCTACATGACCAATGTTCTTAATAGTGCTACATGATTAATGTTCTTAATATTATCAAAGTCATATCCACCAATTCTAAATTCTTGAATTTCACTTTATTGACATCACTGGATTCTTCAATAGGCTTATTTACATTTCCTTTTACCAAATCCAACACCTTGTTCTTCTCAAGTATTAGGTCAATCCTATTCTTCTAGGATTTGAAGTTGGATGCTCCTTTAAGTTCATTCTCACTGTTGATTGAGTTAGACATCTTGCTTGAGAATAATAGATTCCTTCCTTGATATAGTGCCTATGAATAGATCTGCCTTTTTCTTCTTTCTTCACTAAAGATCTGATACCATGTTGGAAAATCAAAAAAGGCAGTAAATATGTGGGTTTTAACCCTGTACAGAAATTACTTGCATATGATTTCTAAACCACAGAAAATAAACAATACAAGAGAATAACACATAAAACACATATACACAGAGATTTTCCCCTAGATCCCAAAACCGGGACTACCAGCTTGATTTTTCATTATGTTCATTTCAATGTTACAATACATATTTATACATGTTGAAGCATCCAATACCATAGGCCGAAAACCATCGTGTCCAAAACCATGGACCGAAAACCATCACATTCAAAACCATGTGCGAAAATCATGCACAAACCATAGGTAGGTCTGCCCAACCTAACATAGGGTCCAAAATCAAAATTTTCCAGGGTGCTGCCTCAGACCCCATAGAGTGGGGTTACCTGCAGCCCTCAAACCCCTTGTGACTCCCCTTGCTACGCAATCAGAGAAACGAATGAGGGGCTCGGCCCCCCTTCTAACCCCCTGGTTAACTACGTGGGCTAGTCGTGGAAAGAATATAACACAACCCAACATCCTCCCACTTGTTGTTTTCTTTCCACAAGGGGCCACAAGAGAGCTTAGTCATTTATCCATCCCTGCAATGCCCATTGTTTCTCTACACCAAGAGAACTTCTCGAAGCTCACAAGTTTTGTTAATGCATCTGCAGTATTCTTCAAAGTGTCCACCTTTACTAGCAACACCTTTTTGTCTTCTATCATATCCCTCACAAAGTGATAGTGAACATCAATGTGCTTTGTCTTTGAATGATATGCAGGGTTCTTTGCCAAGAAAATTTCACTTTGGCTATCACAATCTATCCTTATAGCTCCCTGTACTAACCCCATATTTGAACACAATCTCTGCAACCCAATTGATTCCTTGCTTGCATGAGTGGCCGCCATGTATTCTGCCTCTATAGTTGATAGTTCCACTACAAATTGTTTCTTACTCTTCTAACTGACTACACCTCCAAATAGGTTAAACACATACCCACTTGTATATCTTCTCTGATCCAGATATCCAACCCAGTCTACATCAACAAAGCCATGAATATCCAACACTTTGTCTAATCCTAGTCTTCCTTGGTAGCACAAACCATAATCACTAGTCCCACGCAAATACCTAAAAACCTATTTCACTACTGTCCAATGCTCCTTTCTTGGTTTTGACATAAACCTGCTCAATACTCCCACTGCATGTGCAATGTTTGGTCTAGTACAGACCATTTCATACATCAGGCTACCGACACTATTCAACAGATAACTTTACACTTACAGGAATAAGAACCTTCACCGATTTACTATCATGCATGTTAAACCTCTGCAGTATTGTCTCGACATACTTCCTCTGGTTTAACCAGAGCTTCCTCTTTTCCCGGTATCTTTTAATTTACATGCCCAAAATATAGTTTGCAGCACCAAGATCTTTCATGTTTAATTTGGAGGACAATTGGGTCTTCAAATGTTGGATAATTTCTTTGTCATTTTGAACCAGCAACATATCATCCACATACAAGACTAGAAAAATAACATGGTCACCAATTAATTTAAAATACACACAGTGATCTGCTTTGCTTCTGGTGACTGTTTTAACCCATACATAGACTTCTTTAACTTGCATACCAGTTCTTTCTTACCCTTCACCACAAAGCCTTCAGGTTGCTTCATGTAGATTTCCTCTTCCAGATCCTCGTGAAGAAATGTTGTCTTCACATCCATCTATTCTACCTTAAAATCAAAAGCAACAGCAACAGATAAAAGTAATCTAATAGAAGTTACCTTGGCAATAGGAGAAAAAAATATCACCAAAATCAATTCTCGGCACCTGGGAATAACCTTTTGCTACCAACCGAGATTTGTATTTCTCCACCTTTCCTTCTGCATTTGTCTTCTTCTTGAACACCAATTTGTTGCCAATGGGTTTCCTTCCAACCAGCAACTCCACCAAATCCCAAGCCTCATTTTTGTACAAAGATGCCATTTCATCAACCATGGCCTCTTTCCAAAGTTTTCCATCCTCTGAATCTACTGCTTCCTTCACAGTTCTGGGATCATCATCAGTAATATATAAAGCAAAATTTGAACAGAAAGCAAATGGACTATACCTTTCTGGTTGCCTTCTTTCTCGAACTGATTTTCTCACACCCAGATTTTGTGGCTCTTCATCTTTTGATTCCTCCTCTGTTGTAGAGTTTGATTCTTCCTCCTTTAGCTCAAACTCTATCTTCTCAAGTTCCTTTGGTTGGACTTCATGTTTAATAACATCTTTCACCTCTCTGAACACCACATATTGGTTGTACACAACCTTCCTTGTTACTGGGTTCCAAAGTTTATAACCCTTTAAACCATCCTTATACCCAATAAAGATGCACTTTTCGGATTTACTATCCAACTTGGTTCACTTCTCCTTTGGAACATGTACATATGCATCACATCCAAATACCCTCAGATGTGAAAGAGAGGGTTTCTTACCAGTCCATACCTCTTGTGGAGTTTTATCCTCCAACGCTGATGAAGGTGATATGTTGACCAGGTAACATGCTATCTCCACCACCTCTACCCAGAATTGCTATCCTAACCCGGTGCCACTGAGCGTGCTTCTTGCCCTTTCCATCTCGTCTTGTTCATTCCTTCTGCAAGTCCATTTTTCGGAGGTGTATATGGAGTAGTCTTCTGCCATGCTATACCAAACTTCTTACAAAATTCTTCAAATTCCTTATTGCAAAACTCTCCACCGTTATCTGTCCTTGGCACCTTTATCTTCTTCTCTATCTGGTTTTCCACCAGAGCCTTAAATTCTTTAAACCTATCAAAGACTTCAGGTTTCTTCTTAAGGAAATGTATCCATGTATTCCTTGAGAAGTCATCTATAAATGATACATAGTAAGGTCCAAACACATCACTATGCACAAGCTCTAATATCTATTTTGCCCTCTTACCACCAGAGGGGAAACTCACTTGATTCTACTTCCCATATACACAATTTTCACAGAAATCAAAATCCAGAGAGCTATTGCTCATACCTTCTACCATACCTTTACCATGAAGTATTTGAAGGCCCTTCTCTCCAATATGTCCAAGCCTTTGATGCCACAACATGGTCTTCTCTTCAAAGACCACCAGATTTTCTGCTCCACTTTCAGGAACCACAGAACTATTGCACCCATCAACAACCGTGCTACCTTGTAGCTTGTACAGAGTTCCAATCCGAACTCCCCGCATCAATACCAGTGCTCCCCAAACCATCTTGCAGGTATCCTTCTCGAACATTGTTTTTACACCTGCATCATCCAACTTGCTTGCAGAAATCAGATTTCTGGCCAATGCAGGAATATGTAGAACACCCGGAAGTGTTCTAACCCTTCCACCTTGCAACTTCAACTTTACTTTTCTGCGACCAACAATTCTGGCCTTCCTATCATCCCCTAAGAAGACATCACCACCATCGTATTTCTCATACTCGCAAAACCACTCTCTATGGGGAGTGAAGTGAAAGGATGTACTTGAGGCAATCAACCATGCCTCATGATCTACATGTGTACTTGAAGAAGCCAAGTACACATCCCCACCTTCATCTGAGGTGGTTTTCGACTCTACAGAAGGAGCATCATCAGATCCCTTTCCTTTTTCAAGAGCTTTAGATTTACAATCCCTTTTGTAGTGCCCTTCCTTTCATTTCCAGCACACCACATTTACAGGTTTTCCTGGAGATTTAGATCTCCCTCTAGATTTAGATCTCTCACTCAATGACTTATTTTTGTTTCTATTCTGGGACCGTCCTCGTACAGACAAGGCATCACCATTCTGGCTCTCCATATTTTTTCATCTCATCTCCCCCGTCAGCAAGGATGAGACTATTTCATCAAACTGCAAGGTAGTTGCATTGCTACCTATTGCAATAACCAGACTATCCCATGAATATGGTAGAGAACACAAAAAACTAATCCACCTATCTTCATTTGAAATTTTGATATCAACAGACGATAACTGACTTACCACAGTATAAACGCATTCAGATTCTCTATCACTGAGTCTCGATCTTTCATCCTCAAGTTATACAGCCTTTTCCATAGGAACAGTTTGTTCACGAGAGACTTAGATTGGTACAAAGTCCCTAAATTGTCCCACAAAGCCTTCGTCGTAGCTTCCCATGATACATTCAACAATACTGAATCTGAGACACACAATCGTATTGTGCTCTTTGCCTTCCAATCCAACTTCTTCCATTCTTCATCGGACACTCCCGTTGGTTTAGTACTCGGATCTACCACGATCCATTGATCTTTATCCACCAACAGATTCTCCATCTTGAGTTTCCACAACTCAAAACTCTGACCATTAAATTTCTCAATCTCTATCTTTCCACTACTCACCATCTTCTTTCACCACTAGAATCGATCTCACAAATCTCCCACTGAACAGGGTCTACCACAGGCCCGAGCGAAATCCCTTAGCAACAAAGGCGTCCCCTTGAAGCCAAAATAGCTCTGATACCAAATGTAGGTTTTAACCCCGTACAGAAATTACCTGCATATGATTTCTAAACCACCGAAAATAAACAATACGAGAGAATAACACATAAAACACATATACATAGAGATTTTCCCCTGGATCCCAAAATCGGGACTACCAGCTTGATTTTTCATTATGTTCCTTTCAATGTTACAATACGTATTTATACATGCCGAAGCATCTAATACCATGGACCGAAAACCATCATGTCCAAAACCATGGACCGAAAACCATCACATCCAAAACCATGTGCGAAAATCATGCACAAAACCATAGGTAGGTCTGCCCAACCTAACATAGGGTCCAAAACCAAAATTTTCTGAGGCACTGCCCCGAAGCCCATAGAGTGGGGCTACCTGCAACCGTCAAACCCCCTGTGACTCCCCTCACTATGCAATCGAAGCAGCGAAGGGGGGGCTTCGCCGCCCTTCTAACCCCCTGGTTAACTATGTCGGCTAGTCGTGGAAAGAATATAACACAACCCAACAAAATATTTTCTTGATTTTGATAATTACTTGTGAGGTTTCTTATTATTACAATTATTTATATCTTCTTTATTTAGTTCATAAAGCAATTACCAAAAGCATCAGTACATAAAACAATGGACACTAGATGTAGGCACATTCTAGGGAAAGATCCCCCTCGAGGAGAAGACCTAGCCAAAGTAATTCTTCCTTTCAATAGTATTATTTGAGACTCTTTACCATAGACCAAGAAAAAACCTTCCCTCCACACCAAGGCATCCTCCAGAAGATTGACCTCTTCCCAACAACTTTGACTATGCAACAACTTGTAGCAGCTAACAACTTCTGCCAGTAGTCCAACTTGGAAGACTTCGATCTCCCAATACAAAGCACGAAACGGAGAGATACCACCACCAAACTTTCGATTTTCCTTGACTCCTTAGACTCACCCAAACTCTCATTCACTTAGGCTTCCCGGAAATAGACTTTCCTAGCTACCCACTTCACACTTCTACCTAGCAACAAGATTTTCGCACTTCTACCCAGTAGAGAGAATCTGAAATTGATGAGAAGTGATACTCCAAATGAATTCGATGTCCTTCCTTTTATAGGTTTCTTGTGGGGTCGAATAGGGTCTTAGGCTGACTTGATCTTCGCATAGGTTGACATGTTGTGGAGGTTACATATTTCATATTTGACTCAATACTTAACCTTTTTACATGATTCAAAAGCCCAAGAAGGGTCTCTTTAAATGTAAAATAATTCTATAGAGTCAGAATAAATCTTACAAGTCCTCAATGGGGACTTTGACCTAAAATGTGGTGACCCAAGCATGAAATCTATGCTTTTATAAGTCACAATAATAATAATAATAATAATTATTTTCTTTATTCTTTTGACAAGTACATTACATAATTACTCAAGTACATTATTGAAGACAGAATATAGTTACTTTTTCCAACAAGATGCAACTACAAGAACTAATTTATAAGGGATACATTTTCCAAAGTGTATCACCTTGGGGAGCCCCTATGTTGTTTGTTAGGAAGAAGGATGGTTATATGAGATTATGCATTGATTATAGACAAATTAACAAGTTGACTATTTAGAATAAATATCCATTGCCAATAAACAATGATATATTTGATCAAGTCAAGGGTGCTACAATATTTTATAAGATTAATTTTTGATCAAGGTATCATCAGATAAGGATAAAAGAAGAAGACATTCCTAAGATAACTTTTAGAACTTGTTATGGTCATTATGAGTTTGTGGTTTTACCATTTGAGCTTACCAATGACCGAACAACATTCATGAGCCTTAAGAATGATATTTTCCACCCTTATCTTGATAATTTTGTCATAGTTTTTATTGATGATATTCTTATATATTCAAGGAATTTGGAAGAGCATGAGAAAAAATTGCCTAGTCTTGCAAACACTGCGGGAACACCAAATGTATGCCAAATACAGTAAGTGTGACTTTTATGAGGATCAGATACAATACTTAGGACATATAATCTATGTATAAGGGTTTTTTGTTGATCCTAAGAAAAATAAAATTATTGTGGAGTGGCATGTTCCTGGTAATGTTGATGATATTTGATATTTTATGGGTTAGTGGGAGATTTTTGTCATTTTATTGAGGGATTCTCTAGAATATGTTATCCTATAACTTATTTATTGAAGAAAGGAAAAGTTTTCAAATGGATAGCTGAATGTGGTCATAGCTTTGAGTAATTTAGCTACTAAGCATAGCCGAATATTAAAAATTACAGACCCAGAGAAGGAATCCGTTGTTTGCACTAATGCATGTCAAGAAGGAGTGGGAGGAGTATTGGTGCAAGAAGGAAAGGTAATTTCCTATGAATGTCAAAAATTAAAAGATCATGAACAAAAATACTCTGCTTGCGATAAAGAGTTAACTACAGTGGTACATGCCCTAAAGGTATGGAGACATTATTTATTGAGTAAAAAATTTGTGTTTATGACTGACCACAACAATCTAATTAGTTTCTTGAAGCAGCCTAACCTAAACACATGACAAGCTAGATGGATAGCCTTTCTAAGTGAATTCAAATTTTATATTAGACATTTAAAAGGAAAAGAAAACCATATGGCTGATGTGTTAAGTAGAAAATTGCATCATATATACAAAATCTCCTATAGTCAAGTGGAATTTAATTTTTCAAATCATATTAAGGAAGTCATGATTAAGGATCCATAAAATATGTTTTTATGGCAACAAACTAAAAAAGTAAACAAATCTTAATATCAAACTGAATATGGCATAAATAAAGACAATTTATTGAATTTTAGGGGAAGGATATATGTTCCTAATTAAATGACTATTAGACAATTAATACTAGATGAATTTCATAGAAGTAGTTATGTTTCCCATCACGTATATCAAAAATTATTTTCTGCCATAAAAAAAAATAAAAATAAAAATAAAAATAAATAAATAAATAAAATAAAATATTTTTGGCCCATAATGAGGAAGGATATCATTGAATATTTAGTCGAATTCCTTGAGTGCTAGTAAGTTAAGGCTGAACATTAACATCTAGCCGTTTTTCTCCACCCGCTACTCATCCCATAGTGGAAATGGGAAGTTATTACGTTAGATTTTATAACAGGTTTTCCTATAACTAAGAAACAAAATGAATTAATCATGGTGGTGGTAGATAAACTAAGTAAGGTAACCCATTTCATCCCTATTCAATTGACATACATAGTTTTACAAATTGTAGACATATTCATGCAAGAAATATTCAAGTTACATGTGATGCCAAAGGTGTTGATTTCTGATAGAGATGTGAAGTTCACATCAGTGTTTTGGAAAACTCTTTTTACTAGATTGGGTACACAGATTCAATTTAGCACCGCATATCACCCACAGATAGATGGGAAAATCGAGTGGGTAAATAAGATGCTAGAGGATATGTTAAGAACGTATGTAATGCAACAACCAACTAAGTGGGAAGAGTACATTCACTTAGTTGAATTTTCATATAAATATAGTTATCACAAATCATTAAAGATGAGTCCTTTCGAAGTATTATCTAGGAGGAGGTGCAGAACACCGGTTAATTGAAACAGCCTTGAAGGTAAGTTACTATTAGGACCTGATATGCTAGAGGAAATGGAACAAACCATGGAAAAGGTCTCACAAGAACTTGAAATCTGCCCAAGATAGACAGAAAGAATATGCAGATAAGAAAGGGACTTATAGGGAATTTTAGGTAGGAGACCATGTGTCTGTTCGAGTGAAACCTAAGAAAAGCACTCTAGGATGGGGTGGATGTGAAAAAATATCCCCTCAATATTGTGGGCCCTTCCAAATCCTAGAAATAAATGGACCTGTACAACTTGGATTACCTAGCCATATGCGAGTCCATAATGTGTTTCGTGTCTCTTTGTTAAATAAATATGTGTATGACTCTAGACATACTATTCACTGCCAAGATGTGCAGGTAAGGATCTAATAAATAATTATTTTTTAATTAATAATTCTTGTTGAAGGTTAGTGTAAATTAATGATAGTTTTATGATGTGGAACAGGTTGAATCGGACAAAGACTTCCTAGTAGTGCCTCTACGTATTCTCGATCAAATAGAAACAATATTACAGAGGAAATCTATCACCAAGGTTAAAGTGCAATGGAGACACTTTATCCTAGAAGAGGCCACTAGGAAGATGAAATATTTATGCGAGAAGCATACCCTGACTTGTTCCAAGGGAAATAATGAACATCAAGGATGGTATTTCACACAAGGAGGGGGAGATGTAACACCCGCTGATCGTGTAAATATTTTTCATTTACTTTTTACTATGCAAGACTTGGTAATTCGAGACTAGGTAGAGGTGTAATAAAGGAACTTTAGATATTAAAGTTAATTTATTTTTTTATTTATTTCATCTAAAACTTTATGTTAAGTCATGGAATTACGAGAGAAGAGCCTTAAAATAAAATATTTAATTTCCAAGTAGTTGAGATAGTTACTTCCTCCACCCTTAGAGATTAAAACATCTCAGTTTTGGGAAAAACCCCAAGTGAGACAAGAGAGGGAAGAGAGGCCTAAGGCAATTGAAACTAGAGAAGAAAACCTTGGACAAGATGTTGCCGAGATGAGCAGGTGCACTACTAAAGGGTATTCTTGAGCTGGACAAGAGATGGTGGAAGCCCTAAAATAAAAGTTCTATACTCGACTAGAGGTCTTGAGGCCCAAGAAAAGATTATTTTCGGTTGACTAACCTAGAAATTAAGGAAGCTCAGGGGGAGATTTGGACATAATTTCCAATATCATAGGTTGGGTGGTGGAGTCTTCTTCCCAATTCAATTTTCCTGACTGGGTGAAGTAATCTAGATAAGTTCATCGTTTGATGGCACCCCTCCCCATATCACCCTGAGACGCCCTTATAACTATCTACAGGTAGCATTCAATACAGGTAATGTTCGGCCAAAAGCTAGTCAGTGTTGGATTATGGAGATAACTCACTTCAGTTCTTTATCGTCTCCTCTGCTCTGCAGCATCTGTCCGCCTCAGGCCTTTGAGCCCTGCCTTCACACTGCAACAGGCTGGCGCTGCTGGATTGTTTGTTGTGCAGATTTTGATAACGGCTATCATCATTCGCATTCGGCTCTCTGCTTTTTAATCTCTACCCAGATCAGCCATGTTTCGCCTCTCATCCCCTTGGCTACTGCTCCCTCTGTCTTCGTCCCTCTGGTCTCTGCTCCTTTTGAGCGTCTAGCTAGTGAATTCAATATGGTTAGGCATCACATGTGTAGCTGTAGGGGAGGAACCAGGGGAGGAAGCTTTCGTCCTTCGGTGGAGCGCTCCACCTCCTCACCTTCCCCTGAATTACATCATCCTCAAGCTTTTGGAGAAGGTAGACATCCCAATTATAGGTGTGGAAGAGGTCGGGCTCGCTCTTCCAGTTTTGTTCTTGATGATTTTGCTGTCCATTCTAACATCTCTCCTCCGCCCCTTCATCCCGCTCCTCACTCTGCTCACTTCAGGTTCTGTACCTCCCTAAACAGGCATGTCATCACCGCTTCTATCTCCATCTCCTTCTCTAAAGAAATCACTCACTCGGCTTCTCAGGTTGATATCTCCAACTCACTGCAGGAAGGTGCTCTCAGATGCAACAATTGCAGGGAATCTGGTAACAATGTGATGGTTGACAGTCTCCTCACCTCCCCTGGTCCGAACTTGGGTGGAACTCTGCATGGTGAAGGGGGCGGCTCTGCTGCCACGTGCCCCTTTGGTGGTTCGTGTCACGATGGTTCTACTATCCAAGATGCTTCTAGCGACGAGGGAGAGCCTCACGATGGTGGTGGAGTTCTACATGGTAGCGCCTCCATGGACGTGGCAGATGACTGGGCTTGCCCAATCATCGAGGAACCCATCCCTGATGACTACAACTAAGATAACGTGGCCACCAGGCAGTCGAAGGTGGCAGACAGAGTTTCGGCAGAGGTGGACTGAGGTTAGATCTTGGCTGGATATGGCTGCCTTGGTGTCTTCTATTTGGTTCTTTTTGGTTTTTGCTAATATTAAGGTGGATGTTGGTTTCCTTTCTGGACCAAATGTCAGGGTATTGTCTTACTGTGTTTTTGCGGGGTTTGGTCTCAAAACTGCTATCATTTTTTAAGGTTATGATCTTGCTGGACTGGTTTCCCCAATGTTGGGGCAGTCCATATTTTGATGAAACTACAATAAACTGGCTCAAGGCTCTGTCCTCTTTGCATATTTACTATACATATTAATAGAATACTTTTACTTAGAAAAAAAAAATCAAGATAAGTTCATCTAATTTTCGATAACTCGTTACAACTAATTAAATGTTGAACAATAAAGATTTTCTCTTATGGAATGTGTATGGGTAGTTGTAAGAAGCATAAGACTTATGTAAACTTTTTTTTCTTTTCTATATTTATGATTCAAGACAATATTTATGTGCATCTAAAAGGAAAGAAATAAAAAAAAATGTAATTAAAGAAAAGGGTGTGTTCTCTGTATCAAAATTCCTCCAAAAATATCTATGTTGTTTTCTTTTATCTAGAATGAGAAAGAAAGCTGACATAGTACTGAAAATCCGTTAATTCCAAAACAAACAAGTCACCCAATAATTGTAGTACATAAGAATAGGGAACTTGTCTAGAAAGTCAAAGTTTTCCTTTGGGACACTAATAAAAATAGAAACAATAAGAGGGTATTCGTTAAACCCCCATATGAACAAATTGGGATTTGTTTGAGTGTTAGTCCAAAACCCTATGGGTAACATGAATTCTTACCACATGGGAAGATAGTAGGTCCCAATAATCTCAAGCCCCACTTTTCCACTGGGTGCGGTAAACGCTAAGTAAGAAAAGCAAGCAATGGATATTTTGTGGATTGCTAAAAATTATAATGAAAAATTAACCTACATGTAAACAGTGTTGTGATATAAATTCCTAAACCTATAAAAGAAAATTAGATGTACATTAAAGGTAGAACACATGGAAAGATATATAATTAAATATACTCATAACACGAACCTAATTCCTTTGAAAACACTTGAAAATGCAAGTGGAAAATAAACAAAGAAGTTGTTTCTAGAAAGTATGCTTTTAGCTCTTTCTAGGAAAGAAAATGTAGTACATGAATTATATACACATGAAACAAGGAAAGAAACATTCGGAACCCAAACAAAATTAATATAATCCTTCAAAGACCAAAGTATGACAGTAAAATGTAACCCAAATTAAATTAATTGTTGAGTACTTTTTGTTATTTACAGAGGCATCATGTCCATTCAATACATGAGTATATTGAAAACAAATTGACTCAAAATCATTGACTCGGGTTGAACAAATTTGTTCTTGATATAGAAATTCTGAATAGAAGTTAATACCCATGAACCTAGGAAGCATGACCAGAAGGGTATGAAATAATTTTGGAAATTCCACGCTAGAACGAGAGGGTTATAAGTAGAACCTGGAGGAACAAGAATTAAGTAAGTACAAATATGAGTTTGATATAGAGGAAACCCTAAAGAGAAGTAAGGGTAGAAGAATCCCAACCTGCATAAAGCCAAAACTTGAGTTATTTTCCCCCTTATATCAAAGAAGGAAAAGAAAACAAGAAATATAGAAGAAGGGTTGGCACAAAAAATAAATACTTGTTAAGAAACCAGAGTGTGTTCACTGCCGACTCACTGGAAGAAGAGCATCACTACCATTAGAAATTTGTATGAACCCATGGTTGTTATTAAAGAAAGGACTTTGAATCAAGGGGTTTCTCTTAGTTGTGCAAACGATTGCTGCCACTTTACCCTAAATAGCTAGAAGGAAGGCATAACTTTGTTGAAACCTATGAAATAGAATTTAACCCATATGGAATTGTAGAGATAACGAAATACAATAAATCACAAAATGGAATTATTTGACTTTGTGGGCATATGTGTGAGAGTAAGTTGGAGAAGGGTAGCTCCAAACCCTAATAGTGACAAGTTCAATTGCAAAACCTAGATACCCTCTGCGATAACAAAAAAATGATCATACGAGAAACTCAAAAGAGAGTGGGTTGGTTACCCTTAACCGCCTAGTTGGGTTTTGGGCCATTGGGTCAAGTGGTGGAAGGACGAAGGGTAGATCCATGGCCAAGTTTCCAACGTAATCGGTGAACATTTAATGAAAGAAAGTACTGTAGACAAGTCGAGAGACTTCCAAACAACCTTTCGATGATTTAACCCAAGTTAAATATTTTAGCTCACATATGAAATTCCTACATCTAAGAGACTTGAATGTAGAAATACCCTTGCATTATCACGAGTCCATAAACATATATTAAAAATCAAGGAAACTAGGAGGGTCAGATTATTTAAAAACAAAATACACAAGTTAACACTCAAAGATATGTGTGTAGGTGGCAGTGTAATGTTAAGTAGAGAATGTTACATGTTCATTCGAATGGAAGTTAAAGTGTTGAGCCAATTTGGTAAGAATTATGAACCGAAGGGTTATAACTACCTAAATGATCATTGGTTGATTAAAAGTAAAAATTAAATTTAAAAGTTTTGAGTTACTTGAATAGCTTTTTTTTATAGTTTTTACCTTTGAGTTGTGGAACATGTGACATTTGATCCCTCTCCACACTTGACAGATCTAACATTAAGATAAATTTATATCAATATTAATAAAAATATTGTAATTTGAAATGCTTATTTATTTTAAATATCATGTGCATGAAAACCACAAATATGATTGTAGAAAGAACCATAGGTCATATGTATTTTTTTCACAAGTAATATATATCCTTTTTCCTTAATCAATATATAGTGTCAAAATTATTTTAATGAGATGTCAATATATTATTATTGGTACTAGAAAAGGTTATAACATTTGAATTTTTATATAAATTAATTTAAATAGTAAGAAAAAAAATATTTTTAAATTTTTATTTTAATTGATATTAAAATAGAAAAAAATAAATTAATTTAATAATAAGTGAAATATTTACGCTGAAAAATCTCTCATAAGTGAAATATTTTTTATTTTTTTTAAGCGGATATATATATATATATATATATATATATATATCTAATTGAATGAGCATGATCATATAAATTAAATGGCTGGAAACGTTGATCAACACTAGTCCATGATAATCATCAAAACACTTATCTCATTATACATATCACATTGTCAAAATTAAAAAAATTAAAGAAGTTAACTAAATGATAACTTTATTTTAAATTACTATTATTATTAATTTTAAAAAGAATAAATATATGAGTTAAACATATATACATTTAATAATCATGTAATTGATAAAATATGTTGTCATTTATGGAAACAAGGCGATGGACACAAAGTATACATTACATTCAATAGGTGGCACAGTTGTCAAAGGAGGTCTTCGGGAGCAGACTTAAGGAGCATAATGTTACAAAGGCTTTGGAGCCAGTTTTGATGTAGTAGATTATCTCATATGTAGGTGAAGCCCACTCAGATGGATAAAGCTCTGAAAGATATTTCCAGTGGTATGAGGAAGTTTGAAAATTTCCTCTTGGATCATGAGATAGGGCCAGTCAAAGTTTTATTACCTCAAGTCAAAGATTGTAGAGTTAAAGGTGTTTGGGTGAACCTTTGGCGCGTAGCCAAAGTTGGCTTAAGTGCCAAATTTGGTGGCAAGATTGATGGAGCCTCTAATCGAGAGCACCAAGTAGACATGGTGGATATGTTCATAGCAAGAAGCGTTTTTATTGGGCTAAAGCAGCCCACATTACAGGCTGGCCAGGCAGAGTTACCCCAAAGGGATCACCCTGGTGGTATTTGTTATAAGGCCTAGGTCTAAGAAACCAGGATGCATTGAGTGGGTGGAGCCCACCTAGTAGTGGAAACATGGAAGATTGGAAATGGCAGACATGGCTAAGCATCAGGAGAAAAGCACCGAGCTACTTGGTGGTTTCTCGATGGCACTAGAGACAACCCTTTAGATAGCCTTTATGGTCACAAGAGGTGTTTTCCTGTAGATTTGATCACATAGATCAACAACAGAGACCCACCCCTAGGGAACCCATCCTAAAACCAAAATATGCTAAAGGGTGGTGTTGAGGAGAGAAATGATTGAACTTGATGGTTTCCAGAATAACAAATTAACAAAGGAAAATGGTCACAAAACAAGGCCTCAAAGGACCTTTCTCTCTCCTCTCTAATGAGGACAGGTGGTAGAAATTTATTATCCTGGATGACATCAACATGGACACGTGGTGGGAAGATTCAAGATTTTTGGGCAGCCTAATGACCCATTTCCAGGGACATGTGTCACCATGCATAGGTCGATACATGGCAAGAGTGACATCAATGTGACGTCATCCCGATAGTATGAGCCTGACAGTTTTTAATTGGTGCACAGAGAGGTAGCATCTAGAAGCAACTGAGACATGTTAGCATTTACAACTAGGCAACCAACAACCAATGAGCAATGCATGGGAGGACCATAGAAGACAACTCATCCAGTAGGATCTACCTTGGTGGGATTGATAACAGTTCTTAGCAGAGGTGTTGGGAAAAAGTGTTGGCACACATCAGTGATGACAACGCACAACAACAACCAATCAGATAAGCGTTGAGAGGTTCCCACAAGAAATGTCAACCCGAAGCTATGACCCTTACTGATGAACTATGGTGCACACAAAGAAAGTGCTAGGATAGCAGGGGCTATGATCTAAGCGACCACATTGGGCCCTATTCCATAGGAAGGAACCAGGTCCATAGTATATAAAGAGTTGTGAAGGCTCTTGGAGTGGCTAAGCACCACCTTCTTTGTTGGTTCACGTAGAAGCATGAAATGACACAGAGCCATTTATGAAAGGAATCGGCCCATGTAGGGCTCAAAAGGGTTTAGCACCCAAAATTATTAAGTTGTGGTCGCGAAGACCAGATCTATGGTGGAAAAGAAGGTAAGGGAGCTGAGCGATAGGGGCTAAAGGTAAAACAACGAAACTATCAGTTTAACAACAATTAAGCCAAAATTAAATATAGGATAAAAATAGAGAATCTCTTCTAAAACCTGTAAAAGCTCCATATTAACTGAAACAAACAGAAAAAAAATTAGATGAACTTGCAAAGAATGGTTGTTGAGGTTAGAGAACTTGGAGAACATTTCCAAAAGACTAAGATGAATAGTACAAAGGAAAAAATAACGAAGCATGCAACAATCAAAGAAAATAAAGAGAAACCAAGCCAAATTCTTTAAAGCAAGCTTGATTAAGAAGAATGAGAACAAATTTCTTGAGATAGATCTTCTGGTGCAGCGTGGTGTTGCTATGGTGTTCACAATAATCAAATACTGTTGTAGGTGTTTTTCTGAAGTGGTGACTAAGATTTAATTGCTTTTGAAACTAGAAGGCAGTCTAAAGAAAGTTGTAGCATGTTGATTAGGGGTTGGTGATCCGTTCAGTGGGTGTTGGAGAATAGCTGGGGTTGTAGCTCCATTCAATTGTAGCTAATAAATTAGGGATTTGTAGCTTCCTACTGGTTGTAGCCATAGAAATTGTAACAACAAGTTGTAGCTTTCCCTATGAATGAATTAAAGAGTAGTTATGAAAGTTACTTGTTCTTGTGTGATCCATTGTGATTGTTGGCATTAATCTTTGTTATGGTTATTTAAGTTATTACTAAAGTATTTAATGATGTAAATAAAGTAAAAGAAAGTTTTAATTTGGTAAAAATTCCTATATTACTAATTCACCCCCCTCTCAGTAGTGTCCTGGTTTCCAGCAATTGGTATCAAACCCATGTTACTTCAAAACATTTTAACATCTAGAAGAAAGATCAAGGACCATGGAAATCCAGGAAGGAGGTCATACGAATATGGAACCTATGTTCAATGGAACAAACTGTGTGTTTTGGAAAGTGAGGATGAAAACCTACATTCAATCACTTGGAGATGATGTGTGAGATTTTGTGGAAGAAGCATATCAAAGACCTCCAATAGTGGTCACCAAAGGTTAGAAGTTGGAGTTCACATGAAATGCTAAAGAAATGAATGCCCTGCTTGCTAGCCTACTTGAATAAGAGCTTGTCAAGGTCATGGATTGCACATATGCCAAAACAATCCGGGACAAGATGAGCAGTTACTATGAAGGACACATCAAGGTAAATAAAGTTAAACTCTAATATTTTAGGATCCAATTTGAATCGTTGAGCATGCATGATGATGAATATATTGCAAAGTATTTTTTAAGAGTTGATGAAGATGTGAAAACCATAAGAGAGATTGATGAGAAGCTAGATGAAGATGTGGCAGTTCAAAAAATACTAAGATCTCTTCTTGAGAGGTTTAATCCCAAGGTGTCATTCCTTGAAGAAATGCCTAGTTTGAGCAATCTCACTCTAGATGAACTTCTTGGTAAACTCACTGCCTATGAGATGAGAGCTTCCAAAGGAATGGTTGCAGCCAAAGAATGAGCCATCAAAGTAGAAAATAATTGCAAGGATAAGTATGATGACTTATGTTGTGAATCAGATGAAGAAGAATCCAACTTTGTGAGGAAGCTCAAGCGAGGATTAGGAAAGTATAAAGGTAAGTTACCATTTAAATGTTTTAGTTGTGGCAAACTTGGTCATTATGCATCAAAGTGTCCTCAAAAGAAGAAGAAATATTATGATCCTAAATATAAATTTAAAAAGGTTCAAAAGGAAAAAAAAAAAGGCTCAGAAGATAGGTTTCTATGTTCAAGAAGGGAACTCCTCAAAAAGTGAACCTAGTCAATCCTTAGATGAGGACAGAGATGATGAGAGCCCTACAAAATTCATGATGATGTCCATAGAAAATATACAAGTCAAGGTTATTCTTGATTATGAATAAGGAGAAGTTGACCTTGATGGAGAATTGGTAAGTTGTCTTAAAGAAATAAAAAGGCTGAGGAAGAAAAATAAAGTCCTGGAGGAGTCTTTGACAAAAGAAAATATTGAGATTATGGAGCAATTACTCTTGCAAATTGAAGAGGGTAAGAAGGTACAAGATTCTTTGAAACAACAACTAAATGAAAAGAATCAATCATGTGAAAGGTTGGAAGGAGAAATCATGTCATTGAAGAAGGAGTTGGAAAAGGCTAAAATGTAGCTCAATTTCAACCAAAAGTTTTGAAAACGGACTGAAGATCTAAATGAGATATTGGAAGCACAGCGAGCCTCCTCAAATCAAACCGGTATAAGATATGAAGATGAGTCTAGTTCAGCAACTGAATTAAAGGGAAAGAAGAAAACCGCCTTTGTTTCAACATCCAAAGAAGGGCCTGTGCAACAAAAAAGGGATATATGCAACCCAAACATAAGACCCATAAAAATCAGCATCAACAAAAGAAGAACATTGGCCAAGCAAATCAATTTGCTCATAATTTAGTCCAACACAAAAGGCAACCTTCCAGGAACAATGATATCTTCTCAGCGTATTGTTTCACATGCTCAAATTATGGCCACAGAGCAGTAAATTGCAGAGTTAATATCTCGTAATGACAACTAAAATCTAGTAGAAGAATTCAATAGAGAAAAAACACACCCAGGTACAATAACTCTTTTTATCCTCTAAAATATCTAGTGCAATGTTTTAAATGTCAAAATTTTGGGCATATGGCAACCAATTGCATGCTAAAGGAGAAGAAGACAAATCTAGTGATTGAGAAAATTGAGAAAAACCCCAAGGTATGGAAAGGAAAAGAAAAATCAGAGCACTGTGATATTGTGTTGTATGCTCAAAATGGTGGGAGCCATTGGTATTTGGAAAATGGATGTTCTAGGCACATGACCAGAGACAGAAGGAAGTTTTTGACTTTGAAACCCAGTTTGACAACAATTCTCTAGGAAAGATAATTGCAAAAGGAATGACTAGTCTATCAAATGGCAAAGGCATAACCAAAAATGTTTTATATGTTGATGGGCTGAAACATAATCTATTGAATGTGTCTCAAATGTGTGATCAAGACTATGATGTGATATTCAAAGCTAAATATTCTCAAATCAAGCCCATAGGTACAAGAGAAATAGTTGTTGAAGCTGTAAGAATGGATAACAATGTCTATGTGCTGAAATAAATGATAGAAAAGTGTTTTCTAACAAAGATTGATGAGAGTTGGTTATGTCACAGAAGGCTTGGACATCTGACCTTTGACTAGATTATCAAGTTGAACAAGAAAAACGTTGTTAAGGATTTTCCCAGGCTTTCAAAGCCAAAAAATAGTATATGTAAATCCTGCTAAGTAGGAAAGAAAGCTCAAGTTCCTTTCAAGGAAAAGGAAAACTCTTCAACAAAGCAATTGAAACTGGTACACATGGATTTTTGTGGACCATATAGAACACATTCAACCAAAGGGAAGCAATATTTTATGCTAATAATTGATGATTTCAGCAGGATGATATGGGTTACCTTCCTCATAGAGAAATTTGAAGCTTTTGAGAAATTCAAAGAGTTCAAAGCAATGTTTAAGAATAAAACTGACTATAAAATCAAAACTGTAAGGTCTAACAATGGTGGTGAGCACTTCAAAGGAATTTGAAGAATTTGGTAAGAAGAATGGAATCGAAAGACAGTTTACAATAATAGGCACTCCCCAGAAAAATGGTGTAGCAGAAAGACCAAACATGTCAGTGCAACTGTTATCCAGAGAAATTATGAACAAAAGGAATGTTCAACAAAGGTTTTGGGTAGAGGAAACTCATACAACAATAGTTATTCTAAAAAAATCTCATTTCAGACCAAAACTATAACAAAACTCCCTATGATCTATGGTATGGTGTGGCAGACCTGCAACAGTTAAACACTTCAAAAATTTTGGAAGCAAATATTACATCAAGAGAAATGATGAAAAACTTGGAAATTTCGATGCCAGAGAAGATGAAGACATTTTTCTGTGATATTCACACAACAATAAAGGTCATAGATGCTATAACAAAGTCACCAAGAGAATTATTGACTACTCTAATGCAAATGTGGATGAGCATGTTTATCAAGAAGTGAAACAACTTGAAAAATCCAATGTTGATGAACCAGTAAGCATTGGTGATGTGAATGCTGAGGTAGTTGCAGATGAAAGCGGGGAAGATCCCTCTAGTCCTAAAGCCATAGATCTCCCAAGGTATTTACAAAAACACTACCACGCTGATCAAATAGTTGGTGACATGAAGGAAGTTTCTCAATGCCACTACGCAAGCACATATTGCCCTATTGTCTATGGAGGAATGAAAATATTGTTAAAGCTAGTCAAAATCAATATTGGCTAAAGGCCATGAATGAAGAATTGGATTAGATAGATAAAAATCAGACTTGGAAACTTGTTCCAAGACCTTTTAACAAGAATGTCATTAGCACAAAGTTGGTTCTGAGGAATAAATTAAATGACTATGGAGAAGTGGTAAGAAACAAGGCCAAGTTTGTATGAAAATGCTATGCTCAAATAGAGGGACTAGAATTTGATGAAACTTTTTCTCTTATTGCTAGATTAGAAGCAATAAGAATTTTTTTGGCATTTACTTGATTTACGAAATTCAAAATCTATCAAATGGATGTCAAATCTACTTTTTATAATGGAGAGATACAGGAGGAAGTTTATATAGAGCAACTAGAAGGCTTTCAGCTCACAAAGGAACTATATTATGTTTGCAAAATAAAGAAGGCTTTGTATGGTCTCAGGAAAGCCCTAGAGCTTGGTATTCCAAGCTAGACAACTACTTGCTTAAGTGTGGATTCAAAAGAGGTGCAAGTGATAAAAACTCATATGTCAATGAAAAGGATGGAAAACTTATTGTGGTAGTAATATATGTTTATGATATCATCTTTTTCAGTAATTTGGATTTGTTGAAAAATGAATTTGCAGCTCATATGAAGGTCGAGTTTTAGAAGTCCATACTTGGAGAGATTTCCTACTTTCTTAGATTGCAAATTGCATAAACCCCCATGCATGGAATAATGCTCTTTGGTGAGCACTCCAATGGTGAGAGGTTGCAAGCTAAGTAAGATGGATGGATCCTTAGAAGTGGACCAAAACTTATATATATCCATCGTTGGCATCATTTACTATCTGACAAATTCAAGACCATATGTCATGCAGATCGTTGCTATAGTTATCATATTTCAAGCAGGCCCTAAACAAAGGCATCTATTAGCAACCAAGAGGATCCTCAGATATCTCAGAGAAAAAAATGGAATATGGTCTATGGTATGCTAGAGGTAAATATTTTTCACTTACTGTTTATAATGATGTTGATTGGGCAGGTGATGTGGGTGATAGAAAAATCACAAGTGGTCATGCTTTATTTCTTGGAGAAATTCTAGTCTCATGGTTAAGTAAGAAGCAAGATTTCATTCCTTATCTACAACTGAAGCAAAATATATTGCACTAGATTACTCAATTATTGTGGACGACACAAACTTTACAATATGTACAAATTATTTATGATCAATTGATTCCCATTATTTGTCACAACACAAGTGCAGTAAGCATGTCAAAGAAACCAGTCTTTCACTCCAAGATAGAGCATATCCCCATTAAGTATCCTTTCTTGAGAGAGAAATTTGTAGCCAAGATTGTGAAGTTGGAATATGTTCCTACCAAAGAACAAGTTGTTGATATCTTCACCAATCCACTTCGTAGAGAATAGTTTGAGTACTTGAGGAAAATATTAGGAGTCATTCCTTTTGCCTCCCTTCACTATCTCCTCCTCAAGGAGGAAGCAAGGAAGTTGTTTTATTTTTAATATACAAAGGTGAAGTTTCCAGGTCCACAGGATCAACATAATAGGCAAGATTTGTGACCAGAGAAGCATGTTAACAGGGGGATCATATTGGTGTCTTTTCCATTGATGAAAAAGGGGGAAAGATCTAGTGAAATCAAACAAAATATAAAACTAGGGGAGAGATATAAAGGGGGAGAAATATATTAGATCAAAGGAGAAATGGTGGTGATAAAGCACAACAGAAATATCAACAACAATACTACAACAACAGAATTTTATCTCAAGGGGAGTCACACTCATGTTTTTCTAAGGGTATTTCTAGAAGAGAAAAATGTGTTTTGTTTGATTTTGGTATTGCCATCAATGCCAAAGTGGGAGATTGTTGAAAAATGTTGTCATTGATGGAAACGGGGTGATGGAAACAAAGTGTGAATTATAGACAATAGGCGGCACAATTCTTAAAGGTCTTAAGGAGAAAAATTAAGGAGCAACATGATAGCAGAATGGTACAATGGCTTTGGAGCCAGTTTTAATCCAGCAAATCATCTCAGATGCAGGTGAAATGCACTCAGATGAATATAGATATGAAATAGATTTTTATTGGTATGTGGAAGTTCGAGAATGGCCTCCTAGATCGTGAGATAGGGCCAGTAAAATTTATATGAACCCAAGTAAAATATTGTACAGTTAAGGGTGTTTGGGTGAGCCTTTGGTGCTTAGCCAAAGTTGGCTTAATTGCCAAATTTGGTGGCAAGACCAACGGACCCTCTGAGCAAGATCACAAGGAAAACATGGTGGACACGTTCTCAATGGGAAGTGTTTTCATTGGGCCTGAGGAACCCACATTACAAGCTGGCCTAACAGAGTTACCCTAGAGGGAGCACCTCGACGATATTTGTTATAAGGCCCAGGTCTAAGAAATCAGGATGAATTGAGCAGGTGAAGCCCACCCAGTAGTGGTAGCCTCGAAGATTAGAAACGGCGCACATGGCTAAGTGCCAAGAGGAAAGCACCAGGCTATGTGGCAACTTCCTGATGGCACTGAAGATAACCCTTTAGACAGAATTTGTGGTCACGAGAGGTGGTTTCCCTCATAGTTGATTGCATATATCAACGATGGAGCTCCACCCTGGGGGAACCCCTTCTGAAATCATAATCCACTTAGGAGTTGTGTGGAGGAGAGAAGTGCTTGAACCTGGTGGCTTTCAGAAAAATGAATTAACAAAGGAAAATGGTCACAAAACAAGGTCTCAGAAGACCTTTCTCTCTCCTCTCTAAGGAGGACAAGTGGCACAAATTTATTGGCCTAGATGACATCATCATGGACATGTGGCAGGCGGATTCAACATTTTTGGTCACCCTAATGGCCCATTTATAGATGACATCTGTCACCACTCACAGGTTGACATGTGGGAGGAGTGACATCATTATGATGTCATCCCGGTGGTATGATATCAATAGTTTGTTAGTGGTGTGCAAAGAGGTAGCATCGGGAAATAGGAGCTGGGACACGTTGACATTTACAGCTAGACAACCAAAGGCCAGTGAGCAAAGTGTGGGAGGACCCCACAAGATAAATCATGCCATATCATTTATCCCGGTGGCATAGATAACCGTTCTTAGTGGAGGTGTCAGGTAGTAAGTGTCGAGACACTTTCGAAATGACAGTGCATATTAGCAACTAATTCGCTAAGCGCCAGGTGGTCCGCATAGGACACGTCAACTTGTAGGTATGACTCCGATGGGTGAACTATGGTTCACACAAACAAAGTATCAGATTGAAGAGGCTATGGGATAAGTGCCTGCACTGGGACCTATGCCATAGGTAAGAACCGTGGGTGTGATATATAAAGAGTTGTGAAGGCTCTTGGAGTGGCTAAACGCCAACTCCTTGGTTGGTTCATGTAGAAGCGTGACCAATAGCGCAGAGCCATTTATAAAAGGAATTGGCCTAGGTAGGGCACAAAAGGGCTTAGCACCCAAAGTATTAAGTCGTGGTTGTAAAGACCAGTTCTATGATGGAAAAACAGGTAAGGGAGACGAGAAAATGGAATAAAGGAAAAGCAACATAACTATCAGTTTAGCAGTAGTTAAGCCAAAATTGAACAGACGATAAAAATAGAGAAGCTCTGCTAAAACTTGTAAAAGCTCTAGATTAGCTGAAACAAGTAGAAAAGCTTAGTTTAACTTGCAAGGAATGGATGTTGACATCAAATAACTTGGAGAACATGTCCAAAAGACTGAGATGAATATGACAAAGGAAAAAACAAGGAATCATGCAATAGATAAAGAAAATAAAGAGAATGCAAGCCAAATTCTTTATAAACAGGCTTGATCAAGCAAAATGCAAATCGTTTTCTTGAGACAGAGCTTTTGGGGCAGCGTGGTGTTGGTATGATGTTCACAGTAATCAAAGATTGTTTTAGGGGTTTTTCTAAAGTGGTTACTGAGAGTTAATTGTTTTTTAAAGCAGAAGGTAGTCATTGATGTGAAAATGGATGAAATACGGAACAATGAGTGTTTAAAGCATGTTCTAGCTTGTTGATTAGGGGTTGGTGATCCTTCCAATGGGTGCTGGAAAATAGTTGGAGTTGTAGCTCCATTTAGTTGTAGTTGATAAATTAGGGAGTTGTAGCTTCCTGCTGGTCATAGCCAAAGAAATTGTAACAAGAAGTTGTAGTTTGCCGGATGAATGAATTGAAGAGCAATTCAAAAGTTACTTGTTCTTGTGTGTTCCATTGTGATTGTTAACATTAATCTCCGTTATGGTTATTTAAGTTATTGTTGCAGTATTTAATGATGTACACAAAGTAAATGAAAGTTTTAATTTGGTAAAAAATCTTATACTACTGATTCACCCACCCCCCAACTCCCAATAGTGTTAAGGTTTCCAACAGTAACAATATTCTTAACCATGAAGATTCACCTCATTTACCCATGGAAATTCTTGAATTGTAAATAGCTTTCTTAAAATACCACATGCCCAACATGACATGTGTTGATATGACATTTTTTTAATTAATTAATTTGAGACAAATTAATTAGAAGAACATAACTTGGAGATAAATATCAACCCTTGATTTGTGAATACCACAATGTATATTCCAACATATTCCATGGAGGTTAAATCTCTACTATCCACCTAATAAATATTAATAATTAAAATAAAATCGTGGAAGACATTTTCTAAAAAAAACTATTTTGTGCGTATCTAATATTTCTTTTGAAAAGTTTAAATATTATTTTTTTATAATTAAATTGAAATTAAATAATAATAATAATTAATTGACATAATAATATTTAAATTTAAATTTATTATGTACCTAAAATAAAGCATTAAATCTAATAATAATGAGGAGGAGGATGAGATAATATTCACTCATTAGAAAAACAATTAAAACAATAAATGTGTTCAATTTAATTTATTCTATTGTAATTTTATTTTTATTAATAAAATTACAATTTTTTCAGGCAAAAAAATCATAATATACCTAGAATATTAAATTAAATTTAAATAACAATATTTATATTAATTATGGTCATATTTAAAAACATATAATTAATAAAACTATAAAAATTTATTTAATAACATGTAATTAAAAATGTCAAGTCCCAATAGCACTATTAGTGGAGGATGGGCCTTGTTAACAAGGCCACCCAGGATCAAACCTTGGGGGGTGGTTGTGCCCTGTGGTAGGGGAGGAGACATGCTAAAAAATCCAGTCATGTAAAGGGTTGGTGCGGCCTAGACCAGAGGTGATCCGGATGGATTCCCAGGTGACTTTGACAATTTAAATGCCCCTGGCCGTGGCTTCTCAAGCCACAAGTCAACTCTAGAGAATCACAGACAACCTAAAAGACAAAAAAACATATAATTTAAATTTAAAAATATATATATAAAATGTTGATAATTATTATATTTCAGAATTTCATATTTAAATTTAATTAATAAATTTATAAAAAAATAAAATTTATATAAAAACACTTAACTCACTTAATAAATCTAAAATTAAAATAAAATAAATGTGATTCAACTCCCTGCAATAAATGTGATTCAACTCCCTACAATACTTTATTCATAAATAATTAGTGTATAAATCACTCTGTGTATGAAAACACCCACCTTAGCATTATTTAGTTAAATAATTTTACTGTAAACTTAAACAAGCACAATGGAAACGCTGGACGGAAACATTTTGCATCCTAAATTTTGGTCTACCTCGTAGACACTAATTTCATAATAATCCAATTCGACTGATAGATCCACTTAAAAGTATTGATTAAGAACGCTATTTGGAATTAACCATTAGAATTTTATTATATATAAATATATATAATCAATGAATTCCACTGATTGATCCTAATTTCACGATGTCAACTTAAGTAACAAGTATAATTTCAACACATGAGGGAAACATTTGCCTCCTAAATTTTAGTCTACCAGGTAGACACTGATTTCATAGTCGGTGAATTCGACTGATTGTACCGCTTAACACCACCTAGTATTGATTAGGGACGCCACTCAGGAATTAAGTATTTGAAATTTTTCAATATATAAAATCAATGTTTTATGTGTAATTTTTTTTATACCTATTGTGTTGGGTAGATTTATAGGGTTGGAAACAATATCAATCTAAATTTAAAAATTAAATTTCTCAAAAATGCAATTTTTTTTAACTTAAAATAAAATAAAATAAAAATCTCAAAAATAAATATATACTATATTAATATTATTTAAATGAAAAAAAAAAACAATCCTCTTATAAATATGTTAAAAAAAAAACAATCCTCTTATAAATATGTAAATTTTTAAGTTAAAATTATATATAAATTATTAAAAAAAAATCATATATTAATTTAATTCTTATTTTTATAATTCCATATTATAGAATTGAACAATATTACATGTAATTATAATTTAATTCATAATTTTTTACATAAAAATCAACCAAAAGTGTTGACTCCTTTAAAAAAAAATCCCCAGGAGTAGAGATGCATCTATAATTGAGATAAGAATTCAGAAATATAATAAATTATTTTAACTAAATTGGATAAAGTTATACAATTTAATTAATATCATTTAAAATTTAAAATTATTAAATTTTAATAATTAAATTAAAAATTTAATAAATTTAAGTAATATTTAATATCAATTAATGTTATTTTGGATGGTTGGTTGGAATGAGTATTCTTTTTTTCACCCATGTTCAAATTCCCTCTAGTGATATGATGAGTTATAATGTTTATAAATATTGTGGTAACAACTTCATATTTATAAATATTGTTGTATTGGCTTCGAGCCTTTGAACTCTTAAGTGAGTATACCTATGGGATGGCCTAGTACCAACAATTTCACTCTAACCCTTAGGCTTAGAGAAAGGCTAATTTATTTCCTCGAAAAAAATATATTTCATGAAAAGATTATGAATCTATAAATACTATATTCTAATTAAATTAAGGTATTTACTTTAAATACAATAAATTTGTTTCTTGTATGAGGTGATGAGGGAGGAGACAAGTAGTATGGAGCCATGTTAACCATCTCAACGAGTAATGAATATGAATGATATGTGATGTTGCCCCGCCCCTAAATGAGTTACGACCCATATTGACGAAGGATTTAACATGCAAGGTCATAAACTTGGAAAACACCAATGAGCGAGGGATGAGTAATTCATGTATCACTTAGTTTCATGATTATGGTGTATTTATTACTTGTTGAACTATTCATGGGGACATTCTATCCACATTTGTTGTTTTTGGTATGAACGGAATTATCTGTAGAATAATAACCAAGCTATAACTCTTTTTCATGTATTTTCTACTATTTTTGGCCTCCGAGATTTCTAGAGAAATATGTTTGGTTCAACCTTAGTTTTGTCTACATTTCCCTCCTCATAGATATCTCAAAGCAGTGTATTGACAACACTTGGATTGGCTTCGATATGGACATACTCCTTACAAGTGTTCCCATGATCGTTCTTGTCTTTCCTACCCTTCTCCTTGTGGAGTACTCCCATCTTGGTGACAAAATTCACTACTTGCCTTAGTCACGATGAGTAAAATGGCTTGTTATTGGCAAAGTGCAACCATTATGAAGCATGAGGTAAGCTCTTGGGCGCGATTCATGGAAAAATCCTCAAGAAAACAATTTTGTGAACAAATTCCAATAAAACCACGACAAGAATTCTAAGAAATAGATTAGTATGATTTAAATGATTAGCTGTGTTTGGACCCCAATTCCTAAAGAGGGCGGCTTGACCCCCTCTGTAACTTTCCCCATGTGGGGTCTAAGGGGAGAGAAACACTTTTATGGAGCCACCCTTCACAAGGTCCTTTGGGAAGTTGCCTCAATTTTTTTATTTCTTTGGGAAAATTTTCCTTATAAAATATTGTAATTTCATAGTCAATCTAGACTAGTCATCATTAGGTTGTAGATATGATGATAGAAGTTTTGTTATGTTTTTTTCCTTAGAAGGGAACCCTCTTTTAAGAAGGAATTATATCGCAGTTATGCAATCACTGAGAGATACTAAAAAATCTTTCTCTTTTCCCATTTTTGGGTCTCAAAAATGAAATATTTTTGTTAATGTGTGTGTTTGGTGTTGCATATTTTTTTTTTTTAATTAACAATTTGTTTGTAGTAATTAACTCGTGCAAGGTTATAAATACATTTGGTATTATAATATTTTTAGCTTCATGTGGATTCCTTTCTTATAAGGGGTTTAGCACGGCCTTGTGGTAAACCCCATTATAGTTAGAGATCTACTAAAGTGATTCTTGTGGTGAAAATAAAATGGTGAGAAGTTCTAAGATAGAGATTGTGAAAATCAATGGGAATGATTTCAAGTTCTGGAAGTTTAAAATGGAAAATTTATTTGTGTACAAAGGTCATTGGATTATCATGTATCTGAATACTACAACAACAAGGATGCTAATAGAAGATTGAACTAAATTGAATAGAAAGGCAAAGAGAACAATATGATTGTGTCTATGAGATTCAATATTATTGAATGTTTTAGGGGAAGATATAGCAAAGGATTTGTGGGACAAGTTAGTGTCTTTGTATAAATATATTTCCCTAGTGTAAAAATTGTTTATGTGTAAGAAGTTGCATAACCTGAGGTTGAAGGGTGGGGAGTCGGTGATAGAGCATCTAAATGCCTTCAATAATGTGGAAAGTTAGCTATTATCTATTGATATTAAGATTTCGAATGAATGTAAGTGCACCAATATTTTATGTTCCCTAGCAAACCAGTGGGATAGTTTATTATTACCATAGGTAGTAATCAAACTACTTTAAAATTAAATGAAATAGTGTCATTCTTGTTACTAGACGAGACAAGACAGAAAAACATGGAAATCCATAATGGAGACGCAGTGTGTGTACGAGGATGTTACTAGAATAAAAATAAAAATAATTACTCTAGTGGAAGACCTAAATCTAAAGGAAGATATAAATCTCTAGGAAATTTTGTAAATGAATGTTGGGGATGTGGAAAAGAAGGTCATTACAGGAAATATTATAGATCTAAAATTCTCGAGAAAGGGAAGGGATCTGGAGATGCTCCTACACAATAAAAAACCTCCTCAAATGAAGACAAGTATGTGTACTTGGATTCTTCAAGTACACACATAGATCATGAGGAATGGTAGGTCAACTTAGGCACATCCTTTCATATGACTCCTCACAAGGAGGGGTTTCGTGAGTATGAAAGGTTCGACTGTGATGATTTTTTATGAGGATATGAATGGACAACTATAATTGTAGGATGAGGAAATTCAAGTTAAATATCATGGGTGGAAGGCTTAGAGCACTCCCTAGTATTCTGCACAACCCAGGATCAGAATTTTGATTTATGTTAGCAATATGAATAATGTAGGTGTAAGAACAATGTTTTAAAAGGATGTATGTGGTATGGTTTGAGGAGTAATGGTATTTATAAGGGGAGTTTTGATTGGAACTCTATATAACTTATTGTGAAGCACTATTAGTGATGTGTGCAATGGTTTCGATGTTCTTGAGAGTGGAGCAAAAGAAAACAAACTCCTGCAACTTTTGGAGAAAAGACTGTGTTGTGGCATCAAAGACTGGGGAATATTGGAGAGAAGATCCTTCGAGTATAATATGGTAATGGTATGGTAAAATATATGTCTAATTTATCTCTAGATTTTGATTTTTGCAAGCTTTGTTTATATGGTAAAAAAGATTGGGTAAGTTTCTCCTATGAGTCTATAAGGTTAGAGGGAATATTACAGTGGTGGACAATAATGTGTTTGGATCTATTTTGATTATATCACTACGCGATTTTGTGTATTCTGTATCATTTATATATTACTTCTCGAGGAATACATGGATTTACTTATGAAGAAATATGAAGTCTTTTAATTTCAAAGAGTTTAAGGCTTTTGTGGAAAATTGGTCAGAGAAGAAAATTAATTGATAATGAAAGATAATGGTAAATAATTATGTGAAAATGAATTTAGATAATTTTGTAAGAAGCACAATATAGTGAGGAAAAATAATACTCCTCAAACACCTTATCAAAATGGAGTTGCAAAAAAGGAAGAACAAGACACAAATGGAGAAACAAGGAGCATGCTTAGTGGTGCTAACTTAGGACAAGAATTTTAGAAGGTAATGGACACTGTGTGTTATTTGGTAAATAGACCACCTTGATCAATGTTGGATGAAAATACTCGACATGAGGTATCGAATGGTCAAAAACCTTATCTTAAGTATATTTGGGTATATGTCTATAATGCTTATGTAAATGTTGTAAAGGATAATAGGATTAAGTTGAATACGAATGATGAAAAGTGTATCTTTATTAGATATAAAGATTGTCTAAAACCTTATAATATTTGGAACCCAGAAATTAACAAGTTTGTTTATAATCGAGATCTGGTATTTAAAGAAGTCAAATATGTTATCAAACATAAAGTCCTACTAAGGGAGAAGGAATAAAAAAATATAGACTTTGAAATGAAGGATGATGAATCAAATTCTACATAAGAACAAGGATCAAAATATGAAGAAATGCATAATGTAGTATTGAGGAGATCACTTTGGAAAAAAAGGCATCTGTAAAGGTATACTGCACCTAATTATTTTTCAAAATTATCTTTGTTTATTACTGATGGAGATCCAAGAACTATTAGGGAGGAAGTGGATTTAGACGCTGGAAAACTCTAGAAAAGGGCTATGGTTGAAGAAATTAAAACCTTAGACAAGAATAAGGCTTGGGATATGATGGAGTTGTTGGCTAGAAGAAATCCCATTGGCAGAAAATAGTTATTTAAAAATAATTTGAAGGAAAAAATCATAGTGGAGAAATACAAAGCTTGATTATTAGAAAAGGGGTGTTCGCTGGTAGAGGGAATTGAATTTGGTGATATATTTTCTCTTGTTGCCAATTTAACTTACATTAGATTTATTTTATATGTTTTTGTTGCTCTTGATTTTGAATTAGAACATATGAACGTGAAGAAAACATTCCTACATGGGGATCTGGAAGAAGAAATATACATTAATAAGCCCAACGGATCTGTTGTGAAAGGAAAAAAAGAGCTACTATGTAGTCTAAGTAAAGTCTTTGTATGTGTTAAAATAATCAATAAGGATATGCTATTAAAAAAGCGATACTTAGATATCAGTACTTGGCTTGACGAGAAAATCAAATAACTACGTATATTTCAAATTAGTTGGTGATATTTTTCTTTATTTGGTCTTCTATGTGGGTGATATGTTGCTTATTGGAAATGACAGGGAAATCATCAAGGAAGTGAAAACTCAATTGTCATCTAAATTTGACATGAAGGAGCTTAGTGCTAATTTTTTTTATCTTAGCAATGGAAATTAAAAGAGATTGGAAAGATAGGAAACTTTGGTTATGTTAGAAGAAGAATATTGAGACAATATTGTAGAGGTTTAATATGCAAGAGTGTAAATCAATAAAGGTGCATATTCATGTAGGTGTAAAGTTATCTACATATTAGTGTCCCAAGACATAGGAAGAGGAAGAGGAAATGCGCCATGTTTTGTATTGTAGTGTTATTGGATACTTGATGTATGCAATGGTCTATACTAAACCAAGCATTGCACATGTAGTGGGAGTTTTGAGTAGGTATATGGCCAAAATCGAAGAGGGGGCATTGGATAATAACTAAGAGGATTTTCAAGTATTTGCATGGAACTTCTGGATATGCATTATGCTACTAGGGAAGACCAAGATTGGATAGAGTGTTGGGAATACATGGCTTTCTTGATGCAGAATGGGTTGGAGATGTAGATTGCAGCAAACCCAAAAAATGGGAATGTGTTTAACCATTTTGGAGGAGAAATCAATTGGATGAGTAAAATACAATTTGTAGTGGTATTTTCAACTATAGAACTTAAATACATGGGGACCACTCATGTAAGAAAGGAAGTAGTGTGGCTATACAGATTTTGTTCATTTATTGGATTGGTACAATAAGATGTAGGTATGGATTGTGACATTTAGAGTGTAATATTCTTAGAAAAGAACCTTGCTTATCATTTTGAAGACAATCCATATTGATGTCCAGTATAACTTAGTCAAAGATATGATTGAAGACAAGAAGGTGATGCTCAAAAAAGTGGAAATTTTGAAGAATGTTACAAATTCATTGACAAAATATATGATAAATGAGAAGTTCTCTTGGTGTAGAGAAACTATGGGCATTACTACCTCGAATTGTTGATTATGTACTCCTATGACCCATTATATGCAAACAAGACAACAAGTGGGATACTGTTGGGTATGTGTTATATTATTTGCACGATTAGTTGTGTCTAGACCCTAATTCCTAATGGGGTGGGGCTTTCCCTCATGTATAATGGTCATTGTGGGGGGTCTAGGGGGCAACAAAAATTTTATGAATGCCTTCCCTAGCAGGGACTTTTGGTGGTAGTGCCCTCGGAGTGAAATTTTGAGAAACTTTCCTTGTAAAATATTGTAATTCCATAGCTAATTTCGATAGCTCATTATTAAGTCGCAATTTTTTTGGTAGAATTTATATTAGGGTTGTCTTTTCCCTAGAAGTATATCCTCCTTTTAGAGGCAATTGTATAACAACTATGTAATAATTGAGTGATATTAAAAATCTTGTTGGATTTCTCTGTTTTGGGTTTTTAAGATAAAATATCTATGTTAATGTATGTGTTTCCAATTGAATCTTTTATGTTTTAGTTAATAATATTTCAAATTAATTAATCTATGTAGGGTTGAAACCTACACTCCCAGTCCAGAGAACTTTAGCAAGAAGGCTAAAAGCCCCATTGAGGTGGATTCCTCCAAATACTCCTATATTTTTTGTCATTCTCTTGGTTTCCTAGTTATTTTATTATCGCTACAGTTTTTCATCCTCAACATGTTATGTTGATATATTATTTGAATTTTGAACAAAAAAAATATATGTAATATCTTGCTTAAA
The DNA here is from genome assembly GCA_031772625.1 of Pinus tabuliformis. Taxonomy (NCBI): domain Eukaryota; kingdom Viridiplantae; phylum Streptophyta; class Pinopsida; order Pinales; family Pinaceae; genus Pinus; species Pinus tabuliformis. The sequence goes on along the minus strand of CM062818.1, from coordinate 1,271,379,872 downwards.
TTTTTATTATAAACTTCTCTTAACCAAGAGTCTAATACATTTCCAATGGTCTCGTTTTCCTGTTAACAAATCAAGCTTACAATGACTCTTTAAATATTATGCATAAGCATAGATCCATATTAATCCTAGATCTATTATGTGTCAAGATGGATCACATCCCTTGAGGTGTAAACCTTGAGTGAAAAACATGAAGAAAGGTTTTCACCACAAGATATTTGATCCTTCTTGGTGCTTAATAGATATCAGATTAAGATATATATATATATATATATCAAGTCCTTGCTTAAAATGAAAAGAAATACACATCTCCTTCATTTTGAACAACGCACCAATAAATGTTTCAACAATACAACTCTTTAATTTTTCATTGTTTAAATTGATTTTTAATGCCTAAATGGATTCAACACTTAGAAAATCCCCCTTGGATTGTCTAGAATACACATATTGAATTTACAATTTCAACAAATCTTCATTGTATTTCAAATCGAAAAATATACCTGGAAAATGGCCAAAATCCATCACAATTATATTATGCTAAATGTTTTAATCATAAGAATCTGTGTCCCAATATGATGGGTATGTGTAATTCTATTCATCCTCAACCTCTAGTTGACATGTGTCTCTTTTAAAATAAAAATTAAATATCAATAAATAGAAAACAATGTGAGATATAATTAAAAAAATGAATATAATTTTTTTGTTAGTTTTAATTAAAAGCATCATAAATCATTAAAAGTCTCATAGTGAGTATACTCACTTAGATGTTAATATTAAAATAAGTATGAATGAGAGTTGGTATTTCACTCTTAATCTCAACCATAAATAAAATATTTAGATGTCCATGTAAATTAATATAATTTTATATAAACTTTAAAGAAACATTAATTAATTAAAGTAGAAGTAATATTATATTTTTGATCCTTATTTATGAAGGAATGAAATGCAATATAGAATTAAACAATAACATAGATATGCAATAATACTTAAGATCAATTAATACATAGCGAATGCTGATAATTGTTTACAAGCAAAATGAAAATAAAATGGCTCGGAAAATGGTAGCTTATCTCTGAAAAGAGATGTGACGACTATATTCCTTCTGAACAGTGTTACAATGAGGCTCGGAGGCCTTTTTATCATAAAGAAGAACTGTCAAATCCTAACCGTAGGAGATGAAACACTAATAGTTTTGGGCATCCTTGGGGTGTGTTGGACTGCCAACTTCTCGGGGTAGTAACTTTCCCTTACAATCCCTATTTGGCTATCATAATACCTCGTTTCGAGGTTCTCCATGAGGAAGAAAAAAGTTAATATGTGCAATATATTTTGGCACTTTCCTAGTCCCTTTCTTCTTTTTTTTCCAAGAAAACAATTTTTAGGACCTCAAAACAACTCCGGAATAATAAAAAGTTATGCTAGAATTAAGGAAACTGAAAGGAAACAATGTTGGGGTCCATGTGGAAGAGGCAAGTGACCACAAATATCCACTCAGACCAATTTTCCCTGTTAAGTATAGGGAATATGTATACTTTATATATATATATATTTTAAAATATTTTAAAATATTTCAATGTAAACTTAAATAAATTATTTACAATTTGAATATTCATGCTAACTTATATATATATATATATATATATATATATATATATATATATATATATATATATATATATATATATATATATATATATATATATATATCCACCAATCTATGGAAAAAAAATCAAATCTATAGAGGTGCATAACTTTTTTCCAAGTATTTTATTCTTATGGACACTTGCTAGATTAATGATCAAGATAAATCTATATTGGTTTATTTTCAATTACATCAAATAATATATACATAATTGACACTTAAATATTTTATTGAACATGGGCATTAAAATATGAAGAATTTGGCTAAAAAATGGGGAATATTGAAGCTCAACTTGTTTCTCCACCTAGTCCAGCTAACTTTAATAAGTGAGCACAAAATCCCATCGTGGTGGATGGTTCACTAGTTTTCTTATTTTCTCTACAATTAATAGAATATTTCAATTCTAAACAAAACAATATTTAATACATTGTTTAAATTTCAATTAAAGATCTCTCTTAACTAAGAATTTAATACAGTTCCATGGTCTCATGACTTTAAAGATCAAGCTTGCAATAACTTTCAATATGTATTATCATTAACTATCAATTAAAACATATATACCTTGAAAAACAAAACAAAACAAATGATATTTGCAGCTCAACATTATATATATATATATATATATATATATATATATATATATATATATATATATATAATTTTGTAAGCTGGGTAGGTCCTTCTTCATTCATTCAATATAAATGCATGTTACATCCATAAAAAGATATTCGGTGGCCTCAACTTGCCCTATTAGAAACCAGGTTTGTTGACCAACGAAACATATTGTATGCCATCCAAAATCTAAAAGTTTTGAGTCTGTACAACAAGGCTTTATAGGCTTGAATATCTAGCCACCAGTGTCTATTTAGATATCTACAAAATTCTATAGTAACCAACATATATAACAGTAAAAACCAACAAAAAAGCCAACAAAGTTAAACATGCTAACATCTACTAATATGAGCACTCCACAGGGGCTGGGTTCTTTGCAATCGAACCTGGTAGTTATGACTGGAGGAGACATGGAATGTGTTCCTCAATGTGGCTAAGGTGCTTGTTCTGTTGTTGAATCTGGACCTGGATCAACTGTAATTCATTTTGAATTTCCTGTAGCCTTGGATTAGGCTCCCCTACGTTCATCTGAGGGGACATAATGGCTTTGGCCACCAGACCCATCATAATCAATTATAAGTGAAAAGTATGCTTGTACTGGGTGGTACGCTCATGCGTTTTTCCTGGGTCTAGGACAATATCACTCCAATCTTCCACCTAAACTTCCGCGACTGCCCGATAGTTGAGTTTTGTCTTCAATGTTGTAATTAGTTACTTAACATCAATTGGAGTTCCAACATTATAGGTCTGCACTGCCTCTTTGATGATCTGAGCATCGATGCATCGACTTCTCTTCAAAGGTGGGGCGGATAGCGAACCTATGTCTATGTTTTTCCTTTGGCGATGATCATTACCACAGTCTCCAAAGACCGACGAACTTGCACTGTCGGCCATCACAAAAAGAGCGCTTTCAAATTGAGCATGATTGGGTCAGTGAACGTATGTCGACCGTATCCTGAAATGAGACTTCCTCACGTAGTCACAATAGACACATGAATTAGAAATACCTACTACATTAACATTAGAGAGCAACACAAGAAAAACGAAGTCAGGATTGAGCCACCGAAACATAACCAATTTTGTCCCAGGTGGACCGCTTCACCATTTATATCCTTGGTGGAACACCCGTTGCATAGAGAAACTAGAAAACCATCCCTTGTTGTTGTAATAACAACCAATAACATTGTTTACATGAAAGAGTACCTCACCAAGCCAAGGCCCCAAACAAACCATGCCATAGAACTCATAGAACCAGACCAGACAATTAATATACAAAACATGGAGGAGAGTCAACCACAAAAATAACCTACTTCATTTTTGAGGCCTCCAAAATCTTAACCTAACCCAGCACCCTTGGACAATGACAAACATTCCCATGCGGGAGAGGAGAGTGCCAAACATGACTGAGACCGAGATAGAAACAACACCCTAAATATATAATTCTTCTTACAGAGAAACCACATAAATACGACCTCCAAAGAAAACAATTTCGGACCAACCCACAACCCTTCCATTATCTCGACTACGACAGACATGTTGCGGACACAAGGTGAATTAAGATAAGAAACATACCTGATAACACTTTCCATGCAGCTAGACACCACAGACGGAGCCGACGAGCAAAAAATCCTCCTCGAGCTCTCCAACACTATGGAGAAACACCATTACCGCAAAACTAACCAGCCCTACCATCCAAGGAGATAAATGCCCGCTGACGGAGTCTCTTCCCACCAAAAAACTTGGGCGCAATGCCTCTTCCCTCGTGTTCCCTTTCCCTTCATCATCTGCATGGCTCAAGCCTTAACTTCTCGTCGTTCCTGCATGCTCGGAATGACTGATGGCCGCATCCAAGCTTGATCTCTCAATGATTCATCCATCATCTTAATCCCAAGTGGATTGCTTGGTTTGATCTCACCCTGATCGGGGGATATAATTTTCGACATTTAAATACTCAATCTAATCATATAAATTAAATGACTAGTAAATGTCAACATCAAAATACTTATCTCATGATACATCTCACATTTCATGATTAATTTTTTATTTTATTTTTATTTATTTTTTAATTCAAAAAAATCATAACTTTATTATTATTATTATTATTAAAAATAATTGATATATGAGTTAAACATATATACATTTAAAAGAAATATGTTACAATATTTTAAACCGTAGATAATCATTAGCATTTTACCATGGAGATTTTCAATCTATGCTTTGCTACAATACTATAGGCCAATACAATGAATTAGCAATATGACAAGTCCAAACAATCATAACTCATGCTCATATGACAATTTTTTAATCAATTTTATAAGGAAAAAAATGGCATATCTATTTTTTACTAAATCTTAATATTTGATGCGAGACTACAATTAAAAATATTATAGAGTATTTTGTGAAGGTTAAATTCCTACAATCCACATAATAATTATTAATAATTAAATTAAAATTTTAGAAACCATATTCTAAAATAGACACATCTATCCACTTGTATACTCTATATCATAAATAATTACGAATATATAAATAATTAAATAAAGAGGAAAATTCTCTGCTTAAATTTAACAAAAATCTAACAATTTTTTTTAAAACTCATGTTTAAGTTGTTTAATTTGTAGAACTGGAGTGCCCCAATGGGTTTTTCAAAGTTTTGAATCCATTTTATATATTCAAAAATGTATTTTAAATAACAAAAAATCACAATTTTTTTTAAATTGTTTTGTCATATTCAAATGAAAAAATCTATTTTGTCTATAAATTAAACTACACCATTAAAAAAAATTATAAATTTATAAACATTCTATTATAATAATATTACATTCCCTTTAAACATACTAAAGATATATAAATCTATAAACCAATTAAAAATATACAAATAATTAAATATTATAAATAAAAAATAATTATAAAATTATAAATATTTTCTCATAATAAAATTATTATTTTCCCTTTAAACCTATTAAATATTATATAAATTTATGAACATAATATTGAAATGAAATTAATGTTTTCACTTTAAGCCTATTAAATTGCAATTCAAAAGCTAAAATATTAAAGCGATATTTTAAAAAATTCAAAAGCTAAATACTAGACCATTTTCGAGACTCAAAACCTAAAATGTTAGAGAGATATTTTCTGAAATTCAAAAGCAACATTGTAGAGACATTTCCGGACAGTTCAAACGTAAATATTAGATTTTGAACATAATCTCCATCGTGAACACATAAATGTTTACATAAAAAGTAAATTTTAAAATAAAAAATATTACATTTTGAAATTAAAAATATTGCAGAAAGATGTTTATATATAAAAAAAAAAAATTAAGATCTTAATCTTATTTAGAGATTAAAATATTTAATGTAATCATATAACTTAAACAATTAGTAAATATTAATATTAAATTGAGGATGACAGTCTCAAATATTTGGGTTTCAGACTAAAGTCTCTTTATTATAGGATTGTAGATTGGACTTGGATGGTTGCAAAGATTGAACATAGATTAGATATTTGCCATCATAAATATCTCTCCAGGGTTGGTAGACTAGTTGGTAGACTAGTTCTTATCAAATCTGTTTTGGAGGTGACATCGTTTATTGGATGTCCATGGCTTGGATTCCAAGGGGCATGCTCATGAGAATTCAAAGGTTGTGTTGCAGATTTTTATGGAATAAAAGACATGATGAATGAATTTCTGCATGGGTTCGTTGGGAGCTGATAAACCTCCCTAAGAAATGGGGTGGTTGGGGTTTAAAAAATTTAGTTTTCTTCTCCACTGCCTTGGCGACCAAGATGGGGTGGCAGATCCTCACTACACATAGCTCGTGGACTAAGGTTGTATTTCATAAATACATTTGGCCCCTTTGAATGCTTGATTGGATACGACTCCCCTCTTGGAATAGAATAGGAATATCTGCGATATGAAAGCGGTTCTCAATTCCATTGCATATATTTAGAACAGATTGTCCTGAAAGATCAAATCAGGCTCTTCTGTGCAGGTGGGGTTGAACGCTTGGACTGGCAGTGTTAATGCTTATCGACTCCTACATGATTTGATTATCTTCTTATCAAATGTTGGCATCACATCTCTTGATCAAATTGCAGACCCTAGAAATTCTAATTTATTCTCTTAGGCTTGGAAATCAACCAATCAACTTGGAATTCCTGACATATGGCACCAAGAATGGCTCAGTTATATAAATGCCCTTACAGAATCACATGTCAGGATCATTGACGGGGACGATGAATTGATTTGGGCGTAGGCAAAACATGGGATATACACTCCTAAGGATGGATATTTTGTGATTTTCTCTGCACACTGGCCACTAGTAATTGCGTGATGGTGGAATATAATCTGGAGGATGAAAGCACCCCCCCGCACAAGATTATTCATGTGGACAGTCCTTCGACATAAAGCTCCCACTGGCGATAATCTTATGAAACAATCCTTGTATGGACCCACATGGTGTTGTTTATGCAGACAAGACTTTGAATCTATTGAACATCTCTTTCTCCATTGTCCCATAACTAAGGAATTATGGGCTCTGATTTCTACCTATCTCCCATTGTCCATTAGATGGCAAGGCAACACTGTTCTTGAGGCCTCTCAATCTTGGCGGTCATTGTATAGGCCACTTAAAGCTAGAATCTCCCTTTATTAGTCCACTGGGTCATTTTGCTAGCTCGGAACAAGCTCATCTTCAGTAATACATCTCCTCTCTAGCACCATGCATCTACCCGTGTCTTTTCCATTTACTCCTTTATTCCTGAAGAGGATAGACCTGCCCTCAGCGCACCATCACCCTTGAAGTCATTGACAAGAGTATTCCCTGGGCCTATTTTGATGGATCTGCACAAGGTATGGGATGTTGATGGGGTATTTTATACTTATGTGAGACCCACTTCTTCAAAATTCAGATGGGGTTGGGAAATGGGACTAATAACTCATATCTATAGGGAACGAAACCAGATTTCCGACTAGCTTTCCAAGGAGGCTGCGATCAGGCCTCGAGGTACATGGTTGATTTAGGAGCAGTAGGATATGACACACTATCAGTATTATCATAGGCCATATATTGACATCAAAGCATAGGGGCCATGAGGGCCAGTTTTACTTGTTTATTTTGATTTACACTTGTATATATTCTCACTGAACACTATATTGTCTATATTATTTTTTGACATGTAATTAAGAACCTACTATCATCATTCCCTATGGGGGTTTTTTGTATAACACAAGGGTGAGTTGCCCCAACTTACAACATATGCTTCTTCAAGCATCTACAACATGTAATTTTCAAATATTAATGGAAATTACAATTTTTCCTAAAAAAAATTAACATTAAAATGCTTATTTTATGATATATCTCACATTTCATGATTAAAAAAAAATCTTAAAATTTAATTATCATAATTTTATTATTACTAAAAGGAATTAATATATGAATTAAACACACAAACACACATATCTTATTTAACAATTTTTTAACCATGGAGATTCACTTTACTATGGGGAGTTTCAATTTATGAATAGACTTTGCTACACTACTGTAAGCCAATACCACGACTTACCCATATGCCGAGCCCAAAAAATCATAACTCATATTCATACAACACATGTTCATAAGACATTCTTTAAATTAATCATTTTAATTAATAAGACAAAAAAAGCATAACTATTTCTGAAATAAATCTCAAAATTTAATCTAAGGCTATAATTAAAAATATAATAAATTATTTTATGAAGGTTAAATATCTACCATATAATTAATAATTAAATTAAAATTCTAAAATCCATATTCTAAAATAAATACACCTATCCACTTAAGAATAATCTATATCATAAAAAAATTAAAAATAAATAAACAATTAAATATTATAAATAATAAAACTAATTATAAATTTATAAATATTCTATTATAATAAAATTATTATATTCCCTTTAGACATATTAAATGATATAAATAATTAATAATAAATAAATAAATAAATATTATAAATAATATAAATAATTATAAATTTAAAAATATTCTATTGTAATAAAAGCATTAGGTTCCCTTTAAACATATTAAAATTATGTTTAAAAATATAAATTTATGAACATTATATTGAAATTAAATTAATGATTTTAATTAAATTCGAAAGCTAAAATATTAAAGCGATATTTTCCAAAATTTAAAAGCTAAGTACTAGACCGTCATTTTCCGAAAATCAAAACCTAATATATTAAAGAGATAATTTTTCTGAAATTCAAAAGCTGAACATTTTAGAGACATTTTCCGACCATCCAAACTTAAATATTAGATTTTGAACATAATCTCCATGGTGAACGAATAAATTCCTGGTTATTAGACTTTGCTAATTTTTACATAAAAATTAAAGGTAATTTTTAAAATAAATATAGTATATTTTTAAACTACTTTTTGCTTTTTGAATTACAACTATACGAGGAATTGTAAAATTAGTATACTTTTAAATTAAAAATATACTAATTACAACTATACGAGGAAGTAAAATAGTATACTTTTAAATTAAAAATATATATATAAAAGTTGTCTAACTACCTTAATATCTTCGATTGCAAAAGCGCAAAAGGTTGCAAGTAACAAGGCAAGTGGATGCCGGGCCCTAAATCTGACAAATTCCGCCAGTCAACCATGATTAAGGGTACAGTTAGTAGGGTGGTCCTACAAATCTGCTACAATAGACAATTCGTGATGTGATTCGATACTTGCTCTCATAAGTCCACACTATTGTTTTTCTTCCTTCTTCCTTAATTATATTTCCAAGAAGCCGGCGATCGTGATGTGATTCGATACTTGATCTCACGAGTTCACACTATTGTTTTCTTCCTTCTTCCTTAACTGTATTTCCAAGAAGCCGGCTATCTACTGGACTTTGTGATTCCGGTCGCTCCTAGAGTTCGTTTATGTTACGTTAACAATACAATTAAGCCTGAGGCAGGACCGCTATCTATAAAAGCGTGTCTGAGTCAAGACCCACCTTGAGGATCTGTGACATTTGTGCCCTTCCACCATATTTGGAAGTGAAGAAGATGGAGGGAGCACCAATGGCCTCCAAGGAAGAAGAAAATATGGAGCTAGCACAGATGACCTCCATGGAAACAGAGGAGATGGTTGGAGTTGAGAACGAAGAAGGAAAGGAGCTGCAGGCCAACTCTAATGGCAAAAGGCTCAAGCGGATTGATTCCTTAGATTTGGAGTCCAGTAGAGTTTCAGGAATGGCTAGTCATGGCTCGGTTAGTATTAATAATCATTTGCATATTGTATTATAATCCTTGGAACTTTGAATTTCAACTAATTAGAACTGTTTAGAACGTTTTCATGCTTTTAATTGGGGCTGTGATATTTATGATTTTTATGTAATCAATAATTTGCTTCTCAGCGAGATTGAACTTGTAAAATAGAAACTTGGGTTAAAAGGAATAGGAATGTTTGTGAGCACAACAGTCATGGCATATATAGATGTTGCAGCGTTTAGATTACTTACAATTGTTTTTCTTCTTCGCGAGTTTATGAAATTGAAGATTCTAGTAAGGTTGGTCCTTATTGAAATTAATGTTAGATCAAACCATAAAAATTGAAGGTGGTGTTTATCTTGATTCTTGGTTAATCTAAATGTGATTTTGTGTCTTTTTCCGTTTTCTTTGCAGAATCTGCTCACAATGGCCTCCATTCTCCAGTTGGCATTTCAGAGTATTGGGGTTGTTTATGGGGACATAGGAACATCTCCACTTTATGTGTTTGCTAGCACTTTCACAGATGGAATCCATCATCCAGATGATATTCTTGGTGCTCTGTCTCTCATAATTTACTCTCTCACTCTTTTGCCCCTGCTCAAATATGTTTTCATTGTGCTTTGGGCCAATGATAATGGAGACGGTATGTGTCTAATGATTCCAAATATTTCTTACTTTTTGGCTTCTGTGTTTTGGGTATATAAGATGCTGTGGAGATTGATTAATAATCTATCGATTTCAGGTGGGACGTTTGCACTTTACTCTTTGATATGCCGGCATGCAAAGGTGAGCGTTGTGCCAAATCAACAAGCAGAGGACACAGAGCTTTCAACATATAAACTTGAAACACCCAGTACAGAGCTCAAACGGGCTTTGAAGATAAAAGAAGCTCTAGAAAAAAGTAATGTAGCTAAGGCAATTTTACTCATACTGGCCCTTCTGGGTACCTCCATGGTGATTGGAGATGGTGTTCTCACTCCTTGCATCTCAGGTCTTAGTCTGCCCCAAAATTCAACTCCTAAAAATAGAACTCTACCTATAAAACATTTACAAAATTAATGTTGAAGCCTAATTTCTCTTTATCTGCATACAACAGTTCTATCAGCGGTTCAAGGAATACAGACTGTCGACAAATCACTCAGCCAGGGTAAGTAGCCATCAAGCTCTTAGATGTCATTTGTGTTGAAAGTTGCAATGGCAATAGTAGAGTTTAATTTAAATTTGGGCTTGCAGAGGCAGTGGCTATGATATCTGTGGCGATCTTAATTATACTTTTCTCTGCTCAGAGATTCGGAACCCAAAAAGTTGGTTATGCATTCGCCCCTGCTATTTTGATATGGTACTCATTTATTTCCATCATTGGAATCTACAACATCGCCAAGCATGACACAAGTGTCTTCAAGGCTTTCTATCCCAAATACATCTTTGATTATTTCAGAAGAAATACAAAACAGGGTTGGATTTCACTTGGAGGAATAGTTCTATGCATAACAGGTATGCAATATGCTTCCAGCGACCTGAAATTATTATTTAGAAGTTATCAAACCCAGCCTTCATTGCTAACGTTATGTATGTACTATTCAGGAACTGAAGCTATGTTTGCAGATCTGGGTCATTTTTCTGTTCGTTCAATTCAGGTATTGGGCATTGATGCGTTTGAGTTACTAAACTTAAGATTAAAAATATATTTGATTTGAGGGATATGAATGTAAGTAGACTGACGAAGCTGATGGTTTGTGGTTGATCAGATTGCCTTTACTGTAATAGTGTACCCTGCTTTAATCTGTGCATATGTGGGTCAAGCTGCTTATCTCAGGAAGTTTCCTGAAAATGTTGCAGACACTTTCTACAAGTCAACACCAAGTAATTTTTCTTCTCGTTGTCTTGAGTTTTACAGTGGGTTATAGAGAGGTTTGCAATTTTTTTCATTCCTATAGGAACTTTACAGACAATTTTAGGGAGATGTTTGCAATCTTTTTCATCCACATAGGTGCTTAATACACTAGCATAGATTTCTTGAGCGCCAGGGGGATTGAGATGGATTTATATTAGTGCTTAATACACTAACATACATTTCTTGAGCGCAAGGGGGATTGAGATGGATTTATATTAGTGACAGCTGTGTAGCTTTTTCAAAATCAAAATTCAATCCCCTTAATCAGGATTTAGTTGTTTTTTTTAAAATTAAAATTTAATTAGCTCTATCTATAGGAAGAGCTTGGTTAAGGTCTATTTCCATTGATTTTGATTTCTTATTATCTAATTATGTCTATTAGGTAATTTTAACAAAAAAATTGATGATTAAAAACTTAAATTTTGTACTTTGCAGATGGTATATATTGGCCCATGTTTGTGGTTGCTATTATTGCTGCAGTTATTGCAAGCCAGGCTATGATTTCTGCAACCTTTTCTATCATAAAGCAATCCATGGCCCTTGGTTGCTTTCCGCGTGTTACAGTTATCCACACTTCATCTAAACATGAAGGCCAGGTCTACATACCAGAAATCAACTTCATCCTCATGATTGCATGTGTTGTAGTCACTGCTTCCTTCAAAGATACAACTAAAATCGGCAACGCATATGGTATGTATTAAATTAATGTTAAAACCTAAGGGTTGGAGTCAATATTACTGCATATTTGACTATTTAATACTTGTAAATAACATTTTAATGAAATTATAAAAAAATTAATTAAAAAAAGCGTTATGAGCTAATTCCATTCTTGATGTAAATTGGACTCAGGCATAGCGGTTGTTGGAGTAATGATTGTGACATCAGCGTTCCTCACATTGGTAATGCTTATAATATGGCAGACAAATCTATTTCTTGTTGTAAGCTTTGTCATTGTATTTGGGGCAATAGAGTTGGTATTCTTCTCAGCAGTGTTGTACAAATTTCCTGAAGGGGGATACCTTCCATTAGCTTTTGCTACAGTTTTGTTATTTGTGATGTATGTGTGGCATTATGTCCATGTCAAGAGATATGCCTATGAGCTGGACCATAAGGTGTCAACAGAATTCATGTTAAGCTTGGGTTCGAGTCTCAGTGTGACCAAAGTTCCAGGGATTGGGCTTCTGTACACAGAACTAGCACAAGGAGTTCCAGCAATTTTTGCACATTTCGTGAGAAATCTTCCTGCTATACATTCTGTCCTTGTATTCGTCTGTGTCAGGTATCTTCCTGTGAATACAGTTCCAGCTGCGGAACGCTTTCTATTTCGGCGTATTGGTCCCAAGGAACAAAAAATGTACAGATGCATTGCTAGGTATGGTTATAGGGACACACGGACTGGGAATGTGGAGTTTGAGAACCAGTTACTTGAATTTCTGAAAGACTTTATATCATCTGACAACATATACACATATCATCTCAATAACCAACCTGAGAGTGAAGGGAATAATTGTGACGGTGCAGAGAGTATAATTGATATTGGGGCGGTCTCTGAAAATGCAGTAATGAATGCCTGCACCATGGAAAGCTTCAAAGAGGAGCTGGATTTCTTAGAAGATGCAAAGGCATCAGGTGTGGTATATTTGCTGGGAGATAGTGAGGTTGTTGCAAGCAAAGATTCATCCATGTTTAAAAGATTCATAGTGAACTATGCATATGACTTTCTGAGGAGGAATTGCAGAAAGGGACAAGCAGCTTTGGAGATCCCCCACAGAAATCTTTTGCAAGTTGGCATGACCTACTATATCTGAACCAGATTATAGATTTACATATATACAGATCTTTTGCCCAAGTATATAACGTGGCAACTATAAGCTATGTACATTAACTAATTATGACGTGTAAAGCCTTTAAATTACAAACTTTAGTCATTCAAATACAACTCTATCTATCTAATTTTTTAATTTCTATTGGCATCCTTGAAATTGTGTTTCTTAACTATGACTCAAATTACGTGGATGATTGACGGGAGATCCCTTCTTCCCATTTCAATATTGGCATTTAAATAATATTTATGCTTCGAGGAAGCCGCCATGGATTTGAAATCGCTGGATCTCCTACTAGGTAGATGTGCACACTGCATGGTTATCTAAGCAATAGAAAACAACTTGAATACTGTTTCGGAATGTTTAGATGAGCACACTGCAGTCAAAAAGAGCTAGTTTAGATGAGCAATCAGTCAAAATCTTTAAATTACTTTGGAATATTTTAATTTAGTTATATATTTATTTTATTAAACTTATTTTAAATTACTTTGGAATATTTTAATTTAATTATATATTTATTTTATTTAACATAAATTTAGAAGTTTTTTTTAAAACATGTTTTGTATAATTATTTTTATTTTTTTTTAATTTTTATTTTTATTTTATCTATATAAACAAAATTTTAACTTTAATGATAAATGAACACGTTACAATCAACCTATGTGATTTAAAACCAATCACCTTTTTATTATAAAGTACCTCAACAAAATATCATATCACCAACTACACCGTATAAATTTAATGTCATTTTTATCTTCATAATATTAAAATTATAAAATTTAATAATAAAAAGCAAACCCTATATAATCTTAAAATAAATACATTAATTGTAATTGATTTTTTATTATAAAATTTAATAATAAAAGGCAATAAATTATTAATTGTAATATATTTTCTGGGTTTATATATATATAATGCTTTTCGCTTGAATTTATTATTAAGATATGATTTATGGTTTGGTTATAAAAATATAATTATAAAATGTTGAGGATTGATTATATTCATATACGAACACGAACTTATTTTAAGAATTTTAAAACAATATCTGCACAACAACACTGATACTTATAATAAAGAAAATCTAAAATTAAATTATTATTTTATTTTTATCTTTTTAATATAAATATAAATATAAATATAGAGTAATGCATTTTTATTATAATATTTTTATCTTTAATTTTTTTTAAATATTATAAATATGTTTTTATTTAATTTAAATAAATAATATTTGGTATTATGCTATAATTTTTTATGATAAAAAATGAGTATTTTAGTGAGAATCGAATGGGTGAAAATGAGTGAGTGAGAAGATTCAAGTATAGTTGAGTTCAAGGTTTTGTATTGAACTTTTCTAATAATTAAAATTACTAATCATTTCTTGGTGGGTTTTCTCATTGCTAAATTTTATTATCTTATTCTATTTTTATTTTTAATTGTAAGCTAGGTTGTGAAGTACTATGGAGACAATTGTGGCATTAATTTCCTCCTATGGAAATCATAGATATAGGATAAATAAAGTTTGAAAGATCAAGATTTGGTGATTGAGAGAATGGTAAAGAAACCCTCACTCATGACAAATGAGGCCATTGCTACAATTTGGCAGTACTTAGCAAACAATTTCTACTTCAATATTGCTAGTGAAAAGAAAATAAAAGTACAATTAAAAAAGATGCATGATTTGTATGAGAAAAACATGACACCAAACAAAGTTTCTTGATGAAGAAGTTGTATAATCTCAAGTTGAAGGAGGTTGCTTGGTTGTAGAGCATTTAAATGGATTTAATATATTACTAGTGAGATTTCTTTTGTCGAAAATGTTTTGGATGATGAAATTAGAGTCATCCTATTTATGTGTTCAATGTCAAAAGATAAAGAATTTGGTTGTAACTATGAGCACTTTAGCACCTAAAGGGTCCCTAAAATATGAGGAACTAGAACACAAATCAATTGGAAAATACTAATGAGGAGAAACTATAGCCATAATTGATCATGGAAGGAAAATTGAATATAATACATAGGGACATTCAAGATCAAGAGTAAGATCAAATCAAGGATAGGTAGTCTTGTTTTCATTGTGGAAAAGAAAGACATAAGAAAAAAGAGTATTGGGTTTGTATGAAGGAACAAAAAGAACAAAGAAAAAATACGATAGATAAAAAATCAAGTAGCAAAAATGCAGGTGAGACAACTATTGTAGCTTCAGAAGGTGACGTTTTATTTATTGTTTTAGTTGAAGAAGCTTGTTTACATGCTTTAGTAGTACTATTGATTAGTTACTTGACTTTGTGGCTTATCAGCACGTAACTCCATGCAAAAACAATTTTGTTACATATGAAGCCAACTATTATGGTAGACTACATTTCAAAAAAAATCAATTCTATAATATTATTAGAGAGGGAGATGTCTGGATCAAGATGAAAGATGGATATAATATCTCACTAAAACAGGTTAGGCATATTCCAAAGATGTATATGAGCTTGATATTTTTGCAACAATTAGATAATGAAGGTTTCTTCATGAGTTTTTGTAAACGTGGATTAAAAATAAGTAAAGGGTCATTGGTCATGGCTACAGGATTCAAGAAGGCTACCTTGTAAACATTGAGGGAAACAACAAAAATATTATATGTAGCTTTTGTTGCAAAAGAAGGAAACTTAGTGGAATTATGGTATAAGAACTTGGGTCACATAAGCAAAAAGTGCTGAAGAATCCTTGTTAGCAAAAATTTGCTTCTAGGTTTGAAATCCTACAAACTTGACCTTTGTGAGCATTTCATATATGGTAGGAAATGAATAGTTTATTTTGTGGTCATGATTCATAAATTAATTGAAATGAATGGTTATGATTCATGAATGTTTATAAAAATAAGAAATTATCTTATATAAATTTATCCCCGCACCGCTTCCCTCCACATATAAGTGTGAATACAACAATTTGTATCAACGCAGGTTGCTTCTGAAGCAATCTAGAAATTGGAAGGAATATTTTAGAGGTACCATGACCAACCATGAAGTTTCTTTCCCAAATATAGCTTTATTATTAAATGGAACAAATTATTCCTTTTGGAGGGTAAGGATGAGGACTCTTTTAATGTCTCTTAGTTTTGACATTTTGCAATCTATAGTGGACAATTATAAAGCTACAATGACCCCATTTGATCAAAAGGTTGATAAGGTGTGTGTAAATAATGCAAAATCTACGTGTTCCATATTTTGTGGCCTATCAGGATTAGAATTTGTCAAAGTGATGCATTGTGAGTATGGAAAGGACATTTGGGACAAAATTCAAAATAATTATCAGGGATATGACAAGGTCAAGAAGGAAAAAATTTGAAACCATAGAAGACAGTTTGAAATTTCGAAGATGAATAATGAAGAAGATATTGCAACATACTTCTTTCATGTGGATGATATTGTCAAATACTATAAGAGGACTTAGTGAAGAAGTTATGGAATTAATGATTGTGTAAAAGGATTTGATATCTTTCCCCTTAATATTTTATGTAAAGGTATCATATATTAAATAAATTAAGGCTCTGGAAGATATGGAGATGTACGATCTATGTGGGATTATTACTACATACAAAATGAGGACATAAAAAGGAAATTCAACTATGAAGGAAGCAACTTTCAATGTTTCAAAATGGGTTGAAGAACTTAAAATTGATGATTATTCTAGCAATGAATCAAGTGTAGAATAAGCATATCTTATGAGAAAGTTAAAAAGAGGATCTAGAAAATACAAAGGTAAGCTATCATTCAAAATTTTCAATTATTGTAGAATAGGGTATTTTTCTACTAAATGTCATATGAAAAATGTGAGGGCAATGATGATGAAGAAAAAAATGAAAAGGGAAGCAAGTCTTATAAACATAAAAGAGGAAAGTATTCCAAGAAGAATGGTTTTTATTCCAAAGAAGATAGTAACTTATTAAAAGAGAGTGATGAATATGCATCTAATATTTAAAAATCAGAAATATTTAAATACATTGATGCAAATATTATTGATAAAGAAGATGAAGAAAATCGACAAGAGAAAATAGACCCGTTATTTCCTCAAACTTCCATTGCCTAAACAACCATAACCCCTCTAAGAAGCTATCCATGAAGGAGAACCTCTACGTATCTAGTTAGCAGGTTGAGGTCTCATTCATTATCAGAATTAACTAGATAAATCACTCCACCAACTAATAACAACCATACACAACTTGAAGCCTGAAGCATAACTTGTTAGTTCCTTACAAGTAAGGAGATAGACTTATAGGAAAGATGAAAAAAGAAGAATATATTGTAGAAATATGAGAAAAAAAGCTATCATGTTCCTGATGAAACATCAATTTCCATCTTGAAAACATAACTAGGAGAAACAAAGAAGATAAAAGAAGTAGCATGAAGCCAGTCAAATAAAAGGAATAATATTGTGAAAATATAGAAGCATAAGTTATTTCCTTGAGAAAGGAAACAGGAAAAAAAATTCTCAATTAAATCAAAGCTTGAAGAGTGGAAAGACTACCGAAATATTAGATGATATTCTTAGATATTAGAGCTCAACTCCCATGAAAACATATATTGGCTACAAGGATAATCATAATACCTCTAAGGGAGAATCAAGCAAAAGGCCATGAGAAAAGGAAAACAAAGAAAATCCCAAAAGATATGGTAATGTTCTTAAGCTCCCCTTCAATAATTAAAGAAACACCAAGAGAGGAGATGAAGACCAAAAAATACCTGATTTTTCTCACATGATCAACAATAATGAATTTAGAAAAAAAGCTCCACTAGGAAGGTCTTTTACATCTCATTATGAAATCTCTTCTTGGCTAATGCTTTTTTATAATATTTTTTTCATAAAGGAGTAAAATGTAGAACTTATGGAGTAAATGATTATGTGAGAAATAAAAAATAGGGATCTTATAAGAGCTCAAAGAATGGTTTTGTGATGAACAAAACTAAAAGTATTAGGGTGAATTCATGAAGATGGGTTACACTTTTGGGCCAAATGTGGTGATGAAATTTCAAAATTTTCTTCTTTTATCGAATTGAAGCCCTCAAAATTCATATTTAAGAATTGTGAATTTTGATTCGGAGTAGAAAGATAATATGTGGAGAATTATGTTGTTGTCCTAATGATACTTTTTTGCAAATTCTTTTAGTGTTGTACAATCTCTCAATTTTCCATTAAATGCAATACTCGTCCTTGCAAATTTTCACACATCTTAAGAGGTATGTGTGTATTCACATAGCATAACTTTGTCTAAAATGTGAAATATATATATATATGTGTGTGTGTGTGTGTGACCATGATCTACACATAGAGAAATAAGTTTTTCATATTAATTTTTATTTTTATTTTTATGGAAATTTATATTTTTTATAATTTTTTGAATTTGGCAAAGTAATATTTCAATTGCATTTTGTAAACACATGTGTTCGCATAAGTTTTTTTTCAACCCTTTACATAAATTGAAAAACCAAGAGTACTCTTTTGAAGAGGACTCATAAACGAAGATAATGGTATTTTAAAAAAATATTCATTTTGTGTATTTTATGTTATTGAACTTTTATTTAGCCCCTTTGAAACTGTCCAAAAACAATTCAAGCATTATGTTTAACAAAATATAGATGAAAAATATCATATGAATTCGAAAGTTTCAAACTCACATGCCATTGGATAGAGGATTATTTCATGAATCTAGCATGATCAACTCCACCACCTAAGGATTAAATTATGCCCTAAATATGCTAGGGTACAAAATGGGATTACAGAGAAATTTGTGGAAGGGGTGCTAAAATTGTGATTTTTAGGACCTCAAGAGATTGATCGAGCACTTCAAACACTTGATTAAGTGCTTGAATTTGAAATTCAAATAGCTTGATTGAGCATTAAAGAAACTGTCAATAAAGCCTTGAAGTTGGTTAACTAGTGACTTGATCGAGCTTATATATCGATCAAGCCATTAAAAAGTTAATCACCCACCAACCATTACAAACTTTTATTAATTCCATTTCTACATATTAGTAGCTCGATAGAGCTTATAGCTCGATCGAGTGTCTTTTGTCAACCCCCACCCCCCTTGAAAAAAAAGAGTCTAAATTCAAATGCATCAAAAAATAACAAACATTTATTCATAGAGAAATATCAAAGTGTGAAAATTACACTACAATTCACAACAAACATGGGAAGTTGGAGATTTGGATCTAGATAAGGAAAGAAATTCCAATCACAATGTAAATATGAGAAAAAACTAGGGGAAGGATGAGAAAATGATGACTGACATTGAGAGAACAAGAAGATCATGCAATTCAAGAAATTCATGCAAATATAGGTAATTCAAATTGCATCACTTCTCATAGAACTTGCTCTATATTTTATGCATTAGAAAATATGAATGAAAACAAGAAAAAATGGAGAATGAAAAAATAAAACTAAGATAAAATAAGCAGTGAAAGTAATACCATGTAGTTAAAAATTCATATGTAAAAACAACTAAAGGAAACCACTTGAAACCATGCAAATTATCGAAAACCACTTGAAACCATGAAAATGATTGAAAACCACTTGAAACCGTGGTTTATTGGAATTAGTTTGATTGATTCTTGATATCCTTGTAGGAGTTAAAAGAGAGAAAATGTGTCAACATCTAGAAGGAGCGAGAGTATCCCTCCTTCCAATGTGCCTGTTGAGAAGGCATTCTGTGTTAAACATATATAACAACATTAAATTTTTGTGACATCCATCATCATATATAACGTTTAATGGTTACTTCAATCCTAAATGATGATCCCTACCTTTAAGAACCTCACAAGTTTCTTTTGTCAATCCTCACATGAAGGTTACAATATTTTTTTAAAGAGAACGAGCTTTTTAAGGACACACAAAGTATAGTGTAGATTCATGCTTGCAAAAATACAATTTTATTAATGCATATCACTATAATGTTCCATGGATGGCTCATGTGATTAAACAATATTAAATTCTTAAATAATAAATGCAAAAGAAATACACTAGCATGCACATATTCACGGTACACTAGAAATGTTTACAATGTTAATGTTATTACACTGTGGCAATCTAATGTCGATTAAATTCATAAAAAACAATTCTTAGCATGTAATCATGAGATATATTGAAAAGTATGGTTCAAAATTTAAAAAGAGGAACCTTATTTTTAAACTTTCTCAAGATATGATGAAAATAATTGAAACCATAGAAGACAAATTGGATATCCATCTTTTCACGTGCATAAAAAAAGGTTCCTTGTAGAAAAATATAGTTTTTAAAATCTTGTTACCCCTCCTTGTGCCCTATTTGATTCTTGTGCTAAAATTTCCATGTACATTCTCCCAAAAAAGACACTCAAATCATTTGTCCCCATCTTCACCACAAATGATAACAACGTATATTCATTGTTGATAAGACCTTGAAGCATCTTCCTTATTCTCTAAATCCACTAAAACCTATATCTCTTGATTTCTTTTTGTTTCCTCATTGGCCTTCTCATCCCACATTTCTTCCACATTTTTTTGGAATTGTGAAATTTTGTTTAGTTATGATAAGTTCTTCCCTTAGGAAAGTTTTTCTTACTATTGTTTTACAGTAATTTAAGTTCCACATTTTAAAACGCTAAATGATATGGTGATTCTAATGAAGAAATTTTTTTCTAACTAATTTGATCTTGTATAGTATGCTTTCAAATATTAACATGCTTAAAAACTAGTTCAATAGGTTCCTTCTTGTATCATGGAGTGTGTATTTATGTATTGTATGGTTTTTTAGTCAAATTATTTTATAGTTTATTAAATTTGTATAAATTTATAGATACAGATTTGTTTTTCTCTCATGAAATAAACTTGGCCCTTTAAGGGAGTAATCACTAGCTTGATTTTTCAAGAATCTCCCATTATCTCAAATTCAAAAGATTTACCATATTATCATTAAGTTAGTAATAATTCCTTGTGAAAAATGTATTTAGACTTCCTGTATAAGAATTTAAACTTAATTAATATGTCTTTATTTCAACAAACTTGAAAATTATTATATAATATCTTCTTCGTCAACTTTGCTAGATCTTCATCCTCTTCGATTTGAGCCTCTCTTTGGATTCTTTAGTAAACTCTCCAAATATTATAATTTTATTCCTAACACCTATTCCTTTTTAATCGCTTAAATCTATTTCATTCTCTTCTCACTATCCCTTTTACTTGACATTGGATTTAAATAATTGAAATGTTTGGTAAATAAGATATATGAACTAAAATATAATATCATACTTGTTATAGTAGGGATCACTTTTAGTTTGAAATTTATAATGTATTTTGAAGAAATGGAAAATTGTTGTTGAGGAGAACTAATTTTGTAAAAGGTAAAAGGCTCCACTTGGTAAATGTGACTTGTTGTGAAACCAAACAAAACTTCAAACCTAGATTCACTAGTAAAATTTTGGGGTTATATATAAGAATAGTTCACCTTTATTGTTGGATCCTTCGTTTGAAGGAGTATCAACAACGTAGAAATATGAAGCTGCAAGTGAAGAATTGAAAATATAGGTAGGATCAAAGGCATCAATGACAAATTGACTCAAGGGTGAGTCAATACTCTGTGGTCGTTGCCTATTAGGTCCTTCATTTATTTGGATAATTTCTAAGAATATGATCGAAAAGAAGTCATGGAGAAGAAACTGTTAGATTTTCCAGAAGTAGCCACTGAAAATTAGGGAGCGACAAAGAAGTGAAGGATAAGTTACATTGGGATTTGCAAAGCTGCAACAGAAGGAAGCACAGGAAAATTTTTGAAAATATTGAAGTTGATAAGGACAAAAGCACCAGAACTTGTCAAAGTCGACCTGATCGAGATTAGCATTAAGGAAGCTGCATGCGAGACCAAATCAAGCAAGTGTGGTCTATAAAAAGGGCCAAAGATGGACAAATTGAACTATTGTTAATTGTTTCTTGTTAGTTGTATATTAAGTTGCAGTTAGCGGAAGAGTTGAAGTTTTGTTCTCTCTCCACCGTGTAATAGCTCATTAGAGGTCGAGTCTTTCATTCTCTAAATTTTTTTATGCTTTTATAATGAGATGCACTCTACAATATTAATGTCTCGCCGTATGCATGAGCTTCTGGTGTAATGATTTGGCCTATAATTAAAGGAGTTGTCGCATGAAATAATTGGGAATCAATGGTTGATGATTACATGACCCCTTTTAAAATTTTAATTATCTTTGCATGTTTATTCTATTGTGTTTGGCTATGAATGTTTAATCTAAATATTGGACTTTATGCATTTTGACGATATGCAATTTGTAATGAGGAGATTATTATTTTAGGATGACTTGACACCTGTAAGTAACAATTTGCATGTTGGTGGCACAACTAATCCTCTCCCTAACCTTCCCCTAGTATTGTATTAAGATCTTGGTAATTTCTTTTCCAAATTGTGTAAGACTTTAAAATGTCAGCAAGTTTACTTTAAATGTGCAACAGGAAGCTCTAGTGGAGGAAGTAGTTTCGGTAGTACTTTTAAGTCAAGCTCAAGTAGTTATTCTCAACCGAGTTCCCAAGGATTTGTAATAGTTTAGCCAGGGGAAACAACTATGGCTAGAAATATTGTAGGATCACTTACCTATTATCTAGAGTTTTAAGGTCGTGGGGGTGAAGATGTTGAGCAAAATTGGTACCTATGAGAAGCAGTTTGGAGGGAAATAAACAGTCTTAATGCCACTAATATCATTGAGTTTCAAATGAATTTGTGAGATGATGCTCTACAATGGTTTATTAAATGGCCGGGTCAGAATCCAAACCCCACCATGGATCAAGTTAAACAAGATTTTCTTCAAAATTTAAACTTCCTTAGTCAAAGCAATAAGGTTTGGAAAAATTGTTGGGTATTAGACAAAGAGAGGGAGAATCTACTTGGAAATGCATGCAACAGTTTAAATATGCCGTCAATAAATTATCTTATCCAATCAACCTTCATCATTAAAGAGATTTCTTTATTGAGGCTTTTTTACTAACGACCAAGATTCTATTGTCACAATAGAAGATTGACACTTTGCAGGGCATTTTAGATCGGGCAACGTAGATTGAGGCAATGGTAGGATATCCGCAGAACTATCAACCAGTTAGTACTTCTACTCTCCCTACTATTACAGGACTCCAAAATTAAACTACTACTTTGGCAGAGAGATTTGAGGATCGTACGCCTACGCCATCGATGAAGCCTCATGTCTAGTGTACGAATTGTCAAGTTGAAGGACATCATGCCACAAAATGTCCACATTTGAGAGGTATGGGACCGACTACTATGTGTATGGGACCCTGTCTGCTGCTGCATAGTGCTGGGGTTGCACAGATCTCTTTGACCATACCATTCCAAAGACACACGCATTACCAGGAATTTCCTAATCAACAAGGTACGTCTATGAATGAGTGTTGTGAAATTTGCATATCTTATGGTCATTCACCACGTTAGTATCCTATTTTGCAGAAGTATTCAAATGCGCCAAACAATATATTTTGGGAATATTTTGGATCTCCTACGCACCACGCAAATCAATGTATATATTTAGATGATATGGCCAATCACCTTGATCATACAACATTTAGAGTCAATGAAACTCCTCGAGTTCGAGGAGGAGGTGCTCAAAGGGGAGGAAGGACTCTAGGAAGTGGTATGATAAAATGTTATAACTATGATCAAGAGGGTCATGTTGCGAGGGATTTTCCAATGCCAAGGTGGCCTTGGGGTTCACATTTCTGGGGACATACACATGGCATTGAGGATTGCCCAAAACTTATTTCTTAGTGGGAGGAGCACAATCGGGTAAAAGTGACGAATTTGGTTAGTGTAGAGCCGCAAGAACCAAAGTCCTCAATGCAACCTATTATAAATATTATCACCCAAGGAGGGAAAATAACTGGGGCTGATGTTAGGACTTTTGAGGAACCTACTATTATAAGGTCGACATCACCAAAAGAGTCTTATGACCCTAATCAATGTAAGGAATACTATAATGATGTAGCTGAAATCTTCAGATAGTTCGTTTCCTCTCATAGCCCTCATGTAGAGCAGTGGGAATGTGTGCAGACTAATATTCCCATTCATAGGAAACATCTCAAACTATTCTAGAGTGGCTCCACTTATTTTTATAGAATATGAATGATGAGAAGTTGACTTATTAGTTGCATAATAAATTGAAGGCAATTGTCCAAGGTGGCCCACTCCTTATGGAGACTATTTCTTTTAATTTACATGAACTACATTCTAGAAGAATTTGAAGAAATAAGAAGAGAACAGGAGGGGAATTCTAAGTTGATGTCAATATTGCATGATACTAAATTAAATATTTTATGCTAGATATCAAGTTGGATGTGAATATTTTTCCAAAGAAAACTTGGGAGGCATTAGGAAGACCAAATCTAGTTTTTTCTCCAATCTAGTTATGAATGGAAAACCAGCATTGCCTCTTACCTATTGGTTGATTAGAGGATGTTGAAGTTGATATTATAGGTGTCGAAACATATTCATATTCAAGGTGATAGAAATTATTGTTATAACATCATTTATTACCCTTGTATACTTGATTCTCTGAGTCATGGCCTTGGGCAGCCCTTTCCCTTCAGACTTGGTCCATTCACTGATCTAAAACTCACTCGTGAGTGATCTCAGTTAATTAATTAATGAATGAAGGTATTACAGACTCATGTGCTGGTGTGTGTCTATGTTATGTTAGGCAACGGATTGATTATATTGCAAAATACACAGACACTAGAAAATGGAAAACAGTAAGAGAAACACAGTAAGCAAATACAAGAACACAACAAATTAACAAGGAGTTCACCCAATCCTCTTGGGCTATGTCTTTGGTCCAGCTTTTAGTGGTGGTCTTTTCTTATTGTGTATTTAAAGCAAAGTTTTTACAATGAGGAGCTCAATTTGAGTCTCTTGAAATAGATGATGCTTAGCAGGGTGGTTCCTGGATTCCCCAAGCCACTAGAGTGCACAGACTCTTCCTTACTAAGTCTCGACCTCAAATGGTCTTGAATGGGATGAGTCCAATTTGGTACCCAGTTCCCGATAGATATCCTCTCAAGGATTTCTCGAACCTCTCAAGCCTTCTGTCTGCTCGATGCTACCTTACTCTGCAGGTTAGCTCGGCTCTGTTTCCTGCTTCTTGCTTATTCTCTATTCTGTCTCTCTGTCTCATTGTCTCCTTCTTTCTTACAGTGCTTGCTTCACGCTCTCCTTATCTCTGTCTCTGTTTGTTCATGGCTTAAAGCCAATTTGTCTCATGACTGTTCGCTTCCTCTTCCGCCCCTTCGGATCGCCTGTTGTTGTTCGTGTTATGCTCCTATAGCAATAGGTGTCATATTTCATGATTGGCTGGTTGAGCTCTGTAATATGTTCATTCCTTTCCTTGCTGCAAACGATTTGCATAATATCAAAAAATCAAAAAATTAAAAAATGTAAAGAGGGTATACCCTAAAAGAAAAATCAAAGGGTAAAAAGAATAAATTGGTCAAAAGAAAAAATGAAAAGAAATGAACCCCAAACAAAAATAGACCAGGAAAGTGTGCAAGTCCAAAAAGCCACTACTTTTTCATTTTCAGTAATAAAGCATTGTGTGCAGCTTGTTAAACTTTTGCCACAATTGATGAATGGCCAAACAGCTTAATCTTGGCTAGTTCATGTTTGAATTTCCTGTTTTAGAGATAGAGAATAAAATCTGACCAAACTGTTTAAACTTGGCAGATAAGTAGATAGGTAGAGAAACAAAGGGGCTCAACAGTTTAATCTGAGCCCTTGGATGAAATAAGGGCAGACTTAGGTAGGCTTACCATGCAAAGAAAATAAAAGTTGATGAGGGTTTGCTAGTCCAAGTGCACCCAAAAAGAAATAAGAAAAAATGCTAGGCAAAGTAGGCAGGGTAGATAGATTGGTGTTGCAGAATGATACCTATGATGGATAATGTGTCAAAAATGTGTTAACTTTCACTTCTATCACAAGTGCATTCGCAGATATTTTTGATGCAGCTCAAGCGAGGCAGATTTCATCACTAACTCCCCTTCATATGTTTCCCTAAAAACATTCACTAATCTCCCCCCCCTCAAATATTAAGATTTGTTGAATAGCACCCAAATCCATTCATCTCATTTCATAAACTCATTTTCTTAAGTAAATCCCTACTTTACTTGGGAAAATACATTATATCATCTCAAAACCCGTGTTTTCCCCTTTTGCCTAAGTTTTTTAAACATTATGGCTTAGCGCTTTCCATTACATTTTCTCATATTAACTTTTTAACATTTATTATATAAATCCCTATAATGTTTACCCTATCCCATATTGTGAATATATTAAAAAAAAAACCCCAAATATTAATATATCCCTCCCCCGGCCGATTACGACCATAGCACTATTTAAAAGAAATTAACGGATTTATTATAAATTCGTTAATTAAACCATCCCTGTGCACATTCAAGGGATTAATTAGCCACATGGGCTAACTAATAACCTACCCCGACCATTGAAAACCAACCCTGATATATTTAAAAAAAAAAACAGTTAAATACATCGGGCCCGCAAGTTATCCTCCCACCATCTCCGGCAATCTTCCACCATTCGATCTCCGTCGCCAGATCCGACCGTCGATGATCGTATCGCGACCCCCTCCATCGCTGAGCTTTAACTCGCGGGGAACCGGTGGTTTTGCCGCCGTACCATGGACACGCATCGCGCGCCCACTGTGATTGCTAGCCCTCCACCCGAAACTGCCCAGCCCCAAAAGCGGTGTGGGCGAAACCGCTTACCACCATCATCCGTCCCCCCTGCTGATGTCACCTCCACGTCATCTACCCCGTACTGCCGCTGATGTCATCCGTCCTTTAAAAACAAAAATTCCCGCCAAGCTTCATTTTGCCAATTAAAAGGGTAAAAGGGTCTTTTTTGTTGTATTTCTCTACGAACAATGCTTTGGGCATGATATCTAGTGAGTTTGCAGTTCATTCTCGACTGCCTCCAGACTAGAAAGGGCTCCATCAACGAGCTCCTCTACCTGTCAACCAACCCTCCAGTGTACAGTTTCCTCCTCTTTTGACACAGGTACCTGTGAATTTTCTCAATACATGGCTATAAACGCATCAATGCCAGGACTTCTCGGCAATCTCCACAGAAAGGTCAAAGTATTATAGACCAAAAGGCGCAGAATAACCTCCGGTATTCTGAACAAACATGTGTTTATCCATAGTTACGCTGTTACCCTTGGAGAAAGGAAATTTTGAGCGAAATGCCAGACAGCGGTGAGCAGGGGTCAGTTTAGCATTAAAGAGCATCAGAAACAAGTCAAAGAGTATCAGTTCAAGCATTAAAGTGTATCAGACAAGCATTAAAGAGTGTCAGAGTAGAATTAAAGAGGGTAGATCAAAATTAAAGAGCACATTTAAGACAGACAGTCGGCGCAGAGCTACTACAGAAGACAACTGCAAGCCGAACCCTAAAGGCCTGCCTCCAGCACAAATATCAGTTAGCTATTTCTATTTTACTTGTAAATTATTTTAGGTTAAACCTAGATATTATCTCACAGCTGTTATGAGATATTTTTTGTACATATTTTGTTGTATAAATACCCCCTCCATTAGAGGATTGGGGAGGTTTGTGGTGTGTAGATTTTCTAGACTTTGCTGTAACTCAAATATTTTGGAATAAAGAGCTGTTGGAAATCAAACTGCTGTGTGGCCTACTGGATGAAGAATTGAAGTAGAGGACTTGTCACAGAATTCTTGAATCAAACTCCGGATCAATAAGTCCCTCATATCTTATGTTTTACAGTTCTCTGGTTTATTATATCATCTGTATTTCATAATCTAAATGATAAAGAAAAAGGTTAATTCAGAATTTGCTTAACTGCACTCTGTTTTCAGTCTTTATTATTCTTTGTGTTTTCTTCTGAATTAGAATAAACAATGAACTCTTAATTGCTCCCGTTTCCTGGTTCATTCATGCTGATTATTTGGTAAAGAATTCTTAACTGCTCCTTATCAGTAATCATCCATTTTGCCTCTTTCAATATGTTGAAGGATTCTTAACAGCCCTTCACCCATTTGAGCCCATTCCATCTGATTCAAGTCTCCATTTGCTCCCTGTTTGACTACCTTGCTCTGTGAAGCCATCCTCTGTTAGAAACCAAATCCAGAAAGCCATCTTCTTGACTCCATCATTCCCAATGGACTGAACTATTCTGTTTTACCTCACTGTTCTATTGAATCTCAGCACCAAAACCCAAAACAAAACCTTTGAACTTCATAACTAGCCTAACACCTTTAAAAACAAAGCTAAATCATAAAGAGAGAGCCCACTCTAGATACAGATTCGCTAGATTCTGTATCTAAAAGATTGGTCTGTGGTTACCTCGACAGTATTCCCTTTCTTACAACTTTTGGGAAAAACTTGAGTGATAACATCATTGGCGACTCCACTGGGGACCTGAATAATTGTTTGTTGCTATTGTTTATTTCATAAGCTACAGACGGAGCCTAAAGTTAGCCAGGTAGCCTTTGAAATGCTTTTGCTTTGCAATTGCAGAAGTAAATGAATGCTACTTCAGTCTATCTCCGGTCTAGCTCATGGACTGAACAGTTGGTTCCAATTACTTGATCAGTTCCTCTTGTCAAATAAAGTCTTTAAGAAAGTTTAAATTTCATATCTAAAGCCTCTTAGAGATATCATAGAAGTTGTTTTGAAAAGTCATAAAAAATCGAAATAATCATAAAAAACTCAAAATTTGGTTTCCTAGAGAACTAAACCTTTTCCTTAGAAATGTTTTATAGGTTTAGATCTGTTCTGTGATGGTGGACAGGGATCAGACACGCAAAGGTTAAAATCATCCACCTGGCGACTCCACATCAATTTCACAATCAAGACTCCACTGGAGAAATGAACCTGAAAGAACTGTATGAAAAGATCAGGGTTTTGACTTGGATTATTATCCAAGACATTATGTTCTTTCTCATTGATAAGATTTTTCAATGTATTTTGTATTTTAGAGATGATTTTAGATTAAATTTTTATTATTTTCCTTTGAAAAATGTAGATGCAAAGTATCCTTACACTTTTGAACAACAGTCTTATAATTCTTTTGAAGATCATTTTTCAATTAAGGAGAATCCAAAAATTAAGACTAATCATCCAATCCCTGAACATATTCCAGTACCTTATAAAGTTCCTGATAGATATAAACCACTCATTTTGCCTCCTACACTCCATGCCTTCCCTAACAATTATCCCAAGTATCTCCCTAGGTTCGATGGAGAGAATGGTATCACTGCCGAAAAACATGTCCAAGTTTTTGAAGATTATCTTAACTTATTTGAAGTAGATGATGAGGATGTTAATGTTAGACCTTTTGCTCTTTCTTTGCAAGGCAAAGTGAAGAGTTGGTTCAAAACCTTGCCTGAGGCAAGCATCTGAAATCTTTAGCAGTTTCTCAAATTCTTCCTTGATAGATGGATAATCAAAGTCAATCTTCTCATGATCATAGAAGAATATAATCATCTAAAAAGACATCCAGATGAAACAATACAACAATTTTCAGACAGATTTAATCAGGTCTACTATTCAATACCATTAAATATAAGACCCCTTCTTGATTCAGCTCTACCACATTACCCAAGAGCATTTGATTCAGAGATAGAATTTCATCTGAGAGAAAGAAACCCCTCAACTATGGTACAGATGCAGAACATGGCAGTAGATGTAGAGGTTAATTTGAAAATTAGGAGAGAAAAATTGAAAGCAGAGAAAGAGAAGAAACTCGACTTTTTGATAAAGAAAACAGAGGAAATGATGCAGAAGATCACAATGAAAGTTGAATGTTTTGTTCAAAATAACCATGAAACATCTATTTCACAAAGGGAAAAGGTTGATATTCATGAACAAATTCCTACCAACTCAATCTACCATAGACCAGAAGATAGATTCATGGAGCAATATGAGGAGGAGCAATCCCCTGATCTAATGTCTATATTTGATAACATTTCTTGTTTTAATGATTCACCCAAATATGATCAGTATGATGATGATGTTTCTCAAATTCAAATTAACCTTGCAGAAGACTCAGAAGCTAATTTGGGGAATAAAGAAAGTCAGGTTCAACAGCTTGAAAGTAGTAATCAGCTTGTTCATTTCAGCGATGAGAATGAGGAGGAAAGTGCAGAAAATTTTGAAATCAGTAAAGGAACTTTACCATTTTGTTTTGAGTCATTTCAGTTTATTAGAGATAACTATCATGCAATTACAAATTAAATGTCAACAAGTCTTGGTATTAACTATCTGGGGGGCAATCAAATCTTTGTTCAACACTTATCATATCTAGATTTACAGCCCCAAAGTGCCATTGAATGTCAGGTTGCAGAAGAACACTTGGAAGCAGGAACATATGATCAAATGATCCAAGTTGCTTCCCTGCCTCTCTGTTTTGAATCATGTGAATTTTTTAAAGAAGGGGAGGAGTAGCTTGTAGAAACCCATGAAGTTCCATTTGAACCTATATGTAATAAGTTGCAACAATCCTTCCAATTTCTTTATGATCCAACAGCTGACAGGTTGGATGATGAAAGCAATCATAATTTTTCTCCATTAATAGACTATGAGAGTCAAAATCAAGATGATAACGGTTTTACAAGACAGGCATTACAATCAGTAGAAATATCATCACAAAGAGCAGTTGAAAACATGCAGGGTGATAAAGACAAAAGTGATTTTTCAGTTTCATGGCATGAAAGCTGTCCAGAATAGATGTACAGTTGTTTGAATCAATTCAAGAATAGTGCATATATTTTACAAGATCCTTTTGTACAGTTTCTAGATTCAACAAAAGAGATAAGGAATTCCCTTATTTTCTCAAAGGTTAACAAAGCTATATTTGATTGCAAAATCTCAATTTTGAACACCAACAAGCACAAGCAACAAAGGTCACTAATGTATATAATGCTTGAGTGGTTGCATTGGGTGTTTCATTTTACCTAACCAGCAGTCAAAAAGCTGATTAGAGTAAGTAGGTAGGATTTCAGTTTGATTTAATTTAGTTTCAGTAGATTATGAAATAAATCCTCAAATATTTGAATCCAATCAAAAGGCCTTAAAAAATCTTGATGATTTACTAATCTGGTTTGAAGATTGCAACACCTTTTTGTTTCAGGTCAGATCTCAAGTTGTGCAGGAGAAGGTTAAGAAGATTTTGATAAAAGGACCAAGGCTAAAAGTTCCTACCCAAGTGACAAAGGTGCTCAAGTAGGATTCAAGGAGGAAGAATAAATGTTTAAGTGTTGATTGGATAGTAACTTGTTGCAGTTGAAGCCCAAAGAGAAGGCCCTAAGTTTCACAAGTGTGTTGTCATATATACTATAAAGCAACCAGCAAAGGGAGATTTCAGAACACAGCAAAAGCTATTCAGAAGGCCATCTGACCTGTTGTTCTTGATTTTCCACCAGGGAAAGCCATCCCCAAGTGGAGCCACTGTTATGCTCCTATAGCAATAGGTGTCATATTTCATGATTGGCTGGTCAAGCTCTGTAATATGTTCATTCCTTTCCTTGCTGCAAACGATTTCCATATTATCAAAAAATCAAAAATTAAAAAATGTAAAGAGGGTATACCCTAAAAGAAAAATCAAAGGGTAAAAAGAATAAATTGGTCAAAAGAAAAAATGAAAAGAAATGAACCCCAAACAAAAATAGACCAGGAAAGTGTGCAAGTCCAAAAAGCCACTACTTTTTCATTTTCAGTAATAAAGCATTGTGTGCAACTTGTTAAACTTTTGCCACAATTGATGAATGGCCAAACAGCTTAATCTTGGCTAGTTCATGTTTGAATTTCCTGTTTTAGAGATAGAGAATAAAATCTGACCAAACTGTTTAAACTTGGCAGATAAGTAGATAGGTAGAGAAACAAAGGGGCTCAACAGTTTAATCTGAGCCCTTGGATGAAATAAGGGCAGACTTAGGTAGGCTTACCATGCAAAGAAAATAAAAGTTGATGAGGGTTTGCTAGTCCAAGTGCACCCAAAAAGAAATAAGAAAAAATGCTAGGCAAAGTAGGCAGGGTAGGTAGATTGGTGTTGCAGAATGATACCTATGATGGATAATGTGTCAAAAATGTGTTAACTTTCACTTCTATCACAAGTGCATTCGCAGATATTTTTGATGCAGCTCAAGCGAGGCAGATTTCATCACTAACTCCCCTTCATATGTTTCCCTAAAAACATTCACTAATCTCCCCCCCCCCCCCCAAAATATTAAGATTTGTTGAATAGCACCCAAATCCATTCATCTCATTTCATAAACTCATTTTCTTAAGTAAATCCCTACTTTACTTGGGAAAATACATTATATCATCTCAAAACCCGTGTTTTCCCCTTTTGCCTAAGTTTTTTAAACATTATGGCTTAGCGCTTTCCATTACATTTTCTCATATTAACTTTTTAACATTTATTATATAAATCCCTATAATGTTTACCCTATCCCATATTGTGAATATATTAAAAAAAAAACCCCAAATATTAATATATCCCTCCCCCGGTTGATTACGACCATAGCACTATTTAAAAGAAATTAACGGATTTATTATAAATTCGTTAATTAAACCATCCCTGTGTGCATTCAAGGGATTAATTAGCCACCTGGGCTAACTAATAACCTACCCCGACCATTGAAAACCAACCCCGATATATTTAAAAAAAAACAGTTAAATACATCGGGCCCGCAAGTTATCCTCCCACCATCTCCGACAATCTTCCACCATCCGATCT
Source organism: Pinus tabuliformis (assembly GCA_031772625.1). Lineage (NCBI taxonomy): Eukaryota > Viridiplantae > Streptophyta > Pinopsida > Pinales > Pinaceae > Pinus > Pinus tabuliformis. Next base: position 1,271,346,848 of record CM062818.1, on the reverse strand, counting down.
CCATCGCCAGATCTGACCGTCGATGATCGTATCGCGACCCCCTCCATCGCTGAGCTTTAACTCGCGGGGAACTGGCGGTTTTGCCGCCGTACCATGGACACGCGTCGCGCGCCCACTGTGATCGCTAGCCCTCCACCCGAAACTGCCCAGCCCCAAAAGCAGTGTGGGCAAAACCGCTTACCACCATCATCCGTCCCCCCGGCTGACGTCACCTCCACATCATCTACCCCGTACTGCCGCTGATGTCATCCGTCCTTTAAAAACAAAAATTCCCGCCAAGCTTCATTTTGCCAATTAAAAGGGTAAAAGGGTCTTTTTTGTTGTATTTCTCTACGAACAATGCTTTGGGCATGATATCTACTGAGTTTGCAGTTCATTCTCGACCGCCTACAAACCAGAAAGGGCTCCATCAACGAGCTCCTCTACCTGTCAACCGACCCTCCAGTGTACGGTTTCCTCCTCTTTTGACGTAGGTACCTGTGAATTTTCTCAATACATGGCTATAAGCGCATCAATGCCACGACTTCTCGGTAATCTACACAGAAAGGCCAATGTATTATAGACTAAAAGGCGCATAATAACCTCCAGTATCCCGAACAAACAGGTGTTTATCCATAGTTACGCTGTTACCCTTGGAGAAAGGAAATTTTGAGCGAAATGCTAGACAGTGGTGAGCAGGGGTCAGTTCAGCATTAAAGAGCATCAGAAACAAGTCAAAGAGTATCAGTTCAAGCATTAAAGTGTATCAGACAAGCATTAAAGAGTGTCAGAGTAGAATTAAAGAGGGCAGATCAAAATTAAAGAGCACATTTAAGACAGACAGTCGGCGCAGAGCTACTACAGAAGACAACTGCAAGCCGAACCCTAAAGGCCTGCCTCCAGCACAAATATCAGTTAGCTATTTCTATTTTACTTGTAAATTATCTTAGGTTAAACCTAGATATTATCTCACAGCTGTTATGAGATATTTTTTGTACATATTTTGTTGTATAAATACCCCCTCCATTAGAGGATTGGGGAGGTTTGTGGTGTGTAGATTTTCTAGACTTTGTTGTAACTCAAATATTTTGGAATAAAGCGCTGTTGGAAATCAAACTGCTGTGTGGCCTACTGGATGAAGAATTGAAGCAGAGGACTTGTCACAGAATTCTTGAATCAAACTCCGGATCAATAAGTCCCTCATATCTTATGTTTTACAGTTCTCTGGTTTATTATATCATCTGTATTTCATAATCTAAATGATAAAGAAAAAGGTTAATTCATAATTTGCTTAACTGCACTCTGTTTTCAGTCTTTATTATTCTTTGTGTTTTCTTCTGAATTAGAATAAACAATGAACTCTTAATTGCTCCTGTTTCCTGGTTCATTCATGCTGATTATTTGGTAAAGAATTCTTAACTGCTCCTTATCAGTAATCATCCATTTTCCCTCTTTCAATATGTTGAAGGATTCTTAACTGCCCTTCACCCATTTGAGCCCATTCCATCTGCTTCAAGTCTCCATTTGCTCCCTGTTTGACTACCTTGCTCTGTGAAGCCATCCTCTGTTAGAAACCAAATCCAGAAAGCCATCTTCTTGACTCCATCATGCCCAATGGACTGAACCATTCTGTCTTACCTCACTGTTCTATTGAATCTCACCACCCAAACCCAAAACAAAACCTTTGAACTTCATAACTAGCCTAACACCTTTAAAAAACAAAGCTAAATCATAAAGAGAGAGCCCTCTCTGGATACAGATTGACTAGATTCTGTATCTAAAAGATTGGTCTGTGGTTACCTCGACAATATTCCCTTTCTTACAACTTTTGGTAAAAACCTGAGTGATAACAGTTCGCTTGGATTTCCCTGCCTCTGCGTCATCGCCACTGTGTAACGTCTCGTAGGGAAGTGGCCACTTCTCCTCTCATGAACTGCACCAGCTCTTCCTCAAACGGTTCGGTATTTTGATTACACTGTGTAATGATTCATCCTCCAACTTAGCAGTCAAATCGGACTTCAAACTTTTATATGCTGCAACTTAATTCTTCCTCCAGATCCGGTCATTCATCGGGTGCAATCTCCGCCGTTAGATCTGGAGCCCCCAGATCCTACAGTGTTTTCTCTTATCGCGCGGTTGACTTGCTCGACCATTAGCCCATGATGAGAGGTGGTTTTCTCTCTCATCCACTGGACACGCATCGTGCAATGTATGGAATCACTCGTTCTCCTACCAAATCTGCTTACCGCCCAACACGCCTCCGATATTCCACTGGTTTTGGAGTGCGGGGCCCACCTTTTGCTTTAGCGCTTTTCCCATGGTTTTTGGCTTTTCCTTGTGACCGAGCACTCGGGGCCTTTCCATTTCAAGGGTTTTTGCCCAACAATGCTAATCTCGCATCAGAAACGGCCTCTGTTTTCTGATCCGAACTTCCTAACTGCTAGTTTGCATCCTACGCGGTCTCCATGGGCCTTGGTCATTGTGCTTTGACCGACGTCCTCGTTGTTCCTTGCTGGCTACAATCTGCCATTGTCCAGAGGTCTTCCTGATAGCTCTTTGTTCACAAGTTTTTGAAGTCTATCCTGATTTGATACAGTCATAGAGCTCTAATAATTTTCATGGATCCAATTCGGATCATGGCCTTCCCACTAAAAAATCTTTTGGACCACCAAAAGTTGGTTTTCAAGCATCGACTAAGTGAGGGTACAATTGTCTCACTTGTCCAATCTCTATCCACTTTGCACTGCTCGGCTTTGAACCCTTGAGCCCAACTCTGAGGTACTCAACATCTCCCCTGCGCGTCATCCTCACCTTCCTGTCCAGAACTATGTCTTCCTACAATTCATTAAGATATTCAGGTAAAAGGTCATCAATAGAAGGCAATTGACTCTGCTCTTCAAGATCTTCAATCAGTGAAGGTTCAAACAATCTCAAGCAATCTACATTTACGACTGAGTAGATGTGCATGTAAGCTAGTAGATCAAGGCGAAAAGCATTCTCACCAATCTTCTCAAGTATCTGGAAGGGTCCATACCTAATAGGCTTTAGCTTTTTACCTTCACCTTACATCCTGTCCTTGCTGATATACAGCTAGGCTTGGTCACCAACTTGGAAACTATGCTCCATCCGATGCTTGTCATGCCTTGCCTTGTATTTGGCTTGGCTCTTTCTAGCTATTTCTGTACTGCCTGGTGGATCTCTTGGATCTATTCAATGAACCTAGTTGCCCTATCCACATCACTGTGTCCCTCAACTGTGGTGTCTTTACCAAAGACAAAATCCAAACGAGTCCTTGGGGTGAAACCAAAACAGGTCTCAAAAGGAGATCTCTGTGTAGAAGAATGTTTTGCTCTGTTGTAAGCATGCCGCACATAACATAAATGTTCATCCCAAAGCTTAGGATGCTTGTTGTAATATCCCCTAAGTAACTAGATCACTGTCCTGTTAACTACTTCTATCTGGCCATCAGTTTATGGATGAAAAGTTGTGCTTTCCTTCAGTTTGGTATCCATCAGTTCCTACAGACTTGACCAAAACTTTCCCACAAATCGGGTGTCTCGATCAGATACAATGGAAGTGGGTAATCCAAAATGAACCCATACATGTTGAAAGAACAGTTTTGCAGTTTTTCCAGCTGTAATCTGTTTATTACAAGGTATCAAAATACACATTTTGCTGAACCTATCCACAACAACATACAGATAATCATGACCTTTCCTAGATTCAGGCAGTCCTCCAACAAAGTCCATGGAAACACTTTCCCAAGGATGAGAAGGAACTGGTAATGGAGTGTACAAGCCTAGTTTTCTATTGCTGGGCTTAATTTTTGCACACATAGTACACCCTCTTACATATCTAGAAAATGTCTCGTTCATTTTTGGCCAATAACAAAATCTTTGCAGCTATGCAACTGTTTTACTTACCCCAAAGTAACCTAATATTAGAGAAGTATGTGCTTCTCGAATTATCTTTACTCTTTCAGTTTGTGGAATGCATAACTTCCCACAATGATATAAGAGTCGGTCCTTTACATGATAATCCATTTCTTCTACTCGTTTGCCTTGACTTAAAGTTGCATATACATCTTTAAAGTATATATCTTGAGCATGTTGTTCAATGTAATTCTCATGTAACACAGAATTATGCTTAAGTATAGTAGATGCATTTATAATGGGTCTAGATAACATATCTACAACTTTGTTATGTATGCCCTTCTTATATCTGATGAATAAATGAAACTGTTGTAGAAAACCCATCCATCTATAGTGTCTTGATTGCTGCAACTTAGTTTGGGAGTGTATATATTGAAGTGGTTGATGATTAGTATGTATTACTGTCTCTTTGCCCATTAAGTAATGTTTCCACTTTTTCACACTTTGTACTGATGCATACAATTCTTTATCATATGTAGGATAGTTAACTACTGCAGAATTAAATGTCTCAGAATGATAACATATGGGTTTACCGTGTTGTGTCAACACTGCTCCCATGGAATAGTCATTGGCATCCGTTTGGATCTCAAATGGTCTTTGAAGATCAGGCAGTGCTAGTATAGGTGCTATACTAATCTTTTCTTATAAAGTGTCGAAGGCTTTCTGCTGTTTGCCTCCCCACTGAAACACCTTGTTCAATCCTGTTAAAGTATGTAAGGGAGTTGCAATTAAGGAAAAGCTAGAAATGAACTTCCTCCAATATTGTGCTGCTCCTAAGAAGCTTCTAACTTCTGTAGAAGATTTGGGTTTAGGCTAGTTCACAATGACTTCCACCTTAGAGGGATCTATCTTCAATTCACCACCCCCTACTATAGGACCCAAATAATTCAAAGATGTTTTGCCAAATTCACATTTTGAGAGTTTAACATAAATTTTTTCCATTTTCAAAAAATCTAGTGTCTGCTTAACATGCTTTAAGTGTTCTTCCCACGTTTTGCTAAATATCAGAATGTCATCCAGATACACAATAACAAAATCATCAAGAAAAGGTCTAAGTACATCATTCATTAATCTCATGAAAGTAGCAGGAGCATTAGTTAAGCCAAGAGGCATAACCAGCGACTCATACAATCCCTACTTTGTTTTGAAAGCAGTCTTCCATGCATCTTGTTTTGCAACTTTGACCTGATAGTATCCAATATGCAAGTCTAGCTTGGAGGAATAAACAACTTCTTTCAATTGATCTAAAAGATCATCGATGCAAGGAAGGGGATAACGATTTTTTATTGTTATCTTATTCAGTTCTCGGTAATCAATGCACATTCTCCATGAGCCATCTTTCTTTCTCATCAAAACGATTGGTGACCCACATGGTGATGTGCTAGGTCTGATGAACCCCTTATCGAGCAACTCTTGCACCCGCTTCTTGATTTCTATGTTCTCTAAAGCGGACAACTTGTACATTCCAATTTTATGCAATGGAGCATCTTGCTGCAAAATAATATCATGCACTATTTCCTTTTTGGGTGGCAGACCTTTAGGTTCTTGAAACAAGATATCATACTCTGAAACAACCTTTTCTAAATCAGCTTGCTGTTTAGCATTACAACCCTCAAATACATTGGTTTTATTAAGTTTCTTTTCCTTTACAACCATCAGTAAGAATTGTTTGCATGAATTTATCATTCTTTTCATCTGCCCTGCGTTTATGAGAGTATAATTATTCTTGAGCTTATGAGCTCTTACAAAGTATTCAATTCCCTCTTTAACAAGTAGATACTTGTTCTCGACTCTATAGAAAATAGATTTTCTTTCATACAAGTAAGGACTTCCTAAAACAATTCCACATATATCCAAAGGAATTATGTCTAACTCAACCTCATCTACAAATGCTGACCCAAAAGAAAACTTGAGTTTGCATCGTCTAGTCACTTGTAGTTGTGCTTTATCATTCAACCATCCTAATGGGTATGGTTTCTTGTGAGGTGTAGTCACTAATCCCAATTTCTTTACAATTGCTTCAGAAATTAAATTTACTTGTGAGCCACTATCAAACAAAGTATCAATCTTTTGATGCTTGGAAATAACTCAAATATGGAAAAGCTCATGTCTTTTTCTCTCATTTTCTTCATCAATAGTAGATTGTGCAGAATTACTAGTAGATGCTTCAAAATTCTTACCTCTTATACCTGTGGCTGCAATAGTTGTTTCATCTCCTGAGTCTGACCCCAAATCTTTTTGAATAGCTACATTAGTCTTCTTCTTCTTGCCCTCAAAATTCTTAGGTCTCAGCTCCGGATGTAGAATCCAACAACACTCATCATCATGCCCATCCTTTTTACAGTGAGTGCATGAAGCCTTGCTTTTCTGTGCAGTGTTAGCCTTCCTTGCTTTCCATTTCTTCTTTCTTTTCTCCTTGTTCTTGCTTGTAGTGGGTTGGGATGATCCCCAAACTTCTGGACTTCCATTCTTTCCTCTATCTTTTAGATGAGTAGCTTGAACAGATACCTCATCTATACTAGTGGGATTAAACATGAGGATAGTGTGCCTCATGTAGCTGTGTAGACCACCAATGTACTTCAACAGAGTCTCAGGTGAGTCTAATGAGATTCCTAGAATCAATGCTCTCTTTATAAATTCTTGAGTGTATCCCTGTACACTTTGCCCTTTCAACTGTCGAAGAGTTTTCCAGCTCAACATGGCTTGCTGCATGTAGGCCAATGGATAGAAGTGCTTTTTGATTGCAGAAAAAAAGTCACTCCAGACAGAGATAGTCTTACCATGTCTTTTCATATCATCTTGGGTCCTACCTTCCCACCAAACTAAGGTAGTGCCTCCAAGGCGTAGGCTTGCCAGCTGAATCTTGCTCTTGTCTGAATCGATATTCTACACTCTGCAATAAACTTCAAATTGTCTAATCCAGTTGTCCAGCTTTTCTGCATCCAACTCTCCATCATATATAGGTAAATCAAATTTAACATCTAGTTTAATCAAAGATGCTTTCTTTTTATGTTCAGGGCTATTAGGAGGTGGGAGAAAGCTTTCTTCTTTCCCCTTGCCTTTTGAGTGGTCATGGAAGTGAGACTCATCTTCTCCTTTATCTTGTTTGGAGCCTGATGAATCTTCATCTTTGTGTTTTCTAAAATCCCTATACATTTCCTCTACCATGGACTTTATGGCTAGGAAACTATCTATGAATTGAGGGTTTGGCCCCATAGAACCTTCCTCTAACATTGTCTTCCGAGGATAGACTCTCCCAATTTCAGGATTAGTTTCGACCAACTCTCCTTCTCCTAATTTGAGCTTTGATCTACTTAACATTCAACAACTAAACCCAACACAAGCTTGTCTAAACTTAACATCCTTGAGCTTTGATACCACTTGATCTGAAAATCACTCGTGAGTGATCTCACTTAATTAATTAATTAATGAATGAAGGTATTACAGACTCATGTGCTAGTGTGTGCCTATGTTATCTTAGGCAACGAATCAATCAGATTTCAAAATACACAGACACTGCAAAATGGAAAACAGTAAGAGAAACACAGTAAGCAAATACAAGAACACAACAAATTAACAAGGAGTTCACCCAATCCTCCTGGGCTACGTCTTCGGTCTAGCTTTCAGTGGTGGCCTTTTCTTATTGTGTCTTTAAAGCAGAGTTTTGACAATGAGAAGCTCAATTTGAGTCTCTTGAAATAGATGATTCTTAGCAGGGTCGTTCTTGGATTCCCCAAGCCACTAGAGTGCATAGACTCTTCCTTACTAAGTCTCAACCTCAAATGGTCTTGAATGGGATGAGTCCAATTTGGTACCCAGTTCCCTATAGATATCCTCTCAGGGATTGCTCAAACCTCTCAGGCCTTCTGTCTGCTCGATGCTACCTTACTCTGTAGGTTAGCTCGGCTCTCTGTTTTCTGCTTCTTGCTTATTCTTTGTTCTATCTCTCTATCTCACTATCTCCTTCTTTCTTACAGTGCTTGCTTCACGCTCTCCTTATCTCTGTCTTTGTCTGTTCATGGCTTAAAGCCAATTTGTCTCATGATTGTTCGCTTCCTCTTTTGCCCCTTCGGATCGCCTACTGCTGTTCGCTTGGAGTTCCCTGCCTCTGCGTCATCGCCACTGTGTAACGTCTCGCAGGGAAGTGGCCACTTGTCCTCTCACGAACTGTGCCAGCTCTTCCTCAAATGGTTTGGTATTTTGGTTATGCTGTGTAATGATTCATCCGCCAACTCAGCGGTTAAATTGGACTTCAGAATTTTATACGCCGCAGCTTAATTCTTCCTCTAGATCCGGTCATTCATCGGGTGCAATCTCCGCCGTTAGATCTGGAGCCCCCAGATGCTACAGTTTTCACTCTTATCGCGCGGTTTACTTGCTCGACCATTAGCCCGTGATGAGAGGCAGTTTTCTCTCTCATTTGTTGGACATGTTTCATGCAATGTATGGAATCGCTCGTTCTCCTACCAAATCCACTTACCGCCCAACATGCCTCTGATATTCCGACGGTTTTGGAGCGCGTGGCCCGCCTTTTGCTTTAGCGCTTTTCCCACGATTTTTGGCTTTTCCTTGTGACCGAGCGCTTGGGGCCTTTCCATTTCAAGGGGTTTTGCCTAGCGATAGCGCTAATCGCGCATCAGAAACGACCTCTGTTTTCTGATTGGGACTTCCTAACTGCTAGTTTGCGTCCTACGTGGTCTCCATGGGCCTTGGTCAGCGCGCTTTGACCAAGGTCCTCGTCGTTCCTTGCTGGCTACAAACTACCACTGTCTAGAGGTCTTCCTAATAGCTCTTTGTTCACAAGTTTTTGAAGTCTGTCCTGATTTGATACAGTCATAGAACTCTAATAATTTTCATGGATCCAATTCAGATCATTTACTAAAAAACATTATTTTAAATTCCATACAGATCTCTACCCTTCAAAAAGTGCATGCACACATGGGTTCAGCTATACCCAAACCATGTATATAATTTGAAATATTAAAAAAAATATAAAATCCCTATTTTATAGGCAAGGTTTACGGCTTATACTGGAAGCCCATCTACAAGAAACCGTGGCCTAATTGTATCCCAATTGAAACAACTATTTTGGGGTGATATAAATACACCTCACGGTAAGGCCTAACGGGAAGTGAAAAATAGGATATTGATATTATATACTATTTATTCTTGATCAAGTCTGATTTATCCCTGTGCCTCGTGCACTCCCATCTATAGGAAACCCTTGTTTCCTCATAGAGATGTCCATCTCCTTTATATGGAATCTATGTGTATGCATTTGAAAGAGGATTGTTGAGGCTTGGACAGGACGAATCCAGAGGAAGGTTTCACTTGGAGCCGTGGTTGAATCAGGTTGTATTCTTCCACATTCTTTGTAGACATCAATAAAGAAGCTCTGTCTTGTTCCCGATGTGATGATATTTATGCTTTAACTCATGTTATGATCTAGTTATGTAGGATCTCATGTTTTATATATGTATGCTTATGTGATCTAACATTCATATCTTGAATATGCTTTGAACTACTGCTAGTATATATACTTTTCTTGAATGAGTTGCAGGTTTTGAAGCATTGGTGGAAGCAAAGGGTTTGGACCCTACGGGAATGTCCTCAAACGTAGGAGCTACGGGTACTATCTCTTCATCCCACTTTAGTAGTTTAAGCATTAGGACTACTTGTTTGCTTGCTTCTTGTTGGCGTATTCCCTTTGATCTGTTGGGGTTATCAACCCAGACCTTAGGGTGTTTTATCCCGTAATAGAATTGGCGACTCCATTGGGGAATACAATCTTTTATTTCCTTGGTTGGGTTGTTTCTCTCTTGATCTAGGCCTTCTTGTTTGGTTTCTTGGTTTTTCCAGTATGTTTGACTTGTTTGCAATCTAGGAAAAAAGTCTGATCTTCTGGATCATGCCTGAATTTTTATTTTTTCTTTGCTTGCCTTTTTATACGTGATTTTTAGTTCACACAGTCGCCTAAACACACACTTTTGTCCAAAGAAGCACGTGTATACACAGGTTTCCTTGTGTACAGTCACATATACACACAGGTCTATCACTGTACCATCACATATGCTTGGTTTTGAATGAATTTTTCAAATTCTGAGTCCATTAAAGGGTTTTTTCTTATTTTTATTGCTCATGTTTAGTCATTGATTGTCTGGGAGAGTCTTCATTCTTGCATATTTTTGGTTTCCTATCTCGCTTTATGGAAAAACCTAGTGTTAGTTTCTGTGTTTGGGTTCAAGGCTTCTCAGTGAATTTCTTGATTGTTCTGAGCTTTTGGAACAGGGAATTGGTCTCAATTCACTTATAACCCAAATTTTACATTGCTTTGCCTTGCTTTCTTGAAATTTGATATCTTTTGTTTTTTCCTGGTTTTTGAGAAGGTCCTTCTTGCAATCTTGAAAAGTTTTTCTTAAAATATTTCTTGTTTGTTGGAGTATTTATGCTACTGTTCAGATCGGTTTGTTTGATTTTGCAGTCTCTTTTCACTTTAAGCCTTATCATGTTAATGATTCCTATGGATTGTGCAGTTTGAGGTTCTTTATGCTTGAATATTGATCTTGAAATTTTTAGTAGTTTTTGTTTTCTCAAGAACTCTTTGCGCCCTTAAAAAGAAAAAAGATAGAAACATATTTCTTTTTCATTTCTTTTTATTTTTGGTTTTATTTTTGGTCTTATTATCATTTTAGAGCAAGTATGAAGTGTTTTCATTAGGTTGAATTTGCTTAATTTTGGGGAAAAGTTTTTGATTGAATTTGTTCCTCCTTCTTATTAAGTTTTGGCCTCTTGATATCTTTGAGAAACACATTTGGTTGCTTTAAGAGAAATCCTTAGAATCTTGCATTAATCATTTTTAGTTTTCATTAGGATAGTTGCACCGTAAGCATTTTTAGTCCTTTTGTAGATTTTGAGTGTGTGTTTTGAAAAATAAAAGAGATTTTTTTATTTCATAGTTTGTTCATAGAACCTTGTAGAAATCTCTTTCATTGAAGAAAAAATAATTGCATATGCATGTAGCCAGGTTTTATATTGTTTTCTTTTTGCATCAATAAAATCATAAGTTGCACTTCCATTTTACCCTTGACTTAAGAACAACCATTAAAATCAAGCGCTAAAACTAAAATGAACTGGAATTTTTTGATTTGTCATAGTTACATCAACTAGTCTAGGTCATTTAGGGCCTTGGAATAGATGTGTGGAGAGTTAACTCTTCAAGGACACTCTGAATTTAAACATAGAAGTTGATTAAAAGAGTGAAATCCAATGTCATTAAGTTGATCGGGAATCTCTTCTCTTCTGCGAGTTAAGGATGAGGGCGAGTGAAGGCAGGGAAGAGAGATATCCCTGCTCCTACTTGTTGTATCCGAACCAAAGACTGTTCCCCCTGGCTTCTGATACGAACTGGTGACCTTAGTTTCCATTCCTAGGAACTACACAGGTGACTGCAAGGGGGAATACATATGGTACCTGAGGCATGCATTGTATCACTCTCATTAGTACTTTTGGAGGGTTCCCTTGCGAAGCTCGAGTACTTGGACCGACAAAGGCTTTTGTCTGGGGGTCAGCGTAACTGTTTATGTTACGTTCGCTGGTAGGCTTGTGCCATAATTGTCCCAAACTATCTTCAGAAGGTGCTTTACTTCACTTTCTTGTATTTTGGTGTCCGGTCCTCATCACTCGGAGTGGAAATACTTGGAATTTTCTTGATTGGTTGCATATTTAGGGACTTTATAGTGGAGTGCTCTTTGCTCTTTGTATTTAGTTGGCTTTAAGTCGATTTGTCTTGTCACTTTTGGACCTTAGATTCTGAGTGACTAACCAACTACTCCACTGGTCCTGAAAGGCTTTTGATCTTTCCTTTGAGAGTTGTGGAGTTGCCTCCTTAAGGGAAAAGGTTTGATTGTGCATCTCTCTTCCTTAGAAAGTCATTTGTATGATCCCGTAAGGGAAGTCCTGGGTATAATTTGGGTGGCCAATATTCCTGTGGAGGCCAACCAAGGCACCCTTCCAAAAGGGGATCCTTGTACATTTCCTTTCTTTGGAAACATTGTTACCTCCTTGATGAACAATTTGAATATTTGTTGGCTTAAGGGGGCTTGAACCAGGTTCAGAGTTATTCGTGCCAACCAAAAAAACCCTAGCCACTGGCCCTTTCGGAAACAACCTGCATAGCGCAAGCTGTAGTCTCACCCGAAGCAGTATTGGGGGATGCTAGAACCAAGTTTCCACATCTAGAGACTGTGTGATAATTATCTTGAAGCCCTCGTAGCTCAGATTTTCCTCTCCACACATCTTTGTCTTCCTATGGTTCATGACTGTAACTCTCTGAAATGAATCTCAAAGCTTTGCAAAGATCTACAACCAGACTTTTTAGACCTAAAAGAAGCAGATTGACAACTTTGCCATAGTAAATACTAACCCTAGATATGCCTTCACGCAGATCTATCTGATTCAAACATAGATCATAACAAATTTAGTTAAGTCCTTCTTAGAAACAGATTATTACTCTTTACATGCATAGACATTAAATATTTAACATATTCACGCAAAAATTATACTTTATTTCACAGAAAACAACTCAATGAGTGATAATGTATAACTTGAACAGAAATAAGAATAAGACACAGACGCAAGATATTCGGTCCAAAATCAGTGTTTATTAGTTCCAGCATTCAAATTATAGATTATTCCGCCCTGTGCACCCAGCTGCAGGGGCTTGCGCACTCAACTGCAGAATTGCCAAGGTTTTCATGCACTCAGCTGCAAGAGCCTTCCCCCTTCGCCTAAGTACAAGAAAATAGAGCTTTCCTGCCTTAGCGCTTGCCCTTACACTTGTTCTCTCCAAAAGATATCCTATCTATACTCATTATGAATCAATTATTTATAGCCTTTCTATTATAGTACCATGGCTCGCATTCTATGGTGAGTCTCAAAACTGACATATCATTTACCCATACAAGGGGCTTAAGCCCCTTTGACTTCTACTTAGATATGCGCTCTGCTTCCACATTTCGCGGAGACTTTACATTCTTTACAAAATTATATTCAAAAATTGGTTAAACTAACCCAAAATTGACCCCATGGACCCTTTCCCAATAGGCCCCAAACACAAATATGGTGACTCACCCTCGAGTCACTCAGCTGGCTTCTCGACTTTGTGGCAGATCTCACTGAGTTGCTACTTCATTGCATTCAGCCCTGCAATACTCTGTACTGCAACCTTCTTCACTTCTTCGACCAACTTTTCAGTAGTTGGTCCCTCAATCTCTAGCTGCATCATCCGATGAGTCTACTGTAGATCTTTCAGGTTCTCCTGAATGATCTAAGAAATTTTGCTGGCCTCTTTTGTACAAGGTTGAAGCCAAGCCTTTAACACTGATTCTTTTTGTTGCAATTCTTGTACTTGTGCCTGTATCAGCTTCCCTTCTTGTAGGTGCATGAAGCGCTGGACTGGCGCCAATGTGTGCATAGTCACCTGGATCTCATCATACTTATGTTGGGCCTCTCTAATCTCTGTGCTCAACCTCTGTAGGTTGGGGTCCTCCTGCAAAGTGTCCCATAATTCCATGGTCTAGTTAAAGAGAAAATCACATCCTTTAACTGCAATCTCCAAAGTATTCATATGTTCCTTAATGGTTGCATTGCACTACTCCCTGACCTCTAGCGGAGTCATCGGTTGTAGCTTCAGCTGTAATTCTACTATCTTCATTTGGAAATCAAACGTAACGTTTCCTATCTCATCCTTTGATGCACAGACCACAGAAGCCAATTTCTTGATCTTCTCTATGGTTGCGACGTCTTCTAGACTATTCAAGTCTGGGATTGAGTTGTACGCCTGTGTGATTGCTGTTTCCAGGCTCTGATTTCGTGCTTCCAGCTCTTCCTTTGCTTTCAGAGCCTGAGCCTTCTCAACGAACATATTTTCGTTGTTTACCTTAAATTTGCTGATCACTGCAAGCGCGCGTTGCTCTCTGATCCTAATCTTGTCTAAGACTCCCTATTGCAGCGCATGGAGAGTCTGAAGTGGTAGCGTGACTAAGTTCACCTCGATGTCTTTGATTGTACTCAATAGAGTGTGGTCTTCCTCTATTTCCGTGCTAACTGATCCTTTTGGTAAGGATATGACTCTGAGGTCCAAAGTCCGTTCCATATCCAATAATTTCTCACTTCGTTGTGCTAGGCTTGCTTGTACCACGTTCACTTGAATCTGGCCTATTTGAATCTACAACTTGCGTAGATCCTTCTGGACGCTCCCTAGTGTCTGCATATACTGTTGTTCAAATTACTACTACAAGTCTGTGTTGGTGTCTCTGACTTTGTCCCCAATTTCATCTAGATCACCTTCTATGAGGATCATCAGGTCAATGTGCACTTGTTTATCTGATTTGTGCTTCTTCCTTAGCCCGAGAGTTGTCTCCTTACTGTGCTTCTTCAATGTGAAGATAGTTCTTTGCTCCTCTCATCCATCTCTACCCTTCTCAGATGGTTCTTGCTCCTCAGTACGTTGGGAAGCTGAAGCTTTGACTTCCTCTGTGTCAGTGTGCTCTATCTCAGCATGCTCCTTCACAATGTGCTCTTTTTCAGAAGTTTCCTTAGCAAAAGCTTCTTTCTTTCTCTGCTCAGCCAATGCTCACGTCGCTTTCTATGCTACTTCTTTTCACTTTTGCATAGCTGTCGTCTGCACATTAGAGCTTTTTCCACCCTTACTGGTACCTGTACCAACATGTGTGGGTTGGTGCCACTTCGCTGGCCAACTCCCTACAATTTCCTACACATCTGTCTCTGAGACTAAGTATGGAAACTTGTGCCATATATGTTTAATGTCCCTCCTTGCTCTGATTAATACATTATAGAAATCTGCCTTCAACTTCGCGAAGGCCCTCAACTGCTCGAACAAGATTGGAGACAAGCTTAACCACTGACTCATTACTGTGCGGAGGTACATCTCAACTCATATACAGAAAATCTTGGATTCCTTGATCCACTCTGGATCCTTTGTCACCCACAGTGAAGTGAACTTCGCTGCCTCTGGTAAATCTTCTGCCTATAGAGGAAACTGACTATCCTCCCACAGGCGCCATGCTACTAATACAATTAGCAATATGAGACATGCATAATGAAATGGCTTGTTTTCCTCCTATGTGTCATGACAGTTTGCAAGGAATTGCTTACAAAAATATTGCGCCTAGTTGTATTGTACTCCCTTCACGCATTGGGCAGCCAATGATACTACTAGGGTCGGAACTTTGTCTGCGCGACATTTCCTCATAATATTCCCTGCTAGAATTTTTGTAGTGAACGTCACTGCCTGGTCTTGAATGGAGCAGATAGAATATCCATGCAACTTTTTGATCAACCCAAACTCTGCCTTCATCTTATCTACCAGCTCCTTTTTTCCACATTTCCCTCCAAACTCCTTAGCAGGGTCTGCCCCTTTATAGGTCATCCTCGTAATCCTATGCATGAGCATATCGGTGATATGGATGGGTTCACCGAGCCATAAGCACCCATCATGCACCAACGCGAGCAACTGGCGCACACACACAGTGTTGATAATCGACTGGTGGAAGTGTGGTACGCAAAGCATCTGCAACAACTCGACCTTCTCATAACCTTTGACCGATTTCATGGGTTCTAGCCGTCTAACCCCAATTTCTTCATAACAGATCTTTGTCATATAATTATTAGTGGCTAAATGAGGGAATTTCTCGTGGTCCATGAGATCCCAATCCTCAAGCTTCAGCATCGGAATGCGCACTAACACCGCGCCTTAAAAAATGACCTTTTCTGGTAATAGTGGCATCGAGACCATAAATTTTCCTGAGTCTGGGTCTTTGGTTACTTTCGTCTTCCCTTTCCATGGAGGGATATACTCCAAGAGCCGTGTGATAGGCTCGCCCTCCTCAGCATCTAACTCCTCCACTCCATCATAGATTTCTTCTTCCTATAAGTCCACGATTTTCTCCAGTTGATTATCCTTCTTCTCCTTCTGCCAAACGTCTGGGTTCTTCCTCAGTGAATGCCTCACCAGTACATGTTTCTTATGATTCTCCTTAGCATATGATTTCTTTAGCCTAGGCAACCTCGGCGCTGTAGGCACAGTGGGTGCAGCTTCCATAGATACGACTTCAGGGCCTTCCGCTTAGGAAATAGCTGCTTTAGAACTGACTGGCGCGGATATTGTTTCAAGGATGATCTTTTGGTTCCACTCAGGTAAGGTTGAAAATATTGGGCTTGAAGCTAAATCCTCCCAAAACTGTTGATCCATAGAGAGGGAACAAGAGGGCTCATACACAATCCTTAGAATGCAAAGTGTTCTTTGACAGACCAACATGCCTAATTTATAGGAGGTTTTGAATTCAAATCCAACCGTTCCCTCCAGTTTCGGGTCATAAATGCGTCTTTGGCAATAGATCTCCAAATACTTTTGCTATAAATGCCGCCTATCCACTCCTCTTAACGAAATTTTTGCCATCAAATCATGAATATTAACTCCAACGACTACTTTTGGACCCATCTGCACGGTACCATCCTCCATGGTGCAGCTCATCCAACGAAGCTTCACTTGTCACACTCCTTTCTTCCATTGTGCAACCTTTGTACTATAGTTTTCTCCTGTTTGGGCAATGTAGTTTATAGTCCTGCAATCTCTTACAGCTGCCTGGATTACTAAGATTGTCCTACTACCATGTATCCACTATGCAGGGGCAGGGTCCCCTGTATACAACTTCAGCCTACTTCCATTCACTTTCCCAGGGAATGGCTCCCCATTTAACTGAATTGTGCCACCATCTGTGATCCCCTTAACAACATATGGCCCCAACCATTGCATTTGAAATTTTCCTAGAAATTATGTGAACTTGCTGTCATATAGAAGCACTAGATCTTCCACCTTGAAGGTGCACAACTTAATATTCTTATCATGCCATGCTTTTTCGCAATCCTTTTGTACTCCCTGGTGAAATCCTGTAAGAAAGCGGTCCTCTACTAACTCCATCATCTGTGCGAGCCATTCCTACAAGGTCTCACGATCCACGATCTCTATCAAAGCTGCAATACGTAGACTTGGCACAATATACTCCATAGGCATCACCGCTTCAATCCCATAGACCAACCTAAACGGTGTTTTTCCTGTCAACTTCTTTTAGGTCATCCTTTGAGCCCATAGCACTACTGGTACATGCATATCCCAATCATTCCTCTACGTGTTGTAGACCTTTGCCAATGCATTATCCAAGCTTTTGTTAAAATCTTCCATCGTTTCATTCGCCTGTGGGTGATAGGGTGTTCTCTTTTGGTGGTAGACATGGAATTCTTCAAGCATCACGCTGATCCTTTCATTCAAGAAATGTGTACCCCTATCACTCATAAAAATCTTAGGGCATCCAAACCGTGTTAAGACATATTCAAACAAAAACTTTGTGGTGGTGGCAGTTGTACAATCCTTCATTGGCTGCGCTTTTGCCCATCTGGTTAAATACTCTATTGCAGTAATGATATACCGCGCGTACGTCTTCTTTCCTTTTGGTTGTATTGGACTTATGAAATCAATGGCTCATTTATCAAATACCTACAACGAAACATGAGGATTTAAAGGAAATTCATCTCTTCGCAAAGGCTTTCCCATCCTTTAGCAAGCATCGCACACCTTGCAATATGCCTTAGAATCCTTATGTAATGTCAACCACCATAACCTAGTGCGCAAAATCATATGCGCAATCGCTTTTCCTGCGTAGTGATCTCCTACCAATCCCTCATGTGCTTCGACGAGGATACTAGCACATTCAAACTCAAGAACATACCTTTGCAGTATTTCATATGTTCCCATCTTATACAAGTGATCTTAAATCACCAAAAAATCTGGAGAATGGACTACTAATTCCTTCTTTTGCTGAGTGGAATATCCTTTTGGAGCTATACCCGTGGATAAAAACTGAATGATATCAGAAAAATGGTCATTCGTGACACACACTGCAAAGAGCTGCACATCCAACAGTCCTTCCTCCAAACTGTTTGGTTCTTTGCCCATTTCAATCCTTGATAGGTGGTCAGGACCTACATTCAGCCTTCCAGGCTTCACAATCACTTGAAAGTCATATTCTTGAAACAATAGTAACCATCGCCAAATTCCCCCCCTCCCCCCACAACACAGGCTTATTGACCAAGTACTTCAACACAGAGTGATTTGTATATATTTTAAAGTGTCCACCCAACAAATAATGCCTAAATTTTTGTAGCGTGTAGACCATCACTGACCCTTTGCACTCTGTAGTGGAATAATTCTTCTTAGCCTTGGATAAATTTCTTCTCGTGAAGGCTATCAGATGATCAATTTCTCCTTCTGCTATCTGTGTTAATACCGCACCTAGCACAATGCAAGAGGCATCTACATGCACATGGAATTCTTTCTTCGAGTCTGGAAACACCAAAATGGGCACAGTTACCATGTTTTCCTTCAAGACATCTAGACTGGTCTGACAGTCTTCATCCCAACAAAACATCGCATCTTTCTTCAATAATTTTTCCATCGGTGCAATTATTTGAGCATATTCCTTGATAAACTTTCGATAACACCCAGTGTGCCCCAATGTCACGCGCATCTATTTTACATTCCTAGGAGCTTCCAAATTCAAAATCACAGTGATCTTCGTAGGGTCCACCATCAATCCTTGCTTACATACGACATGGCTGAGCAAGATTCCGAAGGGCACACAGAATATGCACTTCTTCAAATTCAGCGCGATTTGATACCTTTGACATGTATGCAACATAAGGTGCAGAATTGTAACATGGCACTTTACCAACCCAAACATAGTCTAATCGTCGAAATAAACCTCCAAAATTTTATGAATAAATTCATTTAATGCCGCAATCACAACCTGAGAGAAGATTGCAGGTGCATTCTTTAATCTGAATGGCATTACTGTATACTAAAAGCAACCCCACTCCCTCGTGAAGGTTGTCTTTCTTCAATATTTCGGCGCGATCTTTAGTTGATGGTATCCCAAAAATCCATCAGTAAACAAATAAGCCTCTTGTCTTCACAACATTCTCTGATACTCATCTGTAAATGGTGTTGGAAACGGATCGTGCACACACGCATCATTCAACTTCCGGAGGTCTACGCATATCCTGATTTTGCCTTTCTGTTTCTTCTCTTGGACAACCATTGGGCTCATCCAATTAGACTCCTCTACTAGTTCAATAATACCAGCATCCAACATCTTGTCAAGCTCTTGGCGTAGATTTTATTTATACTTTGGATTTAGTTGACAAGGTCTCTGCTTAACGGGCTTCGCATCCGGTTTCAATGTAATCTTCATAACACCTAAATCTCTGATGATCCCTTTCAAATCTAAAAACTTTGTGGGGAATAGATCCTGGTACTCCTGCAATAGTTCAACAACCTTATCAAATGTATCTTTGTCCCAATAGTCTCCTATATTCACGGACATAGCTTCTGCTTTTGATCCGATGTTTACTTGTCTAGTTTTCAAACTTTCTGATATATTCAGGTTCACAGCTTTCGGTCCTTCGACTTTGCGCTGTCCTTCTATCTATGGAATGTTAATATTCTGTGGGTCTTCTTCTTCCTCTTCAGCAGTCACATTGTAACATTCTAGCACATGGCACAACTGTGTACTCCAATCCAGTTGAGCCCATTTTATCGGTTCCTTAAGTGTTCTGAATATAACTGCTTTTAGCTCTTGGAGTGCTTCATCAATGCATTCAAACCCATCCTCAAAGCTTAAAGTCAATAAGAAACTTTCTCTTAATATATCCCATTCAGCTGTCCCATGGCAAAGTTCCGCTTCCAAATACTAGTTCATTGGAATTGTGTCTAAAGTATGATAGAAAATGTGCATCAAGTCTGGTTGTGGTTCTATTCCCGAGGCCTTAGTCCATTGTGCCAAATGATCGCACAGATCATCCTTCGCACTGTATTTTTCTGTCATCCGAGTATTAGCATACCCAAACCTTAATGTCATCATTCTTCTGTATTCCTTCCATCCAATGAAGCTCTCCTTGTGCGTACCCCACCAACGGGCAGACATAGCACGCAGTGCCAACTCTAGTGCTTGGAAGCGACATTCTTCCATTAATTCCCTTTAAAATTCATCTAAAAATACATCCACATCAGTCAAAACATCATAATGTGGAATATTTCTTACCTCAGTTGAGACACACTGCAGTGATTTGGTCATCATATTGCAACGGAGCATAGACACTTCATGTAACCGATTTTGCTAGTGTTCAAGCTCTTCATCCGAGTCTGACGTGTAGGAGATATCCATATCCCACGCAATTCATCCATAAGAGCCCCATCGGAATAATCTTCTATTGATTTGCCATGCACAATTGTATAAGAGACTACTGCAGCGCATGTCTCCCCATCCTTTCCCACGTCTGCTTAGGTAGGAAATTTGCATCAGATCCTAGATCCAAGATTACCTGGTCCATTTTATATTCTCCTATCTGCGCATTCAGCCTCATCTTGCGCCCCGTTCGCTTCTTATGCTTACCAATTTTTCTCACGGTGCACTGTTCAGAAGGGGTATTTTATTTACTTGCGCACTTTTTGATTAACTCTTGAAACCCTTCTACTGATTTCTTATCGTGCAATAAATTCATACAGGTCTTAAGAAATGTAGCTAATACCGAAGGATCTACCTCTTGTTTCATACTAGTTTCTAACATTTTCTCCTGGCTTTTAGAGGTGGAGGCCTCATTGAAGTTCTTCTTTTCTTCCATGAAGGTCTCTTTAGCACTATTAATATCAAAGTCTATTTATTTCTCAACAGCCTTGCGCACCCACCCGTCAGCATCAAGCTGCTTACCTTTATCTGCACCCATGGCCATACCACTCCTCATTACTATATTTATGCTCTGATCTTCTTAGCGAGGCTTTGACCTCATCATTTGGATGTTCTGTGTAGTCTGTTGGGGCTATGTATTATTTTCTTGCATCTTTACCATAAAGACCAGACATTCCTCTATCACATGGTGAAACTGTCAACAATACTAACATGATGGATGCGTGGGGTTTGTGCAATCTCGCGCGAAGTGTCCTGTTTTGCCACAGCTATAGAAAATTACATGCCCACATCCTCGACCATTTTGCACCCTCTTCCTCGTCCTCGACCTTGGAATCCTCCACGCACTGCTCGTGCACCTTTATCCCGAGGTCGACTTTCTGCCTTCATCTGTAGGTAGGGGTTCTATCCATTATCAACTCATAACTTCTACAATGGCGTTCATCATGACCCATAGATTTACATAAATTGTGAAACAACTACTGAGGGGTTTGTACAAACTTCTGTAGTAGATGGAAATTATTGGTCATGTGCTATCCTGTAACTCGACAGATAGTGTACCATGGCACAGCTCCCACGTTCGGCCCAGCATTATTCTTTGGTTTCAGGGGAACATGCCCTCCCCCAATAAGATAGTTCTTATAAATCGAGCAATGGTGCTTATCGTGTCCATGGCTCTTGCATTTCAAAAGCCAGACTTCGGTGTGCACCTCCGGTTGGGCTTCCTTTCCTTTCTTCAGGCTCTACAACTCCAAATGCAGGCTTTCCATTTGTGAGTTGTTGCACTCCAAGGTTTGTATCCTATATGGGCGAGGCATCCAGCCTCATCACAATTTCTAAGGCTTATGCTTGTGTTGCTATCTTTTGTTATGACAGAGGTACTCTTAAGTGTGGTAAGAGCGATGATATATACCAGTCGCGATGCTGGGAATATGTAATCACCATATTGGCTTTCCTGATCAGTAATTTCAGCCTTTGATCAAAATCCCAAGGCGTCTCATCTACCTTTTGTTGAATTTCTTTAAACTCAGTCACCGATTGTGCCTCTGACTTAGACTTTATAAACTCCTTCTTCAGAGCTTGTTGAGTCTCTGCCAACATTGCGGTGGGGTTATCAGTGTAGCATTTGATGTACCATGTCAATGCTCGATCTTGTAAGGCTATGACCAGTTGTGCTTTCTTGATGCTATCATATGTAATCTGTTGTGCCATCCATACAATTCTTGCAACAAACCATAATTGTTCAAGATATTCACTCCCTATCCCTTTAAAAACCGACATCTTCATCGTGTTATCCATGTCGAATGGTGGCAATGGGGGTGCAAAAGGTGAAGGTGTAGGTGTATGACATGGAGGTGGAGGTGGAGTGGACAGATGAGGTATCCTCAGGATACCCTGCTTAATTAACTAAACTTCACTTCACGGTGTAGTCAACACCGTCCCTTCATCGTCACTTGAAGGGGTTTCAATGAGCCAACTCTACTTTGGGCTTGTTCCTCCATTTATTCTAAAGAATCTCCCACTTTGCGTGGCCCCAAACGTCAAGGTAACTGAAAAACCCTTTTCTGACATAACAACATTTAAATCCAAGTTTTCAATGATTTCAAGTACATACCTCATGGTCCCTCAAAGAGCCTTCATTCCGCTTTGCTATAGCTGATATTTCTCTCGATCACAAACTCAGTCACAAAAATTCCAAGAGTGTGATCAATCCAATGATCCATAGCCTACACGATATTGCTTCCTGATGCCTCTAGAAATCACACTAGTTCAAGAGTCCACACTATAGGGTTGTCAAGCCTCCACGTCCCTTGACTATCAGCCAATTTAGACAACCACTCATGTAGTTCATCAAGGAATAGACAAAATAATGCTTCGGCCTTGTCTTGTGTACAAAAATATCTGCAACCACTTATTGCACTAAAAATTGTCACCTTGACATTCTGCAATCTGTGTGAGTCCATTACCACTCATACTTTCCTCCTTTGCAAGTCTTAAGCCTCAGTTCCTCGTATACAGCCCTGAAAATAAGAGAAAGCCCTCAAAAGTCTCTAAAACTCTGGTTCCACACTTTCTCTTTGCATTACCTGCGGTCCCACACCTAATGGTCATGTCTCCTGCCCACCTAACCGCTCTGTCTCTGTGTTATGGGTGCGGACCCCTGTAAAAGTTAAAAAGGTGAAAGTATATTCTAAAAAACCCACTTTCAGTCATTTCTAGAAGCTTCTGGAAGGAATCTTGAGGTGGCAAGTTCGCTCTCTTAAAGTTCATGCATCCCATACCTTAAGGAGCTAAACCCTTGATGTGAGGACCTTATCCCTTTGAAGGAGGACTCTATGCCTTCATAGGTGGACCTGTAACCTCCTCCTCTGCACTATAAAATGAAGCATTGGGATGGTTACTTAGGAGGTTGAAAGCTGAATATTTTTGAGGTGAAATGGTGCTGGAGCATAGTTCCTTGTCTTGTGTCAAGCTTGTTAAAAACTGAAACAAGGATTATTGAGCATGGTTCCTTGTCTTGTGTCAAGCTCATTAAAAAATGAAACAAGGGTTTTGAGCATAGTTCCTTGTCTTGTGTCAAGCTCGTTAAAAAATGAAACAAGGGTTATAAGCATAGTTCCTTATCTTGTGTCAAGCTCATTTAAAAAATGCAACAAGGGTTATGAGGATAGTTCTTTAACTGTGTCAACCTCATTAAAAAATGAAACAACTCCCTTTCCAAATCAAGTCTTTGAGTCTTTCCAAGATCTCGAAAGTGAACTTTCATTCCATCCACCTCGTTGAATGCAATGAAGCTTGGGGGGCATGTACCTCGATTTGAGTCATTATGTTGGAGGCATGCAAACTTATAACAAGCATAGTTTTTCGTTTCAAGCTTGTTTAAACATGAAACTGAATCCAAGCAAACTTCTCTATGGTTCAAGCTTGTTTAAAAATGAACCCATACCTGATTTACATCTCATGATTGCCATTTTTATCTGCTAAATTCTGTTAGATGAGCCTTGGTTGTTTTCATTCCATCACCACCATCTCTTTGGCTGATCATATGCTTTCACTTGGTTGTTTTTCCTTTCCTGAGGGACCGCAATGATGAGTGGTTTTATTAGCCAGTCTCTTAACCATTACATGTTTTGAGCAGTTCCACTATTGCCGGAACCAGTTTCTACCCTTTATACCACTCGTTCCTCTAGGATGAGTCTTCTTTAAGCTCTTTTCTGACTCGTAAAATATGAAAAGATTGCCGGGTTTTTCCCTTTCTAACCCGTTAAACGGAATTAAAAAGGCGGTCCACTTTCAGCTCTTTTCTAACCGTATAAACATGAAAAGATTGCCGAACTTTTGTCATTTCAGGTTTGATACTAGTTACGAAACGACATGTCTTCGATCACTTTTTTACTTTTTCAGATCGAAGCCACTAATTATGAAAAGTACTCCTTGATTGTAATGGTCAAGCGGTTCTCTCGAGTATTATTTTATACTTTTTCGGGCTTGAGGGACACCAATTTACGAAAAGGACCCCTCTGGAGGTTTTTTTTCCGTGTCTTTTTCAAACTCTCTAAAGATGAAAAAGACTCTGAGTTTTACCTATGTCGGACTCGTTAAACCCTGACGACATTTGACTCGTCACTATGACGAGACTAGAGTCCTCTTTAAACCATTTTCAGACTTGTTAAAAATGAAAAGATTGTCGAGCGCTTGTCCTTTCCAGCTCGTTAAAGTAATGGAAATGTCATCCCTCCTATATTGTTTTATCCTTTTTCGGACCTGAGGGATTATTTTACGAAAAATTACCCCCATGGAGTTTTCTTAAGTTTTTCTTCTGACTCCCTAAAATTGAAAAACACTGAGTTTTTCCTATACTGGACTTGTTAAAATTTAACAGTAAAGGACCTGTTCAATTTTAAACATGAACGAACACTCCTTCTTAGGGTTTGAATTTTAAACTAAGTTGGATTCATCCGAAGGATGAGCTTATAAACAAGCAAATGTTATCCTCCTCAAGCTTGTCAAAAATAAAGAGGTACTTGCCAGAAATGGTGGGGGAAAAGAGAGAAAAATGAACCTATTTGTTACACTTCGTTTTTTTTTAGAAAAGCCTTTAACCACTCTTGAACACGACACTTTTTGTTCACCTGGGTTGGGAAATCTTTTGCCTAAAAGTTAATCAAACCATATTGAAAGTATTCATCCGATTTCTGGGTATTAGCTTTGGGTCAGTTGTCACCAAACCATCTGCAGTGTTGTTATGTGTTCAAGACGTCAGTTCAAACAAACCATTCATTTGCAAAATATCTGTCATCCGTTTTGACCATCCTTGAGTCAATCCTTGCCAATATATTTCTTCAAAACTTGATCTATGATTTCATGTTGTGGGCTTGCCTACGATAGATCACTTTCTATCGACTTCAGCTCATTATCTAGAAAGATGATCTAGAAATCGTTAGTACCTTGAAATTTGCATGCCCTAATGGTAGGTTTCTCGCCTTCGACGATAGGTTGCATCATTGACCTTCGATCAAAGGATTCTATGACATGTTTGACATCAGCTCATTCATTCACATTTCATGGATTGTACTGAGTACTTTGAGAGCCATTGACATTACTGGTGGTTTCTCTCACACTTGTTAACGGTTCACATTATTGACTGGTAATCAAGTGTTTCTACCATGTTTGACTTTGACACATTCATTCACATGGATAGAATCGTACTAGTTCGGGAAGCGGAAATCAAGACCCTGGATCTAGTTTCTACCATCCAGGCTGCGAGGAATTTTGTTATTCATTATACAGTGGACTATTCATAAACAGATGGCTGTTCCCATACTGTGTCTACATATGTCTATACTCTTGATGTATTACAAAATCATTCCTATATCAGAACAATTTAGTTAGTTTTCTAGTCAGTTTTGATCTGAGTATGGGAATGCCTACCTCGGCGATGATATGTCTACATATATATATTTTGCATTGAATTTTTTTACAGGTTCTGACTGGGGTGTCCACAAGATAATCCTTAAAATGATAAAGTACTTCACTCTTCATAGATGACAAACTCTATCTTCATCTATTACAACTTCGCACTTTAGGGGGCAATCTGTTGCAATAAAAATTGTCACCTTGACATTTTGCAATCTGTGTGAGTCCATTACCACTCATACTTTCCTCCTTTACAAGTCTTAAGCCTCAGTTCCTCATATCAAGCCTTGAAAATAAGAGAAAGCCCTTGAAAGTCTCTAAAACTCTGGTTTTGCACTTTCTCTTTGCATTACCTGCGGTCCCGCACCTAATGGTCATGTCTCCTGTGCACCTGACTGCTCTGTCTCTATGTTATGGGTGCGGACCCCTGTAAAAGTTAAAAAGACGCGAGTATATTCTAAAAAACTCACTTTCAGTCATTTCTAGAAGCTTCTGGAAGGAATCTTGAGGTGGCAAGTTCGCTCTCTTAAGGTTCATGCATCCCATACCTTAAGGAGCTAACCCCTTGATGTGAGGAGCTTATCCCTTTGAAGGAGGACTCTATCCCTTCATAGGTGGACCTGTAACCTCCTCCTCTACACTATAAAATGAAGCATTGGGCTGGTTACTTAGGAGGTTGAAAGCTGAATATTTTTGAGGTGAAATGCTGCTGGAACTTAGTCTTCTTAGTTGAGTTTTTATGAGGAGAGATTACATACCTCTAAGATCTCATTTGGAGGAGTGCAAGGCTTGTCAGAGTAAAGGAAATTCCTATTTCGGACCTCAGGAAGAGCTTATTCAACATCAAGGCTGAAAAGGTTGTAAGGTTCTTCCACTTCAAAGTTAATACAAATAAGTTTGTTTTTCTCAATAAGCTGTTGATTTATGGTTTATTTTATGGATTCCTTGATCACCATAATAGACATGATTTATGATATTTGCTATGCAGGTGCTATTTAATGTTTGCTTGTTTGCGATTGCAGGTTCTCAAAGGTAACTTTTTCAAAGGATTTAAGGATAGCTACTACAAACAAGCGTTGGATCTAAGGTAGGGTCTTAACACCTCAATAGTATTTATTTATAAATCGCATATGTCTAGAGAAACATAGATTTGTTTGTCTGTTTGTTGCTAGACTATCTTCTAATACTAGGGAGATCGGTCTTGTCTGCAAGATCGATTTATCTGGCCAACACCACTACTCCTTGGATAATTTATGTCTCCTATTCTCTTGAGTCGCAAACACGTGCACTTTTCGGTCAATCCACTTCTCAATCTCTTTCTTTATAGGAAACCATTTATCATACATCTCTTAGATAGATCCTGGTCTTGGAAACAGAACCATTTGTTGGCTTAAGGGGGCCTAACTCAGGTTCAGAGTTATTTGTACCAACAAAAAAAATCCTAGCTTCTGGCCCTTTTGGCAGCAAACTGCATAATGCAGGCTGCAGTCTCATCCGAAGCAGTATTGGGGGATGCTAGAACCAAGTTTCTGCATCCAGAGACTGTGTGATAAGTATCATGAAGCCGTCGTAGCTCAGATCTGTCTCCGCGCAAATCATTGTCTTCCTATGGTTCACGATTGTAACTCTCTAAAATGACTCTCAAACCTTTGCGAAGGTCTATAATCAGACTTTTCAGACCTAAAAGAAGCAGATTGACAACTTTCGTGTAGTAAATACTAACCCCAAATCTGTCTTCATGTAGATCTACCCGATTTGAACATAGATCATAACATATTTAGATCCCTCGGGTTTTTATCATTGATTCTTTAGGTTTATAATATCAATCATGGCCAACAATGATCAATCATGGTAAACCATAGTCAACTACGGTCAATCATGGATGATCATGGTCAACCATGGTTAACCATATTTTATAAATTCAATCATGGTCAACCATGGTCAATCATGTTCAACCATGGTCCAATGACACATTGTGAAAAGGATTGTCTCAATATGAAAAGCAACCATGGTCAAACATGGTCCATCATTACATTGTGACAAATATTGTCTCAATCTGAAAATTAATCATTGTCAAGCATGGTGAACCATGGTCCTACATTGCATTGTGACAAACATTGTCTCAATATGAAAATCAACCATGGTCAACCATGTTTACTTTAGGGTTTATAATATTTATCTTAGGGTTTATATACCTTGGGTTTATAATATTAATCCCTTGGATTCAATATTATTCACTTGGATTCATAGTCCCTTGGGGTTTTAATATTAATCCTTTTGGTTTATCATTCCCTTAGGTTTATAATATTCATCCCTTGGGTTTATTAATCCAAGGGTTCATATTCCTAGGGTTTAATATTACTCCCTTAGGGGCTATTATTCCCTTGGGTTTATAATATCAATTGTTTGGGTTTATAAATCTAAGGGTTCATATTCATAGGGTTAAATATTGTTCCCCTGAGTTTAATATTATTCCCTTGGTTTTTTAGTATTGTTCCCTTGGGTTTATAATATCAATCATGGTCAACCATGTTGTATAAAATCAGTCTTGGTCAACCATGGTCAATCATTATCAATTGTGGTCCAACGTTGCATTCTAACAAAGATTGTCTCAATATGAATATCAACCATGGTCAACCCTAGTCCACCGTTGCATTATCAAAAAGATTATCTCAATATGAAAATCAATCATGGTCAAGCATGGTCTAATGTCGCATTGTGGCGATGATTATCTCAATATGAAAATCAACCATGGTTAACCATGTTTTTTTAAGGGTTTATAATATTTATCTTAGGGTTTATAAACCTTGGGTTTATAATATTAATCCTTTGGGTTTAATATTATTTCCTTGGGTTCACAATCCCTTGGGGTTTTAGTATTAATCCCTTGGGTTTATAATATCATTTCCTTGGGTTTATTAATCTAAGGTTTCATATTCCTAGGGTTAAATATTGTTCCCTTAGGTTTATTGTCCCTTCATTTTTTAATACTATTCCCTTGGGTTTATTATTCTCTTGGGTTTATAATATAAATCATGGCTAACCATGGTCAACCATTTTGTATAAAATCAATCATGGTCAACCATGGTTCAATGTCACATTCTGACAAAAATTGCCTTAGTATGAAATTCAACCATGGTCAACCTTGGTCCACCATCGCATTATGAATAAGATTGCCTCGATATGAAAATAAATCATGGTCAAACATGGTAAACCATGGTCCAATGTCGCATTGTGACAATGATTGTCTCAATATGAAAATCTACCACGGTTAACCATGTTTATTTAAGGGTTTATAATATTTATCTTAGCATCTATATACCTTCGGTTTATAATATTTATCTTAGCGTTTATATACCTTCGGTTCATAATATTAATCCCTTGGGTTTAATATTATTCATGTGGGTTCATAATCCCTCAGGGTTTTAGTATTAATCCCTTGGGCTTGTTATTCCCTTGGGTTTGTAATATCAATCCTCTAGGTTACTAATCTAAGGGTTCATATTCTTAGGGTTTAATATTATTCCCTTGTGTTTATTATTCCCTTGGGTTTATAATATCAATACCTTGGATTTATTAATCTATGGGTTCATATTCCTAGGGTTTAATATTATTCACTTGGGTTTATAATCCCTTGGATTTTAGTATTAATCCCTTGGGTTTATTATTATTCTCTAGGGTTTATAATGATAATAACATTTTATAATATATTTATTATATATTTATCAATATCAATATTAATATTAATATTAAACTCATATCCATTGACGCTTATCAGTGTATATCAACCACATTTATTAATATGGTTGTCATAGCTTTATATTTTAATGGAGATTGATTTTATAAGTTAATGGAAGCTTCATTTAAGGTATATGGTGGAAAATGAATAAAAATGTAAAACTAGCATTTAGCAATAGAGAATTTACTTTCCATTATTTTTTTTTTTTTGTCTAGTCTAACTATAGTACTATAATCTCTTGTAACTATATTACACCATTATATATTTAATATGCCTATTATTTCACTCTTTGCAACCATTTTAAATCAATATATATTATATTCCAACATTAATATTTATATAAATTAAATTCATCTTAAAAATCATATAAAACAATCCATATAAATATATATGTAGTGTATACATACATACATATATATATATATATATATATATATATATATATATATATATATATCCATTCAATTTCATACTAAGATTATATATATATAACAAACTTATTTTAAAATGTAACTAATACATTGTAATGTCTAACTTAAAGATTACATTTAAATATATTATAGTTATTCTAACCTAAAATAAAATCAACAATACGGTTGCGGAGCAACAAGTCCTTGACAAAATACCTAGAGAAAACGTTGTTATGATGCTAAGAGCAAAGATTATCACAATTGCCATAGCAGCTTACCCTACTGAACTAACGCGTTATGTACATTTCTCGCTACCAACACTGTTTGTTTAGTGGTGCCGGGCGAAGAAATAAATGAACACTGGAACATAATGGATTGGCCGAACCAAACAATAAAAGCTATACCACCCAATTTAAAGACATACCTCGCATCAACAACTATGAGTTCAAGCCAAAGAAAGGGTGAAACGTCCTAGCATCGAACTAGCAATCAATCATAACAATCAAACATAAGGCCTTGATAGCATATTTTGGATAGTTCTGTAGAGTCTCATCCAGGAATTGAACTATAAGATTACCGAAAGCATTGAATCTTTCTTAGTAAGAAATTTAGAGAAATAGCATTTTGTTGGGTTACATCATGGATGTTTCGGCACCTAACGTGTATCTCTCACAACTGGGAAGAGAACAATGGATTTTTTTCATAAAATGAAGTTATTCTACATTGTTGTATTATGAAATGGAAGTGCTTTTAATATTAAGATTTTTTAATATTAAGATTATATGATGAGAGCCTCAATTAAGATTATGAGCCAAACTAAGAATTAAATATTGTAATGTTTTATAGACATGGTAAGATTATCAGTCAAAGTAATAATTAAATATTGTAATGTTTTATAGACATGGTAAGATTATCAGTCAAAGTAATAATTAAATATTGTAATGTTTTATAAACACGTGGTAGCAAAAATAATTTAAACGTGTTAGGTGAATTAACAATCGATCAAAACTCCTTATTATTCAAGTGTAATAACAAAACAATTGTATGGACTCTAGGTGTCGGTTGCCTCATTTTCCCTGGTCGTTTTCCTGCTGTTTTGTTCTCCTTAATTAGAGTCTTTGGCTTTACGAACCAGGGCCAATGGACCATAACCAAAGTTGATGTATTCGGACTGGAAATCGCAGATGCTATAGATGGCATCCCCTCAGATTTTTCATCCAGAAAATAAGGGAAGCTTGTGCAAGATTAATGGAAAGGACCTAGTTTTGAGCCCCCATTCATATTTTGTTGTCTATGGTTATGATGGTGTGTTTTCCCCTTTACGTCTCTCATTTTTATGAATGAAGTGGGTTAGCTGTAGATGTATGATAAAAGATCTGTTTTACTTACCTGTTCGCAATCTTTTATACTGTCTAAGTCTTGGCTTCTGTATCGGCCTGAAAAGCCAGTTTTCAACCATGCAGTACAAGCTCTAGACATCAATAATATCTTAAAATATTACAACTAATTAAAATGGGTTTTAATACTAAACAATTACATGAGTTTCAGGATTCTAAGGTTGAAGAACAGGATGTTTAAGGTTGAAGAACAGGTGCAGTGCACTGCGCTGACAAGTTAGCAGTAACAATTCCAATGAATTACATAGTGTCTCCCATACAATTAACTAATATGTAGAATACATTGAGAACTTATATGAAGCATGCCGAGTTAGCTAGTTACAACTGAGGAGTTCACCAAAATTCAGTCAAACCTACCCACTATGGCTCGATTGTTGAAGAGCATTGTTGTTTAGAAGAAGGTATCCACCATATAAGTCCAGCTCATCTATGAGATTGAATAGAGGTGGTTTTCCTCATCGATTCGCTTTCGAGTCAAGCGTATTATATATGTAATAACAATATGGATTTCTTATTCATTGATGAAAGTCAGTCTTAAGTAGGTGAATTTAGAGGAATAAAGAGATAGGTTAGCTGCTTTTATTAAGATTTTATGAGAGTAAGTGCCTTAAAAACGAGATTAATTCGCTTACTCATTCGTTCATTCATATCCTTCAAATGGTTCAGAAGTTGGTTATGCTCTTGTAAGTTTAAGCAGCACAAGCAGTTACAGTAGCACCAGTAGATCATCCTGCAGAGCTACCAGCCTTAGTAGCCATCTAACTGGCTGAAGACTCCCACAGAATTAGAAGCTCAGCCACAGTAGCAAATAAAGAAACTCCGTGAAGAGCTAGTAGCACGGAAGACCAAGTCTGAAGAAACTGCCCTTAAGAACATTGTAGTAGACAGGCTAATTTCAAAAAGAAAAGATGATCTAAAGAAGTAAGGGTAGAAGCTAGGGGAGACAGAAAATAAGTGGCATGAAGAACAGAAGCAGGTGGCACTGGAGTTTTTCATGCATCTTGAATCAATCGAAGGATTATCAGATGCCATAGTTCTAGGCTTGAAACCTAGTATGGTGCGGTTCCAATACCCACTTACTACCTTGTGAGAATAGAATGAAGAACTAGTGAAAGGGAAGAAGATCAGAGGAGAAATGTATGGTGCACTATCTATAAAATAGAGGGTCATGTGCACAATGATTTCCTGATGGTTCAATGGTACAGTGTTGTTGCATAAGACCCTTTTCTTGGGAACACTAAAGTAATGGTCTGTGAACTATGTCACAAGCGATGTCATGATCTGCACCATTTCAGGGGATTGGGGTGTGTGGGTAAATAGTACAAAGTACAATAGCTCTATGATTGTATATACACCGACTTATACAGAGTAAACTTCCCTTTCCCAAAAGATTGCAAAGCCTTGCAAGAATTTATGAAAATATTTGAAAAGAATTTGTTTGCGGCGGACTCCTTTTTAGTTGTGAAAAGCCTTGCAAGAATTTATGAAAAGATTTGAAAAGAATTTGTTTGTGGCGGACTCCTTTTTAGTTGGGAATCACGAACCAAACCAAAGAAGGATAATTGTGAGGTAGGTCTAATGGGAATGAGCCTCCTTTATGATGCTTCGACTGTAATGAAGTTGGACACATCATGTGAAACCATTAGCATCCACACTAGCCAAGGTATAGGAATTGCCATAAGACAAGCTATAAAACTAAGAAAAAAATTCATTGATTAAGAAATTCGAAATTAGGGAGATGAGGCAGCACAAAGAGAATATGGTAATATCAGAGCCACAAACTCTTGGTCTCACAACATCAAGAAGCATGAACACATGAATTAACATTATTACCTGACGGGAGCCAAGATTAGCACAGATTAATATGTTTCATTTCGAGGGTTGATAAAACTCTTCATCCCCGATGCTCCATAGTGTTATGCAGATAGGAAAAAGGAGTATTTGAAGGATGTTATTGAGATGATACAAGAAGCCTCCAAGAACTAAGACTTGGAAGCACATATCCCTTCATCACCGCAGTGTTTGGTACACATACCATGGAACTTAGAAACTATTTAGATTCTGCGTACCATAAGTAATGGGGTCAAGGCTTGGCTACATAGATTCCTTCAAATCCTAGATGATGAGAGGTCCTATGCAAGGCTATGATCTTTGTTAGTGTAGGATTTTGGTGCCTCTGTGAGTGAATATGATGTGAACATTTTTCCTAATAAGTATTGGGAACTAATGTGACAATAGAAGTTAGTTTACCCAGCCATTCAATTATGCCTACAAAAGAAATCACAGATCTATCCTATTGGGTGACCAGAGGGGGTGGAAGCCAATTTGGATGGAGAAATAATTCATTCAACTCCACATTCTCTAACCTTCCTACTGGAAAGATGCATTATTGATTGGCCATCCTCAACTGAATAGGAGAGTAGACTAGTTTGGGGTTCCCCAGTGCTTCCAAAGTCTTTTCAAGTCAAATGTTAACATAAGAACCTAGATCTAGCATAACATATTGAATTTCATAATCATCTAACTGATCATTTAACCTAAACTCATTTCCATTTCTTCTCTTTATTCTTTGTACCTGACTTGTCTACCTTTCTGGAAGGTTGGTAGCAATATACTCTCCCGGATTTCCTTAAGCTCCCAAGACCATTTTCATAGTGTTCCACAAATTTTCAGTAAGTTTCTCATCATCTAAGATGTAAGAAAACAATTGTTATCTTACTCCCATGGAACAAATGGATCTCTGGTTATCTTTAGCTGAGATGGGGTCAACTTGAAACTGGGTTCTGCAACTTCAGGGGTTGGCAGGTCTTACTATGAAAATAGGAATGTAGAAGGAAAATGATTAATCTTCAAATCAAATAAACCATTCAATAAATTAGAGTCTCGAATTTTCCTATTTGGAAGCCAAAGTTTCCACTGCTCAATCGTTTACTTTGTCCAGAATTTCCCTATTTGGAAGCCAAAGCTTCCACTGCTCAATCATTTACTTTTCCCTAAATGTCAGATGACCTAGTTTAATATAATAATACCAAAAAAAAATTAAAAAAATGCATAAGGTGCACTATCAATATATGAAAAAGCATTTAGATATGTATATGAAAAAACCTTCGGATATATACATCGGTGAAATGAAAACAACTAAAATTTCATTATATTGCAGAAATTTCATGGTGAATGGAGTAGATATGAAAGTAGCAATGATGTACTTGTAGCTAACAACCATTAACTATCAAAAAAATCAATTTCTGTCCTGTGTCACAATTCTTGATTTCTTTGACAAGCTAGCCATTTACCCATTCGACAAGCATGGAAGTGAGTGTCTCCCTCTCCAATAGTGTTACCCACATGGTAGAAAGTGTCTCCCTCTCCAATAGTGTTACCCACATGGTAGAAAGTGTCTCCCTCTCCAATAGTGTTACCCATGAATATGGAAATTGATCTCTACTTGATTTCTTCACAGACCTCCTAGGTATGTTGTGCAATAAGTAGGCGGTTATGCGTAAAAGAGGGATGGATGTATTAATTCCTTTCCTTCCAGAGTGGTATACATCTCCTCTCTGAACCAGGAGAGGTGGTTTACATGGGAATTAATATACTCTTCTGTATTCTAGCAAGCAGCAAGTACTCAAATTTAGTTAGTTTACAGGTCTTTTATAAATGATGTAACTGAAATTGCATGGCAATTTAAAAACAAAGAATAGCTTCATGGGAATTTAAAAGCATTGAAATAACTTACCAGTAGTTTTGTCAGTGTTTTTTCTGAAACAAGCACCTCTTATTATATGTATCAATTAAGTTTAGGTAGTAAAATACTTTTGTCATATTTTTATATGTATGAATTACATCTGTAGGTAGCTCTCCACTCCCCTAGGAACATGCGACCAAAGTCAAAGCAGTAGATTGGAAATTGTTGTAATATGAGTACCCCAGAAGATGTTAAAAATGTTGTGTAAACAGGGTTGATTGAAAGAGGCTCTCCAGATTTTGCATAATAACATGGAGCACTTTATGGAATCGTCTGTATATCTCTCTCTTGATCTTTGGAGGAATATCTCCACTCCCATGCAAACATGAGACGAACAAAAGACCAGAACAACTCTCCATTCCCTTGTGAACATGCGACCAAAGGAAAGCCAGTAGAACAGAGAGAGTTAAGCACACAGAAGAGAACATAGAACATAGACAAATTACCCATAACAAATCGATGTCAAGTTGTGCTGTGGAGTGACCAGCTGTGAAGTGACAAAGCAGTGCCAAGCTGTGGAGTGACCAGCAATGATGAAGCGCATGTGTAAGCCCAAATGTCACCAGATGTGATAAAGATGGAGAGTAGGGAAAACCCATGGAGTTAAAGATGTATGGCTAAACATTTATTATGAGTGAAGTAATGCTAGCATTACTTCACTGGAAAAAAACTAGTTGATAAAATTTGATAATGTATGGGTATACACTAGTTTTAAACTAACATAGTATAAGCTCATTTGGGTCGGTGCCTCAAGAAGAGGCCAAACAAGACCTCAAACCATAGAGTTTGGTAAAACTTTGGTTAAAATCATCATGATAATTTTGAAGAATTATATAATTTATAAAACTTTAGATTAAAATAGTTTTGATATGTGTAAAGACTAATACATCGCTGAAAATCGATTACTATAGTCCCTAGCCCAAAGGGCAGGGACTAATAAATAAATAAATTAAATTCATCTTAAAAATGATATAAAACAATCCATATAAGTATATATGTATCATATCCATTCAATTTCATACTAAGATATTATATCTATCTATATATATATATATATATATATATATATAAGTGTAACTAATATATTGTAAAGTCTAACTTAAATATTACATTTAAATATATTATAGTTATTTATTTTTTGCTAAGGCAACAGTGGATCCTTCTATTCAATTAAAAGGAGAAGTATTGTACAAAGGCGACTGCAACTGTGAGGCCCGCCAATACGCCAGGCCAACCCCAGTACAAGGTCACAAAATGACAAAGCATAACCAAGGACGCGAGCCCGCCAAAACAAACCTGCAGTCCAAAACTGACCATTGGATCTTGAACTGATGATCCAGCGGATTAGAAAGATATCGGGTGGCCAACAAGCGCACCTTTTAACAAATGAATCGGACCCAATAAACCTAATAGACCATAATCTATAATCTTATCGGGTTCATTTTTGGCTTAACCTTCGATCACTTTAACCCTCCAAAATCCACCATTTGCGCGCGATCTCGGAGAGGTCTTGTGAACAACTCGAAACATAACCCTTGATGTGGACCCTCCAACTTGCACGCAAAATCCTAACCGTAGATTATCCTCACTTGATCCAATGGTTACGGATCAAATCGCGTGGGCTAAGAGCACTAATATTTAGGCCGCGATGAAGGCGGTAATTCCACCCCACCCCTAGCCATGTGTCACGTGGTGCGTGGAATCACTCCCAAATGAGAGAAACCGCTTCCTGCTTGATGAACTTGTGAAATACCAGAAACCACCGCAAGGGCAATAAAGCTGTTCACTGGAATAAAAGTTGGGGTTTTGCGGTTACCAAGAAAATCCTGGTTCCGGCTCATGGGCCAAAGGGAGATGAAGATCCCTCTATCTAGTCGTCCCCATGAGTCATCTGGATTGCCATTACCCATGTTAATGAGGCTGACAGAGACCTGCCACCTAAAAGGGATCACACTTATGTAAAAACACTTCATGATGAAACCAGGATAACAGTACCCTGTTATTGTGGCTCTGTGTCAGCAAATACGGTCTCTTGATTTTCCTGATGCTGTTGTCAGTCACTAAGGGCTCTGGATGAACATCCCTCCTTCAACCTGTCATCTGTTATCTCCTCCCACCAGTAGCAGAGATCGATATGCTTATTTCGTACCCCCTCATTGGCAAGCCAATCCACCACTTTGTTGGCTTCCCTATGAACATGCACCAACCTGAGGGTTCTCAGCATTCTTAGGTGTGCTTGGATTCTTTGGTAGACTTGCAGAAGCCACCAATGTTTTGAGATTTTCTCAAGAGCAGTGCCAACATTTATCCTTTTTACTGAGTTAATGACTAGTTCTGAATCAGCCTCAATGATGACATTTTGAATGTTGTACTTGAGCAATATTTCCAAGCATGATTCCATCGCCATGAGCTCAGCCATATTATTAGTAGCTTTGCCAAGATAACTGTGGAAGATGACCTGTATGTTTCCTTCCTCATCCCTCAGAACCCCTCCATTACCTACTTCTCCTGGATTCCCTTTTGGAGCCCCGTCTATGTTGAATTTTAAAAAACCATGAGAAGGGGTTTGCCAAGAAGACTTTTCTGTTGAGGTTTTCTTGATAATCTGCATAGGACCTTGAGGGGAATAACCTTGAGCTCTAATTTCTTCAATATTATTGCCTCTATTTGTTCAATAAGTTTACCTGTAGCTTCTCCTCCCAGGATATGTACAATTTATTTGAGTTGTTGAAGGACCAGTTTGAGGATGTTATTCACCGGACTCACTTTCTCCTTGAAAATCCTATTGTTACGATACTTCCAGACATTCCAGATTAAGAATCCTGGGCTCATCATCGAGGCAGAGTTTATGATCTCATTATCCGAAAAATTCTTCCTCCAGTTCTTCAAAGTGGTGATGATGTCATTAGCATCTCTGTCTGTCTGCTCAAAGACTTCTCCAACCCAATTCCAAATAGTTGTGGTGAAAGTGCATCTATTCAGGAGATGATTTGTAGTTTCTTCCTATTGTCTACATAAGTGACATCTTGAGGGGCCAACAAAACATCTTTTTCTTAGGTTATCCCATGTTAGAATCTTGCCCAATTGAACCAATCACTTGAATAGTTTTACTTTCATCCAATGAGGATTTTCCTAGATTTCTTTCTATGTCTTATCAGTGTTGTGATGGTTTAGTCCTGCATCTATTCTTTTGGCTTCCTTAAGGTTGAAGAGACCTGTCTTGTTCTTTCCCCATCTTAGTTGATCATTCAATTTTGAGTTCAAGATTTGTCTCTTGTCTAAAAGACCTTGAAGGGTTGTAGCTTGAGTATGCAACATGCCCATTCCACTATAATCTGGAAGTTTCCAAGTTCTCCATTTCTTATCATTCCTTGCTTGGTCCCAATAGTCACTTGCTTGCTTTAGTCCTTTACTGATGGTATTAGTGTGAATGTCTGCTAAATCTTCACTACGGAGATTGTTCTCATGCTGCCAATTGTCCTCCCAGAACCAAGCCACGTTCCCATTTCTGTTCTCCTAGAAACTATGGTTTTGGACTAGGGCTCTGTTCTCCCATGCCCTATTCCAAATTGCAGAACCTTTACCTGCCCTGTCATTCTAATTAGATTTTCCTCTTGCCATTTGCTAGCATATTTGTGCTTCCAGAGTTTTGCCCAAGGGGCTTGAATTTCTTTCAGCCATCTCCACCAGATTTTGGCACCAATACCTCTATTTAGAATTCTTGGGTCATGAAGACCTAAGCCACCATGGGACTTAGGTTTGCAAACTCTGTCCCATGCCACAAGGGCCCATTTCTTCTTTTCTTCACCTTTCCCCCATAGAAAGTCTCTCTGAAAGTTTCTTATATTGGTCATTACACCAGCTGGTGCTGGAATGGCAGATAGCATATAGATAGAGATAATTTGTAGGAAAGCCTTAGTGAGAACTAGTTTCCCTACTAGATTTAGTGCTCTGTTTGTCCATTTATTGATCTTATCTTTTAGCTTATTAAGAACAGGCTCCCAGATATCCTTGTGAAGTGGTTTGTCAGTGAGAGGAACTCCCAGGTACTTCACAGGCAGTGTCTCCCTTTGAAAGCCCAAAATTCTGGAGAGATTTCTTTGAATTGAAATATCTATATTGAAAAAATAATATTTTTTATTTAGTGAGACTTACCTCAATGCCCACTGCCTTAGAAAACTCACTCAGAATCTGTTTGAATGCTTTGGCTTCCTTAACAGTGGGAGTGCCTTGCAGCATAGTGTCATCCACAAATTGTTGATGTGTCACCGTGTCCCCACCATGAGTGAGTCTCAGACCCTGAATTTTCCCTTCCTCCATAGCAGCTCTGGTTGCTCTTCCTAACCCTTCCATCATTAGAATGAAGAGGAAACGAGAAAGAGGATCTCCTTGCCTTAGACCTCTAGAAGGCTTGAAGGTTTTGGAAGGAGCGCCATTGAGAAGAATTGAACAACTGGCTGTGGTAACTAGCGCCATAACCCATTTTATCCAATCGTGATCAAAGCCATAGGCTTTTAAAATTGCTCTTATATATGACCAGCTAAGTTTGTCATAGGCCTTTGCTATGTCCAGTTGCATTATCATTCTAGCCTGTTTGTTGGTAATGAGTGAATGAACCGTTTCATGTGCTTGTATTATATTATCTAGAATTTGTCTTCCTTCCACATACCCTGTTTGTTCCTCTGACACTAGGGTTGGGAGGAGAGGTTTGAGACAATTAGCAATGACTTTGGATATAATTTTTTAGATCACATTGCATAATGCTATAGGTCGAAATATATCTGGAGAGGTGACCTTCTCCTGTTTGGGGATTAAGGCTATGAAAGATTCATTGAGTGCCTTTAAGACTTTCTTAAATCTTCGAGAGTCTTCCACTGCCTCCAAGATGTCCTGTTTCACTATCTTCCAACAAGATTTGAAAAAGTCCACATTGAAGCCATTTGGGCCTGGTGCTTTCCCATTTTGCATCTCTTTCACTGCTTCCTCAATTTCTTCCACTGTTACTGGTCTATTGAGATTGAAATTATCTTCTCTGGTGACCAATTTAGGGATGTACTGAGTGAATTTTTCTGTAAATTGGTATCTATCTTCCAAGGTTTCCTCAACAATTTTCTGAAAATGTTGGAGTAGAACTTTCTCCATCTCTTCATGAGTGTTTCTCTCCACACCATGCTGATATGTAAGTTTCACAATTCTATTGTTGTTTCGGTGAGCTATGGTGGATCTGTGAAAGAATTTGGTGTTTCTCTCCCCTTCTTTGATCCATTGTACTCTGGGTTTCTGTCTCTAGAGTATTTCCTCTTGAAGGCATCTGTTGTCCCATTCTTGTTGGAGTAACTCTGCCATCTCTTTCCTTTCATCTGTGTATCCTTTTGTGATAAGAATCTTGTTTATTTCCTTTCGTTTCTTTTGCACCTCTCCTTTAGCTTTGAAGATGTTACCAAATTCCTTTTTGTTCCACTCTTTGAGTTTGCCTTTAATGTGTTTGAGCCTGCAGTGAATCATGAACATCTTTGTACCTTGAAGGTGAAGATCTTCCTTCCACCATTGTTCAATATTTGTGAGGAAATCTGAATGTGTGATCCTAGAATTCTCAAACCTGAAGGGGGTATTCCTTGGTTTGCCAAAAAGGGAGGCTTATAATTGGATAGGCCAGTGATCTGAACCCCCAAAAGTAATGCTGCTTCCCCTAAGAAGTAGTTCCTCTGAAACCATAAATCTGTCCAATTTTGAGGACACTTGGGTAGGGCCTCCTCTTTTGTTGTTCCAAGTGAAGATTCCATTGCTTGTTTCCATATCAACCAATTTCATATTGGTGATGAATTTCTGGAAGGAAATTGCATCTCTCCCAAGTATTCTAGTTCCTCCTTTCTTCTCCATGAGTGATTTTATTATGTTAAAATCACCTCCAAGAATCCATGGTAGAGCTGGGTATCTCTTCTTCATATCCTCCAGTGTTGTGAGGAATCGAAGTTTGTCCTCCATTGGTTGTGGACCATAGACATTGGTGATCATGTAGCATTGCCTATCTCCCACCGGTTGGAAAATCAAAGAAAGGTGATGTCTGGATGCCTCCACATCAATCACACCAAATTTCTATGGATCCTACAAAGTGAGAATACCACAAGTAGATTTATTTGCCTTAACTTCAAGGTATTCATATCTATTTACCCATTTGCTATGTTTTTCACAGATCTTCTCCATTGAGCATTTTGTTTCCTATATGAATACTATGTCAAGTTTTTCCTCTCTAATCCTTTTACCAAGATTCCTTTGTTTTCTTCTGCTCCCTAGTCCTATAATGTTCCAGGTTGTGATTCTTATTGAGGTGGGGTTATAAAGGAGGAACTAGAAAGCTCTTTCATCCTTCCTGAATCAATTATGAGCTTGCCACACTCCAGTAGTAATTCCTTCTATCTTTTTCTACCCCTCCTTTTGCTTGGATTCTTTTTTAATTTTCTGGTTATTAATCCTATTGAGGAGGTTCCTTTATTTTCTTGGTTGTCATGTCCTCTTTTGACTCCTGCATTTTTTTGATGTGCCTTGTTAAGGAATATCTGTTGGACTTTATCCACATCCTCCTGAGGGATGGAGTTTATTCCCAAGTTTCCGCCCTGTTCTAGAAACTTTTCTAGCTCTAGGTTCTCCCTTTCCAAGATATCCTGCAAATCTTGATCCTCCATACCACTTTCACTTCGAGTCATTTCCTTGTCTTTTTCTACTTCCATGGTATTCCAAGAGTCCATTGTGTGTTCATTCTGTTCCTGAATGTACTCCACGCTGGTCTCTTTTTCTTTCCCCCTTGCTGTCTGATTCTCTATACTCTCTCTATCCCTTTCCTCAACTTCTTTTTCTCCTAAGATCTCAAAGCTGTTGTAACTATTTGTTTTATCATTCACACTAGGGCTCTTTTGTGTCTTCCTTTCTCCCCCTTTTCCTTTCCCTCCTACTTTAGTGAAACCTGTCTAGTCTTTTCCTTTGTTGGGATTTAGGTTTTCCTCCCTTCGATTGAGTGGACAGTCTCTGGATAGATGCCCATGCTCATGACATTTGTGACATATGAACGGGATATGTTCATAGTCAACTGCTTGAATCCATTCCTCATCATAGACTTCTAGAATGACCTCATCTGGAAGGGCTCCTGATAGGTCCATATCCACACATATGTGGGCATAGGATGTATATTTTCCCCTTAGAGTTGCCTCTGAAATCTTTAAGAAATGAACTAATTTATTCTCTATAGCTTTTAAAGACTCTGGCATCCAGTAGTCTACAGGTAAGGAGTATATTCGAATCCATACCGGTACCGAAGTGAAGGTTTCTCATTCAGGCACAAAGTTCATCATCCATTGCCTCATATAGAGCCCAGTAGCTGCAAAGAAGTATGGCCCTCCTTCAAAGATTTTGTCTCTGTCTTCCATGTTCATAAACGCCACAGTGAAAAAACCTTTGGAGCCAAGATGAATATTTAACTCCCCCTTTGGTTTCTAGTTATATTTTATCCAGGTGTACAACGCTTTCTCTGATGGCCAAATTCCCATAAATTTACATATGATGGCATATTTAGCCATGTGATCTCTATGCGCTTGCAGAGCTGGATCGTTCAAAATAACCCGAGGTTTAGTTGTGGTCTTGGGTTTACAGGGCCCCATCTTAGCTCTGTTCTCTAACCCTTGACCTCTGTCTTCTGCTTTTTCCTCCCAACAGTCTTCTTCGTGTGCCCCTTGATTTGCATTAGTTTTGCTACCTTCCGTATTCTGAGTTTCTGTGTCTTTTATCTTGACCTCCCAGGGCTTTGGAGGTTTTTTCTTTTTCCCTCCTCTTCCTTTGTCTGCTACCATATAATTGTAGGAGGGAGTGGAGCTCCCTCCTCCTTGTGTCTCCATGGATGCCTGTAACTCTCTGCCGCTAGTTTTGTTAAACCCTAGAACTAGAGCTTCCCCAGTCATTTTTTCAGCGATCCCAATGGCATCTGGTTCACACAATCAATGTCTTATAGTTATTTTAACATAAAATAAAATCAATAAATAAATATATGAATCGGGTCATTTTTCTATTTATTAATTTATTTTGATATTTTTATTATTTAAAATGACACAAATATGATATAATGTATTCTATAATAGTTGTTGACATTTCTCGTTATCTCAAAACATGATATCAAAGTTTTGATGAGGTTTGATACCTGATTTGCAGTTGAGGGGGATGCTGGATTTTCACACATACCTCATTGGGAATTGGTCATGTGGACTAACTACGACTTCGGGATCCACCTTGGGATCACTAAAAAGGTAATAATCATGGTTTGGAAGTTTATATATGCCTGTGGGTTTATCCTTGGAACTTGCAAGCTTATGTAGCATCCTTAGCAATGGTGTTGCCAATCTTATATTCTAGCTATCACTAGAAGCTTCAATTGCTGATATAAATTAGGTTCATGTACAACATATTTTCTCAAGCAATGAAGCATTTTCCCTTTGTTCTTCATTTGGTGTGGTCTCTGTGTAGAAGGATTGTTAGGCTTTGCAATCTGATCCATGGGTATGTTTATACTCTTACATGACATCCTACTCTATTTGACACACACCTGACTTGACGTTGCTTATGGAGTCTATGCAATCAGGTTGGTTTCTAGATTCTCTCAAGATTCTCATTGGAGTTATTGGAAAGTAGAGAAGAATATTCTAAGATATATTCAAGGCACTTCCAATTTTGGCATTCAATATTGTTGGTTCTCCTAAGCTTGAGGGTTTCACAGATTCTGACTCGGTTGGATGAGTTGATGATTGAAAGTAGACCTTTGGATTTGCCTTTTGTCTTGGTTTTGTTCCTATTGCTTGGCCTTGCAAGAAATAGTTAGAGATTGCATTCTCTATGGCGGAAGCTTAGTATCAAGTTGCAATTTTCGCAAGTGAAGAAGTTGTTTCATTGCAACAATTATTGGTTGAGTTTGACATTCAACACGATTAACCTACTCTTATGGGGTTTGATAATCAAAATGTTATACACATTTCTATAAATCCTATGGAGCATCAACGAACTAAACACATTGAGATCCACATGCACTTCATTCTCCAAATTATTCAAGATGGCATTCTTAGACTATAATATGTACCTACTGAAGAGAAAATAGCATATATTTTCACAATATCCTTGGCATCACCAAGGTTTCTTCAGTTATGGCACATGCCTGGAGTGAAGGAAGTTGTCCTTGAGGAGTAATCTTCAATCCTCCTTCCTTCATCTCTTCATTTTCCTTTTTATTGGCTTCTTCTTTATATACTCTCCTTTGGGAGAGTAAGTTTCTTTATTT
The DNA here is from genome assembly GCA_031772625.1 of Pinus tabuliformis. NCBI lineage: Eukaryota > Viridiplantae > Streptophyta > Pinopsida > Pinales > Pinaceae > Pinus > Pinus tabuliformis. The sequence continues at coordinate 1,271,302,599 of CM062818.1, read as the reverse complement.
CTCCACTTATAAGAGGTTTAATCAAACCTAGTTATTAAAATTATTCTTTATTTATTTATTTGTTTTCCTTTTTCTACATTTCACTTCTAATTAAAAAATTTAACAAAGCAAAGCCTCTTTTAATTAACAAATTTTAACCATTAAAAAATTAAATTAAAAAAATTATTAAATTTTTAACATAAATTCCTATCAAAATATTCTACCATATATTAATCCTATGATAAATTTTTGTTTCGAATTTTCTATCCAACTTCTTGGAAAATAATTCAATTTACCATCAAATTAATTCCTATAATTAATATAAACCTTCCCAAAAAAATCTCCGAAGCTTTTTCGGAATAAACATGCAAATAAAGGCAAACGGGTTCACAAAATTGTGGCCTGCTTAGACAAGTCCTTTTTATAGAGATCACGTCATTGACAAGTAGAGCCATTGATTAAAGAATTTAATGGTGGTGACGTTCAATTCTCTAATTACAGAGATTAATGGGGTGTGTATATCCAACACATTTTTCAAATGTGGCACGTCTTGTTTAATGGAAAATGGAATACGCGGGTTAGTTATAGAGACAATTGGATACGTCTGCGTCATGCCACTTGCGGGTCAAACTTTCCGAAAGACATGAGCAGAGCAAGAAGTTACCGCCAGGAGAACCAGTAAGTTAGGGTGGGCCTCTACAGATTCTATTTCAGGCGACAGTTTTGAATATGTTTTGAATTAAACTCTAGTTAAAAATAAAATATAAAGCAACTATGGGTGGGATTCACCATTTGAATATTCACTAAACCCGTTGATGTCAATTAATATTACAGCTAAACTTAGGGAGGCGGTGTCAAATTTTTTATGTTATCACATTGCGTATGGCTATTACATATTTATAGCTTTCGCCATCTTATGATCACACAAATAACAATTTTTGTTTTGGAAAAAGAAAACAGATGAGCAAAAGGTCATCTTGGCCTACACCTCGTTAAATAGGTATATCCAGGTAAACAACCTATTTCAATAGCGGAGTACCCGATAGTAGATATTGGGTGTGTTAGGTTTTGTTTGTTGGTTTGTTTTTTAACATGGTGTTGAATATATTTTTATTAAATATTAATTAAGTATTTTTTTTATTAGATTGGTTGAGAAAAAATGATTAGATTTTAAGAGTTTTTTTTTTTTTTTTTTTTTTGACTTAGGGCGAATTTACGGCTTCAGTAGACAACCCATTGTATTAGGGTGTTGACTACTCCCCTATTGACTCTGAATTTGCCCGGAGGTCAAAATATTGGGGAATCCGGCTTTTTTTTTTGAACAAATATGATAGGAATGCTTGAACCTTGTTTTTGATGGTGGAGAGGGATTGAACACCATTAGAAACCCTTGGCACCCAAAATCTTGAAACTTGACAGCGGTAACTTGGATATCCCAATTTTTTTTAACAAATTTTATGAAAATCTAGCTGGAAATTCCATTATTTTCAGGGAAAATGTGAAGTCTGGTTAAACTAATTCAGCCCACAATGGCGTTGTCTATGGAGGCAGCGAATTTACCTCTGAGGTCAAAAAACCAAATCCTCCAAATTTGAAAGAAAGAGTGCTTGAATCCTATTTTGGATGATGGAAATGGATTCAACGCAATCAAAAACCCATGGGGCACCCAAAATATTGAAACTTGACCACTGTAACCCGGATTTCCCAAAATTTCTGCTAGATTTTGTCAAAATCTTGCTGGAAATTTCATTGTTTTCTAGGCAAATTTGAAGCCTCGTTAGACTAACGCAGTAGACAATGGAGTTGTCTATTGATGTGACAAATTTGGCAAGAGGTAAAAAATTCTTGGGGATCTAGCCATTTTTTCTCAATAACTTTGACAGGGGTGTTTGAATCTTGTTTTTCATAGTGAAAATAGATTCAACGCCATCAAAAACATTTGGAGACGCAAAATCAAAGTACCCAAAATCTTGAAATCTAACAGCTATAACCTGAATTTACCAAAACTTTTACCAAATTTTATAAAAATCTTACGGGAAACTCCATTGTTTTCCAAACAAATTTAAAGCCTCGTTCGACCTGACAAATTGTGAAATAAAGTGTTTCCAAACATTGTTTTGATTCCTGCGTACGATGATATAAAGAGATCAGCGGCAGGACCCTTTTGGCAGCGAGAGTCGGCATTCATATGATAAAATATATATAGATACAGACCTTCAAAACCATGTGAGCCAGGAAGCTTCCAGTAAAACCTTAAAAGGTGCCGTGGAGACTTTAGTTGTCTCACGATTTCTCAGCTTTTTCGTTTGTCTTTTTTTTTCTTCAAAACTTAAAAATAAATGCTAATTGAAATAAAAATCTGGAATTCATTCATTTAAGAAGTTTGGGATATGATTCCATTAATATATTTCAAATTTGAATTTTTAGATTTTGATGGTAAAATTGAAACAAAAAGGTTCAATAAAATTAAAGTACGTTAAGTTAATTGATATGATATTTAAGTTAGAAATGGAAGTCTTTACATGGTAGTTAAGCTAATGCATTAAATTTTGCCTGAACAATATTTGTGTTTCTGCATGGAAGATCTGGTTTCGTAATAAGTGAGTGATGAAAAAAAAAATATTTAATTTTGAAATTTCGGATACATTGTGTTCAAGATAAGAGTTGTCTTTTCCAACTATTTATTAAAGTTCTTTTAAATAATAATGTAAAAGTGTTTTTTAAATGAACCAGAGTTATTTTTTACTATAAAAATTTGTATTGCAAATATAATTAAGTGCCTGAAAAGTTATGGAAATTCTAGTCATATTTAGATAAAATCCGGCAAGGATTTTTGTAAATTCAAGTTATAGTTGTTAAATTTTAAAATTTTAGATGTTCTAGACGTTTTTAAGGTGCTGAATCCATTTCCACCATCAAAAATACGATTCAAACACTACCTCTAAAAGATTTTTTGAATTTTTTAACCCGAATTTGACCAATTTTGACCAGGCAATTCCTCCACCTTGTTAGAAGACCCCGTAATTAAAATAATCGAATAGATTGCCCTTTGGAAAGCCATGAGAAAAGATAATGTTCACACAGCCCAATAGAAATAATTTTGAATATGTTTGGATGCTCTATTTTCCGATATTTTCTCATTAAGGTTATATATACCGTAGTGATTGAATTATGAATTATAATTTCTCATAATGGTTTTTATCCTCGGCGTTAAATTATATATATAAATAATAAACTTATTTATTGATAAAATTAATTAATTAATTAAATTTTGTTAATTTATCAATATTAAATCACTAAAATTAACATGCTGCCAATATTAGTATTTATTTGTATTATAAGGTTTGGGAGTTGTGTTTTATTTAGTTATCACTTTGTATAATATTTTCAGGTTATAATATTAGAATGGTGATAAGGGTAGTGAGAATTCATGGAGGGTGATTATTTATTTCAAGAAAAAATTGGAAATGAAATTTAGTTAGGAATTGGAAATGAAATTTAGTTAAGAATTGGGAGACGTGACCAATAATGTAGTTGAAACTTATGCTTTTTATTACGGAATAAAACAAGTAGTGAATTTAAACATCCAAGAGATTTTAGTGATTGGGGATTCACTTATAATTTTATCTAGGATTTCAAATAGATCTCTTCCTAATGATCTCAGACTTGCTCAGATTATCAAAAAGATATTTAACATGCCATGCATCATCCTTAAAAAGGAATACTTCCATGTCTTAAGAGGGAACAACTTGATAGCAAATGGAATGGCCAATCTTGGAGGTACTCACTCCAAAGGAGAATTAATCTACCAAAGACAAATCTAAAGCGCCCCTCTTCTCTTATGAAATATCTTAATCATATAGGGTGCAATTTTGTACAAGTGAGCCTATTAAGGTGTGTCCCCCTTAGTGCCTCATAGCTCTATAGAAGCCATGCATGCAACATATATTGCATGAGTCATCTCACAAATCCTTAATCTTTCCATACACACACAAGAATCATAATATGGTTAATGGTGGACACTACATGTACAATCCAACTTTCTCAATCATGATGGACAATCACCCCGAGTTACCTCGCTAGACTTCGAAGAAGATGAAATGGAGGAATGATTAACATAAGTGGATTGGTACTCCTTAGGAGAGAACTCCCCCCAACATGATTTTAGAAACAAAGGAAGGCGCTAATGCCACTGATGCCTGTAGGTGGCCGAACAAGTTTGAAGGAAGCACTCATCAAGAAGGTATGGTCTATAAAGCTTTTGTTTGGGATTTCCTTCTCCCTTGCTGTCTTACCTTGAATCAACACAATCTCTAGAGCATTCATATCAAATGGTCACTTCCTATTCATATCATCCTAGTATTTTATCTCTTTATTACCTTATCTTTATATTCCCTTGAGTTCTCCTTTGCCTTGTGGAGGCTCAAAGTGATTGGTTTGACTCGGTCCTCTTTGTAACTTGTGCTACCCTACTCAATGGTATAGAACCCAGCTCTCTAAGTCCCCTTCTCTGTCCACTGTACCCCTAAGAATATTTTCTTCTATATGTTCCTCAAGTGGCCACCTTCTATTTTCCCTATCTTAAGCCTTTCCAGATCTAAAATCCAAATAGTTGACTTGAAAGTATTATTGTTTCTTATTAAACTGATGTTTATTGTCTTTATGATTGATAGAGGAGTGGTGTTCAAACAATGCTCATTGAAATTCAATACTCCTATACATAGGGTTGAGTCAACTTTGAACATCATACACTGCATGATCTCTCACTATTTCTAGATAATATACTGACTCAGAAGGAAAATCCTCTAGATGGCCATATCAAAGATCATTGTTCCATATCACTTCTCTAGGAAACATCCCTCACTCTAGAAGGAAACCATCTCTATTAATTATGCTTCTATAGATTGATGTTTAATGTTAATGTTTAGATTTTCCATTTGGATGACCTCCATACTCAGTTGGGGAAGAATCACTAGGCAAAGGCAATATGAAGATAGAATCATTCCCAGAGATGAGTAGTTATATAACAAGACTCTGCTAGCTTCATGAACTGTGAATTTTGTTTCCTAATTGATCAATTTTAGTATGTTTACGAATGTTGTAAGGAGAATAGCTAGTTAGAAAGCTTAAACATGATGTACGTAGAAAATAAAAATTGAGTAAAGACAAAAATTATATGTTCGATACGAACATAATTGAATAAATCGGACATGTAGTTCATATAAGTCTTATGCTTAGGCTTCTTTTAATACAAAAATCCTCGATTATTGTTAAAAAAATAGAATTGTGATTATAAGTAATATACTTGCATATTGACTCATTATTTTATGTAGTTATAATTTTCATTATTAAGATTTATTTTTCCTAACATATAGACATCACTATATGAGTTGTAGCATTGTGTTCAACATGCTTCGTCAAGTTTTTCTATGTCATTAAAGGTTATGAAAGGATGGGGTGTTTACGTTTGTAGGTGTGAGTTTAGTGTTCCCTTCCCATTATTTTTACTTAGGAAAGATATAGTATTTTCCTTTAGACTTTTACAATATATGTTTTCCTATATAGCTAAATAATGAATTAGAATATACCATGGGTGGCTTCATGAAATAAGTAAAAATATGTGGTTTTTAAATTAGTTCACTATTCAGAAATGTAATTAACGTTTTCTAATTCTATAGAAATATTTTTTAGGCTAGATTTTTTATATTGAATGCGTCTACATACATAATCACATAATCATATTTTTTTTTGTGGTGTATGAAAATCTTTCTATGTTTTTTTGGTTATGCGATGCAAGTAAAAATAAAAAATTAAATATGTTTAATTCTATTTATGTGGTATTTAGGCTAGTTTTTTTTATATTGAATGTGTCTATATAGATGATCTTATATTTTTGTTCTATATGAAAATCTTTCTATGTCTTTTTGGTTATGCGATGGCAAGTAAAAATTATAAATTTAATATGTTTAGTTTTATTTATGTGGTATTTAAAAGTTCTTTCGAGAGAAATTTATGGTTTTCATAGTTTTTTTCTATTAAATTAAAATAATCAGTTTCCTTAAAGATTTTAGATTGAAATATCTATATGATAAGGGTTACCAGATTACTCTTTGCATGAAGATTTGGAAGCAATCTACTCTAATCTGTAGCTAGGATTTACCCTAGTCACATCTCAACCACTAGTAGTCACCATCATCAACAACGAAACCAATAGTTGTCATGAATAAAGATTCTATTAAGTGAGGAGATGAGCATACCCTAGTGATGAACTAAGAACCCACTAGTTTCCAAAAGTAAGGTTATTGGTAAGGAAGTAAGGGAGTCCACTATACTTTAGTAGTTGGAGAATAATGGAGAGGATGATGTTTCTTTCATTTGTAGGGTTCAACGTCATATATAATTATGGGAGATGCCTACAATGAGATATATGAATTTATCACTCTCTTTTGGTCCCTCAATTCAAGCAAATGGAATTAAATTTAACAACAATGTTTTGTCGAATGATTGGAAGGCATACTTTAACTAGTTCTCCCATATTTGGAGCAAAGAAGGAAAATTCTCTTTCTTTATGAACTTTTCTCTATTTGAAAATTTTAAAAGCTTCTAGCATAGCCCAAGGGTTATAAGAACACAAGTAATAGAGAATTGGCCCTTGAAGAAAAATGGAAAAGTAATATCGTTTGCATCTAGTTGTAGTTATTACCTTTTTCATTCTTAAATATGGAAGGACATAATCTAATATTTATATTTGGCTCATAGTTTATAGTATCCATGGGAATGTATCTATTGAGTTCAATAATTGTATTCAATCTAGATTAGGAGATTAAAATAGTTCCGTGGGTCAAATTACCCCACATCATATTAATTTTTCAAAAATATAACTCCCTTAGAGAGATTGGAAACAAATTGGATTGTTTCATTGATCCAGTAAAATTAAAGGGACTCCCAACATTGATGTTGATTTAGAAAATGGACTCCCAAAATATTTGCAAATATGTCTAGATGGGTGGAGCCATAACCAAGTGATACGTTATCAGTATATTCCATTAAGATTCATTTTTTTCATGCATATGAAACTTTTTCTAAAACCTATAAAAAATCCAAGAGAAATGATCTTCTACAAAACAAGAGTTAAGGAAGGAACCCAAATTCACGATGCTTCTAAGTAGGTTTAAAATTTTTTAGTGTAAGGGCCAATCTCATCTAAATCTATCATAATATGGTCTACCCATGTCAAGAAATAATAAATATGAAGCTCTTGGAAACACAGTAAATTCCGCAGATGCAATTAAGGAAGAATCTAAAGAGGAAGTAATAATGGATCTTAGCTCTTGAGTAAATCATCTTAATAATGGTATAGACCCATTGCCTAAGGATATAATGGCTATTGCCTAAGAACAAGAGAAGGAAGTAGAGAAGAAGATGAGGACAAAGAAGATGCAGAGGAGTTATAAGGTGAATAAACGAGAGTAGATGGAATAAAGGATGAAGAAAGGAAGTTAGGTCAAGAGAAGAAAAAATAGGTGGAATTATAAGTGTATTTACGTTATGAGTCCTCTAAATAATTCTCCTTTGTAAATGTATTGAATAAGAATGCCACAAATCCATCCCCTCTTATTCCAATAAGAACCAAATAGCTTATGAGATAGAAAAAAATATTATTTTAGATATCAGGAAATTTTTGAGTTTATATTGATCAAAGGAGAGATTATAAGAAATAAGTAATAGTCATTATTTATTTTTTTTATTTCTCCCTATAATAAATTCCTAAGTACTTAGAAAATTAGTGTTGGAATCCCTTATAGAAAAATTCACCTTCTCTAGCTCTTGGTTTGTAAACCTAGGTGGGAAACTTGCAAGATAATCAATTATTACTATTTTGTACTTGTTGTTAGCTATTCCATATCTCCTTTTATAGTAATTTTTTTTTTGATTAAAAAATAAATATTAATATTAATATTTTTGATTAATTTAATAAAGACAACAAATACCAGAGAGATTTCTACTGTCATTCCTATTGTCCTTTGTGACAATTCTTAGATAGGGAACTATGTGAAAGCATCTATGAAGTGGATGTACTTTTAAAATGGTTTATTCAAGGAAAAATCCCCCATCTAAGTAACAATCCTTAGAGTTTTAAAAATTAATCAAACTGTTGAATTCCACTAATAACAACATAAAATCTTTATAGGTATTGAAAGAAGAAATAAATAAACATTATATTAAAATGTATCCGATCTGAATCTTATTGTTCCAATGTTCACAACAACCTTATAGAAAAATATCCCATAGCTAATATTAATACATACAAGAGTTGCATAGAAGACAATAATCTAATTATTGCAGAGTAATTTAGAACAAACAAATAGCTTTCTTAATTAATTGAGTGTTGGACATAACTTCACTAGGGGAAATTAGGGAGGCTAAATCTTAACCTAACCTTTCCCAATTATCCACACAATCTAATATGTATTGAAGAACAAGATTCTTAAATACAAGAAGCACTCATAGGTAAAACAAATATGCCATAGGCTAGAAACATAACTCCTTTATTAACTTTCAAAATATTCAGAAATTAGAAAGTATGCAAAGTTTGGTCTAGGAATCAAACCTTTCTCAATCAAATAAAATAATATATAGAGTCTATACAACAATTCTTATCTTCAAAATATTACAATGAAAAATGGTTTTTTATCCAAAATATGATTTGGATAATCTTAACAAAATTCGACCAAAATATAAAGTTTTTTGTTTGTTTATCTCCAACTGTGCTTGATTTCTCTATTAGATCCAAAAACATCCAACACTATTATGGTTTTTCTCCTTAAAATCTGAAACTATCATGATTTTCCGCCAACATATTTCATGCCTTTAAGTAACTTCCTCTGACTTGAAAAAATAATATATGAAGTCAAGAAGTTGTTCTCATTCTTCTCCTATTGGATAAGTCAACACAACCATTCTTCTATAAGCTTCATCTACTTTTGTATATTTTTCTAAGTTTGGCTTAACTATGGATAAATATCTGATTTCATAGCATATAAATAAATCATCGGAAAATTTTTCAAGAAGAACTTTACCACTCAAAGATCCTTTTAATCCAGTGAATCTTGATTTATCTTATGTAGCCCTGTTTAGTAGTCTCTGATATTCCTCTTCAACCATTATTTTTCCCTGTGAATTAATAAAGTAAAGGAAACATTTTTCCTGCAGAGCATATAATTTCCCGTTAAACTTGTCGATCTAAACTTGCAAAGAGTGACATTTTTCTTTCAATTGTAACATTATATTTTTCTTGGTCAAAAACCTTTTGGTTTTAATAATTGTTTCAACCTTGTCATGAATATCCATGTCTTCTAGTTCTTTTTTTTTTTTGAATTCAAAAACTTGATGATTTTATTAGCTTGACTGGACTTATTCTTGAGTTCATTCTTAATCCCATATATTGATTGATTTTCTCTCTGTAACAATTCTTCTTGTTACACTGTAATCTTGATTGACCTCCAAATATGAGATGTTGTAGACATAATTTCTATCCATCTTCTATCCTTTGCCTGAATGAGACAGTGTACATTGTCTGCTTGGTTTAGAAATTGTTTAAGTTGTTTATGAAACCTCGAAGTCTTCTACATTTCAACAAGTAAAGCATTATCTGATTAAATTTTCTCGTTCTCAACTTTGTCTAATGCTTTCTTCAACTTGTCAATTTCTTCATTTTTTAAGATTAAAGAAGAGAATTCTTATGTTAAATCATCTATGTATCATTTCTTTCTGAAACCATTTGGCATGTAGAAGCATTTCTCTTTCCAATTTCTCTCTTTCCTTCAAAATATGTTCCATATGAGTATCCATCTTTTGTATTTGAAAATTCTACTCATTTATCAATTATAAGACTGTTTCTTTTTGTTTTATAGCTCTCCAACTTCTTGAGTTTGTGGATGTTCATTTGTTGTCATCTTTAACCTCTTGCATAGAGTTTGAATATCTGCATTCTTGTCCTTTATGATCTCCTAGGTAACATTAATATTGTGAGGATCTAGTCCCAACTTGATAATTAAATAATCCAATGATTTGATTATGGTGTCTTTGGAAAGAGAAGATATTCTTTCCATTTTTAACCCAATGATAGTATTATTCAATGAATTATGCAACTTAGACAAACTAATAGCAGAAATAGTTAAAGTAGAATAGATCATCTCCCCTGTTTGTCTATGGAGATCGATCTGATAAATTGGATGGATGTGTGTTGTGTTGAAAGAAAATATAGAAGTTTTAAACTCTTTTGCAACCTTTGAACCTGGGACTTTTGGTTCCAGAAAAGCTAAATGAAACTTTCATGTTTCAACATGTAAGACTGAGAGTAACCTATTCTTAGTAGAATTTTTCTTCTAGAACTGAGTATAATCCATTGACTTCAAAGTTTCATTTTCTCTTTTAATGTCCATAAATTTTAGAAAAAATAATTTGATTATAAGAACAATGGGTTGAAGAAGACTGTGCAACTGTTGTTTCCACTTGCTATAAATTAAATAATGGCTTACCTAAACAAATAATTGCAGTTAGTGTAGATATATATGAAGATCTTATTTACGATATACTCTCTTTTAAAGCCTTTCTTTTTTGTCTTTTTTACACTTTGAATTATGGTCCCTCTGATTTTGAGACATTCTCAATTCCTCTTTTGAGTTTTTTTTCCCTTTGTTGAGGAGTTAATAAAACATTTATCTTTGCTGACTCTTATGTCTCTTATTCTTCTGGTAGTTCTTCTAGGGTGCCTTCTTCCCAGGTTTCTTTATTAGGATATTTTTCAATATCTGGCTTTAGTGTATAAACATAGGGAGTAGAAACTTGTTGCACTCTAATAGATTTTTTTTTCCAATTAGGTCATCAAACCAACTGATTCCCTTTGTGAATTTCATTGTTGCTAGCAAAAAATCAACTTCCTTATCACCTTCCCTAGTATTGACAAGAAAGAGTCCAATCTGTGCTTTGAGCTTAAACAAAGCTTCTTTCTTTCTTGGTAGAAAATGCATCTGATCAACATTAAAACTCTATCTAATAAATTTTGAGATCGAAAATCCTGAGTGGAAGAATCTATGGAAAACAATATGGAGGGAGCTCACGTCTATACATTCTTATTTCAATAATTTTTTATTATATAAATACCAGTCACCTAACTTAGTTTGCTCACTAAGTTGCATATTACATTTAACTTCTGGCAGGATTCCATGGACTTTATCACTGTTTAGAAGACAAAATTACACTGACAGGAAATGGTCTACAAAAGCTGTAAAAGAGAATTGTTCAAAATGATTTATGATGATAGAAGTCCAGTGGAAAACTAACCATTGATTACCATGCGTATTTTTTTGTTCTAATTGTATTTGAGTAAACCTTTTAGACCGATGGCATATGAATAGATAAACTCAAACTTACTGATATTTAAATTCCATTCCAATTCCAAATTTCAAAAGTTTTTCATGAATGATATGTGAAAGAAACTCACTATAGAAGGCTTGTTTCATGATGAAAGGGTTGAAAAAAAAATCAAACACTACTTCATCTACCACTTCATCACTTTCATACCCTAAAAGAAAACACAACATGGATATGATTTGTCTAGTAACATATGGAAAGACATTTGAAGTATAGGGAGGGTTATGTTGGGGAATATTGGTTCCTTTTGGAAAAAGGGACTCAAATATAAAACTCCATTGCTAGGGCGTCGACATCTGGTAGATTTGCAACTAAACTTCACTAAATAATGGATGAAGAGATTTGGGAATAGTGACTTGAAGAGCATGCAAAATTGACACAGAGGTAATACATAGTAAGGACTCTCCATTTCTAACAATGATGGCTCTTTCACTTGGTAGGTACCTATCTAAACGCCATGCTACCTACCTATTCCCAAAGAGAAATCCATCATTATTATCCTCGAACTTCTATAATGCCAAATTCTACAACTCATAGAGGTCAAAATCACTTTTTGTTTCCCCTATTTTATTATCGAAATAAATAAATGGAAATTCATATGGTTTTATAGGTGCTGAAGGCATTGGATTATTTGACTGTGCTTTTGCAGAATTTCCTTTCTGTGAACTCATTTTGTTAATATGAAATGAAGGAAAAATATTGAAATTATCCATATAATTTTGGTGACTAAAACTGCTTGCCACTCGTAGCTTCAAATACTTTTGATATAACAATGTTCTTGTTCAATTGTAGGCTTCTAATAAAGGACAAAGGAAATAATTTTGATAAAAACTTAAGTAATTACTGTTGTGAGAATGTTAGGTCAGGATGAAATAGTGGAGAGGAATAGATTTAATAAAATACACATTGAAAACATAATAGTTTTATTCTATGAAAATGGAAATTAATTAACTTACGGTTAGCGGAAATGTAATTTGACATATGGAAGTTGGTGAAAATATGGTAAGTGAGGAATTAAAATGGCAACAATATTTGAAATTTTGGCAGAAGTAACATTTTTTTTTGTGACCGAGAGGAACCCAGTAAGCCACCTGACATGTAATTACTAGTAAAACTCTAGGGGTCTAAAACTTGTCCTCCTCTCCATAAACCGAATCGCAAATAGGGGGATTTTAACATGGGTCTCTTGAGTTTCAATGATTTCATATATCTCAGATTACCAATTGAGATACCCCCTGGGACGCAGAAGTAACAAATTTAAAAAAAAAAACATAAGTGGGTTTGTGTGAGGGGAGGGGTTTGCAATTTATTAAATTTCACCACACAAAAGAAGTTTGAGGAATAGTGGACCCCTTCCCCCCAGCATTAAACGTCGAGCAAGTGCTGGGGGGGTCTGCTTTTGGATAATAATCATCGATTCATTTGCACCAAATCTCCACCGTGAAAATGTTGAAGCGCTTTATACAATCATTTTATTTACAAAGTTTAATCAAAACCTTTATAGAAATAACAAAATCAATATATATGTGGTGCTTATAAAATATGTGCACATATTTTATTTACAAAGTGCATAATTTTTTTTTTGAAATATTTTCTTTGAAAAATATATGACAAGGAAACGTTACAACATTGACTCCATGTGGGGGTTGCTTCCCCTTGTAGGATGCAAAGAATTGTAGACCTCACATGCCTTCATCTCGAGTTATGGAGTCAACATCGTAGGAAAATTTTCATAGTTTCTGTACAAAATTAAATCACAATGATTATTTATAATGAAAAATGAAATTCTTTCATCACTACTAAATGCAATGCTCTAAATACTTCCTATTAACCGGTAGTGAGAAAAATTCTCCATCCATATTTTGCAGAATAAAGGTATTGATTTTCTTGGCTTCAATAGACTTGAATGGGCTTTACCAGACATTGTTAGATTTTCCATGTTTTCCTTTCTCTTGTCTTGTGGCATCCCATCTCAAGGCTAAATCTCCTAATCCAAAATCTCTTTCTATACATTTTCTGTCAAATATGTTTTTCATTTTATTTTGATATTGTTGAAGTTTTCTCTACACTTATTCTCTGTCTTGATCAAGCTCTATTATTTGATGAATTCTTCTGGTAAAATCATCTGAATCTTCAAAAGAATCCAACAAATTTTTCATATAAGGAAAATCTAGTTGTGTAGGAAATATTGCTTCAGTTCCATATACTAAATGAAAAGGGGATTTACTTGTTTCCATTTTTGGAGAGACGCCATTTTCTCATACTGAAAACTTTAAATGATTATCCCAACTCCTCATATGAGATAATACCTTTTTAATACACTTGATAAGACATTTTTTAGTGGATTCATCTAATCCATTTCCTTGTGGGTAATATGGAGTAGAATGATGCAGGGATATTTAATATTCCCATAAAAATTAAATCATCTTAACTAAATTGAATGCTTGTGCATTATCTGTGATCAATTATTTAGGATAACCAATCCTTGATAAGATATTTTCTTCAATGAATTTAATAACTATATTATCAATTGCATTCCTTACTGGGATTGCTTCTACCCACTTGGTAAAATAATAAGTTGTAGTCAAAATCCATTTATGTTGATTACTTGAGGTGGGATTAATTTCTCCATTGAATTCTAAACCCCACTGTAAAAAAGGTGTGTCAACTAATACTAGAATTCAAGGCAAGGAAGATGGTTTTTATTTACCTACAAAAATATGACAAGGGACACAACTTCTCACTTTTTCTCCAACTTCTGAAAATAGTTTAGGCCAATAAAATCCAGATCTCAAAATTTTATGTGCAGTTGCTCTCCAAACATAGTGTCCTCAACAAACTCCTTCATGAAACTGATCTATCACCCATGTTGTCTCACTTTTAGTTAGGCATAATAAAAATATACTCAAAGGATCCTTCCAATATATATTCTCCTTAACTATGTAGTATTTGATAGTATTGAGTTTAGGAGGTCTAGGTTGATTTTTATTTAACTCAAAAAGAAAATGTTTATTTTGCATAAAATAAACAATATCTTTAGACTAATATGATAATACAAACTTTTTTGTTGATTGGTAGAAAATTATCTAGTGATTTAGTTTGTGAGACTGAAGTTTGAGAAGGTTCTTGTGGATTATTTTGACCTTATTAAGGATAAGGTTCTTATGGATTCTTCTATGAAATTGGAGGTAAAAGTTGCATCACTGAAATTATTCCCAAAATTTTTCAATTTGATTTTGCAAGAAATTTTTCCAGCCCTTGGCCCTTTACCAATTTTTTTGGTTTTACCTATAAATTAAATTCCTGTATCTTGGCTATCCATATTCTTGTGTTTCCATCATTGTCTGACTGAGTTAGCTCTCTCTTCACTGAATTATTTGGCACATAAGAAGTTATCTTTGAATGTAATATATAAGTTCTAAAATATTTTAATGCTTCAGCGAGAGCATAGGATTTTTTTTTTTTTTTTTTCTATTATATCATATCTTAGTTCAGCATCTCTTATGACTTTACTGAAAAATTCAATAGTTTTCTCAAAAATTTGAAGGTTATTTTAAAGAAAGACTGTAGCGGACATAATATCTGAGGCAAATGAAAAGATACTGAATGGTTTTGTGTAATTAGGACTTTCTAACACTGGATCTTCCATTAGGACCTTCTTCAAATGAGCAAATGACAATCTATATTAAGCATTCCATTTCATTTCTTGGTAATTATTAAGCATATTTATTATATCCTTGATTATTTCTACATAATTTGGTATAAATCTCCTCAGGAAATTAATTATGCCTAAGAAAGATTGTATCTCTTTTTTAGTTTGTGGTAAATTGATCACTTTAATTTTTGATACTCTTTGAGGATCATTAATCACTCCATCCTTTAATACAATATGACCTAGAAACTTTCCCTCCTGCGTTGCAAACATTGACTTTTTGGGATCGAGTGAAATCCTATGTCTTTTATACTTCTGAAATATCTGTCTCAAATGTTTGAGATACTAATATTATGCTTTGGGAAACACCAAATAATCAAGATAAATCACTATAAATTCATTTACTTCACCCATAAATGCCAAATCAATGGCTCTCTGAAACGTTTATCCTACATTCATTATTCCAAATGGAATTTTAGCTTACATGAAGGTTCCCCAAGATGTAGTAAATGATGTCTTGCTACGATCCTATTTTTTATTGCAATCAAGTTATACACTGAGACCCATCCAACATTGAAATTATCTCTTATCTTGTTACTTTCTATAGAAGATAATCCATTTTGGGTAATGGATAATTATCTTTTAAAGATTCCTTGTTCAAATTCTGGAAATGCACACATAATCTTATCTCTCAATTATTTTTTCTAACAGGAACTAAATTTGCAATCCAATCAGAATACCTCAAACGAATAATTATCATAGCATCTGAGAGTTTTTTAACCTCCTCCTCAATTATAGGAAATAATATTGGATTCACATACCTCAACTTTTGTTTGAAAGGCTTAACATTTGGCTTCAATGGCATCTTTATATCCTCATACTTCAATGCAAAAACATAAATGTACTCTTTAAACAAACTCAAATATTTATCCTTGAATTATTTAGGTAACAATGTGGAAAGCTTGATGTTTTTAACATCATTCTCTGTGCCAATATTACATTCTTCATCATCCTATTGGGACTTTCTATTGCAGAAGTAGGAACATCATTCCAATCAAAGAAATTTTCTAATGGAACTAAACCGTTTGGAATATAGTTATTTGATAATTGGATGATATCATGATATGCAATTTAATATTTTAATTTCTGACTTTGATTGACAACATTAGTCTTTACATCTTCATCATATTCTTGATTTATATGCAAGGGTGAAAATCTCCAATCGCTTCTAAAAATCGCTTGATATGTTCATCATCCTCAAAAGTTTGTCAATGTTTTACATTATTTGGAATTGAAGGTCTGTGTTTGACTTCAATTTGATATTACAACTGAAATATGTTAGGAACCTTAAAAGTTCTTGTACAAACTTCCAATGAGTCAACAACTTCATTTTCTTCTCTTGATATAACAGAAATATTAAACACTTGAAAATAATTTTCAATGCAATCCCATACTTCATTTCTATAAGATTTCAATCTAGGATACTTAGTTTCGAAATATTTTTGATTCGTCAGACTACCAATTCTGAATATCCATAAATAGATATCCTTTGAATGTTCATCTCCTTAGTTGTTTCAAGGCCCAAAATTATTGTCTCATAACTTGTAACATTATTAGTCCCCTCTAATTCCAATTTAAAAGATTGACTAATAATCTCTTGTGTAGGTGAAATGAAAATAACCACTGATCCTGATCCATCTATAGATGTAGCGCCATTAAAGTACAACTTCCATATATCATTTTCTGAATAATTAATGATATTTAAAAAACTCTTAGCTTTATTTTGCATCTTATAATGATTATCTACTTCCAGAGTAAAACACCCTAAATCTTGATCAACAACATAAATAGGGTAATTAACTCGTTGACTAACATTACATACTATATTTACAAATATTACTTCTCTGTACAACCTCAAGCTTTCTCCCCCAAACATTAGAATAGTAGCATATGACATGTCCATCTACAAACTTCCTCCAATTTTAACACACCAAGCTCTTGATAACAACATGCAAAACTTAGCAGAGATATATGTTACTACAATATCTATCAACACATTTTTGATAAGGATTTGAGCTAAGGAAACTACCAAATATTTTATCTATCCCAACATGGTACCCTTTTCGAATCAAAAGTATAAAGTGCATGATAAGGGTGTGTCACTTGTAAATTTATTTTTTCCATAATGGACTTAGGCATCATTATGGGAAGCTCCATAATCAAGCATACAATTATAAAGCGGAAACTCATGTAACTTCAAAGCCGCATAGAAAGGAGGTACAAATTCATCAAGAACATGTGTATTTGGGAGAAATAAAACTAATGGTTTTTTCATCTTGCAAGCTTATTACATATGCTTGTGCATCTATGATTTGATATTGAATCCATTTAGTCACATGTTGTTGATAGCATGAACTTCTTATTAATTCTGATAGGGGAATGAGAATCTTTACATTTTCTAATTCTTTCTTTAAAGTAAAGGAAGAAGAAATTTTTTCTGCTTTAGATGATTCTCGTTGCTATGAGGATGAAGGTTCTGAACTTTTATCTAGAGGGATATCAAAAGTGAATTTATTCGTTTATCTAATTGGATTCTATCTAGGTCTCTAGTCATACCTTTTATTCAGTTCAACAATTAAAAACTCTAAACATGATTGATACTTAGATACTTTAAAAGAATTAGCATTCAGTATTACAGATTGAATCTAACTTGAAGGAATGATATTACCTTCAAAATTTTGGAAAACAAGATAATTTATATCATCCGCAATTTGAGCAACTTCTTCAATATCTTGGTCATCAATAATTGAAGGAGGCTTAATTTCCTGATCTATATTTATTCTAGCTCTTTGTAAAATCTGAGGTTGGAATGGTCTCTTATAATATCCCAGTGCCATATTTACATTCTCTTGTGTTTGCCTTAGTTGAGTCTCCATTCTAGAAATTTTGTTTCACATATTTCTCAACATCCTGGTAGTTTCATCAATATTCATCAATTTTTTTATCCTATTCCTTTTTTTCCCCTAAAGAAACAACTTCTTGTTTTTCTTTCTTCTTCTATACCCTTTCTACCTTATCTCTTAACTTTCCTAAACCGTCTCTATTATTATCGACTTCAATTGCATCTATGTGTATATTTGCTAAAGTAGTTGAATTTCTCTCTCTAACCATAAGTGCAAATTTATCATCAAAATATTTAACAAACCTGACGTTAGAAGAAGTAGTTGAAGGTTTAATTTTTGCTAGCATTTTATTATAATATTTGTTAAATATTTTAATAAAATTTGATACTGATTCACTAGGATTTCTCTTTATAGCTTCAAATTCTGTTAAATAATAATTTGGATCCTTTTTAACTCTCCATTGATTGATATAAATGTATTTTAAAGCTCTCCAATTATGAATTACATCAATTTGTAACTATTTGAACCATATTATTACATATCCATTCAATTATTGTACAATTAATATGATATACATATTTTCATGTTCAATGTTAAGATTGTCTACAAAGTCAAGAAAATTTGAGAGATGATCTTTTGCACTTATTCTAGTTTCTCCATTAAATCTTGGTAGGTGCTTTAAATATCCATCTGAGAGAGGATTCAATTGTCCTGATAATCTCAGTGCTACATACCTTGCATTTACAATTGGTGCAATTGTAGCCATTGTTTGTTGTGAAGTAGGTGGAGTGGGATATTTAGGAGATGGAGGAATTTTTTGGGGATTTCCCCTTGGGAGTTAGAGGTTTATTTGGGGACAAAGGAGGAAATATCAACTTTTGAATTTCTAGAAAGGTGATTTGTTGAACATCACGAAACAAAAGATTGGTACATAATTTAAATGCTCCTCTAGTATGTAAAAGGGAAAAGGGATCTTTAGGATTATCTTCATGTTGATCAATCTCAAGAGATGAAGAATTGATTTTAGAGGATTATACTTTTTCAGTTTGTGTCACAAGAAAGATTTGAGTTGCTCAAACAACAAACAAGTTTGAAGGTATACTCATTTTCAACAAGTTCTAATACTCTTAGGGATAAAGAAATATGATTTTGTTTTTATTTACAATTATTTAGATGAGAGATGATTCTTTACAATCGTACCATATAGACTCAACTCTATTTCTGATAGAATATTTTGTGATCAATGTTTCATGATCGAATAAAGGTTCAGGTGGTTTAGGATCTAGCTTAGATTTGGTATATTTTGGAGCTAAATTTTAACCAACAGAGTATGCCAAGTGAAATATCTAGCCAATAAACATCTTGTTCACCATAAATTAGGTAAACTCAATTGTTATCCCAGGAAAAAATGAATTCAATTTCTCATTCCCCAACCATGGCGCCGATTTGATGTTGTCCTCTATGACAATTCCTGGCTAGGGAACTATGTCAAAGCACCAATGAAGTAGATGTAATTTCAAAATGGTTGATTCAATCACAAAAGCCTTGTCTAAGTAACAGTTCTTAGCCTTTTAAATATTAATCAAAGTGTTGAATTCCAACAATAACAACATACAAGCTTTATAGGTATTGGAAGAAGAAATAAAGAAACATCAAACTAAAATGTATCCAATATGAATACTTATTGTTCCAATGTGAACAATGAATCTATAGAAAAATATCCCATATCTAACATTAATACATACAAGAATTTCACAAAAGGAAACAATATAGTTATTGCAGAGTAATTTTAAACAAACAAACAATTTGCTTAATTAACCGAGTGTTGAACATGACTTCACCAAGGGAATGTAGGAGGATAAGTCTTAGCCTAACCTTTCCCAATTATCTAAACTTTCTAATATGTATTGAAGAACACAATTATGAAATACAAGAAGCACTCACATGTAAAACAAAGATTTCATAGGCTAGAAACATGACTCCTTGATTAACTTTCAAAATATTCTGAAATTAGAAAATATTCAAAATTTGGTCTATGAATCAACCCTTTCACAATAAAATATAACAATATATATAGAGTCTTTACAAATAATTCTTATCTTCTAAACATTACAATGAAAAATGGTTTTATATTCAAAATATAGTTTGGATAATCTTAACAAAATTCAACCAAAATAGAAAGTTTTCTCCTTGTTTGTCTCCAACTATGCTTGATTTCTCTATTCGATCTAAAAATATCCAACTTTGTTCTATATTTTCTCCTGAAAATCTGAAACTGTCTTGATTTTATACCAGCATATTTCCTACCTTTAAGTAACTGCTTATGACTTGGAAAATTAAGATATGAGGTTAAGAAGTTGTTCCCGTTCTTCTCCTACTAGATAATTCAACGCATCCATTCTTCTATAAGCTTAATCTAATTCTACATATTTTTGGAAGGTTGGATAAACTTTGAATAAATATATGATACCTAGCATATAAATAAATCATGAGATAATTTTTCAAGAAGAACTTAACCACTCAAAGATCATTTTTCTCCAGTAAATTTTGATTTATCTGATGCAACCATGTTTAGTAGTCTCTAATGTTCCTCTTCAACCATTATTTTTCCCTATGAATTTCTAATGGAAGGCTGACCTTTTCCCTACAGAACAGGTAATTTTTTGTTAAACTTGATGATATGAACTTGCAACCAATCACATTTTTCTTTCAATTATATCACTATTTATTTCTTGGTCAAAATCCTTATGGTTTTTATAATTGTTTCAATCCTATCATGAATATTTATTTCTTCTAGTTCTTCTTTTGTCTTTGAATTAAAAAACTTGATAATTTTATTAGTTTGACAAGGCTTATTACCAAGTTCATTCTTGATCTTATCTATTGAATTATTTTCTTTGTGCAATAATTCTTCCTGTTGCACTATGATATGGATTGAACTCCAAATATTAGAATGCAGACATAATTTCCATCCAAATTCTTTCCCTTTCCTAAATGAGATATTCTACACTTTTTGTTTGGCATTGAAATTATTTAAGTCGTTTATGTAACTTGTAAGTTTACGACATTTCACCAACTAATGCATTATCTGATTTAATTTTCTCATTCTAAGTTTTCTCTAATGCTTTCTTCAACTTGTCAATTTGTTCACTCTTTAAGCTTAAAAAATATAATACTTATGTCAAATCATATATTTTATCATTTCTTTCTAAAGCCATTTTGGATGTAGAAGGCGTTGTTGTTTCTGTTTGCTCTCTTTCCTTCAAAATTTGTTCCATTTGAGTCTCCATATTTTGTAGTTGCAAATTCTTCTCTTTTATCATTGATAAGAGTGTTTCTTTTTCTTTTTCTAGCTCTCCAACTTCCTGAGTGTGTGGATGTTAATTTTTTGGCATCTTTAACCTCTTGCATAGAGCAACTAAATCCTACTTGATAATTAAATCCTCCAATGATTTTATTCTAGTGTCTTTGGAAATAGAAAACATTCTTTCCATTTTTAACTAAGTGATAGTATTATTCAATGAATTTTGCAATTGAGACAGACTAATAGAAAAATTAGTTAAAGCAAAATAGATCATCTCCCTTTCTTTTATATGGAGATCGATCTAATCAATTGGATGGATTTTTTTCTGTATTGAAAGAAAATAGAGAAGTTTTAAAATCTTCTTTGGCCTTTGCAACTATGACTTTTGGTTCCATAAAGCTAATTGAAACTTTCTCTTTTCAACATCTAAATATAAGAGTAACCTATTCTCAGTAGAAGAAGAAAACGCATAAGCCATTAACATCAAAGTTTCATATATTTGTTGGCATTATGATGCATGAGTTGTACTTGATGGCAACCCACTTGTAGTAGAACAACTCACTTGTATATGGTAACTAGATGAATCTACGTAACTAGATGAATCTACAGGAGAGATATCATATGTGACAGAATGCATGGCAGTTGTGTTTATAGATGTGACAAAATCTAGGGCAGTTCAAAGGAATCATTTGAGAAGTAATATGGAAAATCAAATTATAACATGTCTATTAAGAGGGAACAAAGTAATGGTACAAAAGAATAGGATGAAGGAATAAAGGACTATAGATCAGAATCAAGATATTGAATAAAGAGAATGGTTTAAGAACTATATGTTAGTTCACCTTATCCAAGTAGCATATACACACGGGCTCATGAAACAGAAGAAGCATATATGTATGCATGCACTTTCACAAGAAGAAAATGGCGTATGGGATGGAAAATCAAGGTTTTGGTTCAAGGTATTTGTCCAAGGTATTGGTCCGCGGTTTTGGTATGAGGTTTTGGTCCGAGGTATTGGTCTGAGGTTTTGGTCTGAGGTATTGACAAAGGATCTAAGTATATAAGAAGGAGAATATAAAAAGGATAAGTGCACAAGTCATGAATATATTATGAAGTGTTAGATCAAATGAAATTATGCATGTTATGGGTTTTTGATGCTTTGCATGATCTGGACTAAGTATGCACCTGAGTGTTTGATGATGGATGAGATCTAATGATGGATCAGGATCATAATGACTTATCTTTATGTGATCTGATAATGGATAGGCTAGATCTGAGTGCTAATAATGTTTTTATCCTTTATATGTTATGATCAGGGTATGTTTGAAATCTGTAATAGATGCGAAGTTATAAGTAAGTATTTGCAGATCTATACGATGGTTCACTTTGGTGAAGGTGAATATACATGCTGGTTCAACTCTTCCAAGTAGCATATGCAAAAGAAAAGTATGTTGTTCAGAGATGATTGATCTATCTAATCAATGTTGTTGTTTTACTGATGTTTTCAATGATGTCTTCATTAAATCTGAAAATAAAATTGATTGTATAAGGAGACTGAGTCTGGTTGATTGATTGATTGAGTAAGAAGGGTGATCCTTGCTACTATCTGTTTAGAACTCTGTAAATTGACAATATATCTTCAGAATGTCACTGATTGGTACAATTTATGGTTTAGAGGTTGTATGATTCAGTATCTTTAGAGGTATACGCAGGTTGGGTTAGAGGAAGTAGTGTATACACGTAGGTTGGCTTCATTGAAGGAGCGTATATATTCTCACACATGATTTTTGAGGTTACAGTTGGTTTCGGTTGTTGATGCAATGTTCTAGGTTCAGATCTGTGTACTCGTTACAGTGATCTATCTGTTCCAGTTGATTCGTTGAATTTGATTAAGTTTGAATGAATGGTTGATTCAGTTGTGTCAGGGGTTCAATGATTGTTTGATTTAGTTATATTAGAGATTAATGATTGGGTTTCAGTGATTGGTTGATGCAGATGTATTTGATGGTTGTATTGTAGTGGTGATTTATTTTGAGCTTCAATGTTACTAATGGGTCTAGTGTGAAAATTTGATGAAACGTGGCCTACATATTGTGTCATTGTCTACCAGAAGTATCCAGTATGAAAATTTATGAAATGTGATCCCTGGAGGATACTAAGGGTTGGAGCCTTTAGTAAGGAAGTCGAAGCTTCCTACCAGTACTAGCTGGTGTTTTTATCAGGGTTTTTTTCTCCCTTATAGTAGTAGCTAGAGAATGAGAGAAGGTCCTAGCCTTCTGTAGGCCGGTGCCTATGTACTAGTACACATATCGGCTAGTACCAGAGCTAGGGGGTTGTAGCTCCCTTCCAGAAGAAATTGGAGAACGAGAGAATGTTGTAGCCTTTTGTAGGTGGTTGTCTACATACTAGTATGAGTCTTCACCAGTACAAGATTGGAAATAGATTATTCTTTATATTAAAATAAGAGAGAGACAACATCAGTAGGTGGTTTTTCTCCTGCATTGGGTTTCCACCTCAAATCTTGGTGTTCATGTGTGTTGCTTATGTGTGATGGTTTATTTTGTTATTACTGCATGTGGTTACTGTTTAATTTTTAGTAAAGTAGTGATGCATTGATTAAGGATCAACATATGATGAATTAACTGAATCATATGTTCAATGGATATACATTGGTTTCCTTAAGAGCAATTGCATGCACACGCGAGTTCCCTCCACTAAAGTAGCGTAATAAATATGATTATGGAAATGAAAAAGTTATTGATTTTTAAATACTGATTCACCCCCCTGAGTATTATTCCCAACAATTGGTATCGGAGAAGGTCCTTTGGCAGAATCTTGATTGTTTGAAGGAGATCCATAGAAACAATGGGAAAGAAGATAAAGAAGAAATCACCTCAAAAGAAGAAGACATATCAAGGGAACTGTGACAGTGGGAGAGATGATTGGCCATTATATGGAAGCAACTCCTCATATTCATAATCACCTCAGAATGAAGATGAACAAGCAAAATAATTATCAGGTACGAATTTGTTTTCCTCTGGTGATATGTTTCTCTGTTCATTTGAAGATAATGAATGTGATAGCGAAATAGCTAAATTTTCTCTTATGGGTGGAAGAGAAAGAAATCAAATAGAGGAAGAATTTAAAAAGCTCACAGACATAATTAGAGATAAAAAAAATCTAATTGATAAAAGGGAATGTGCCTACAAAGAAGAAGTTACCAGATTTAAAGCTCAGTTGGAGGAAGGAAACATTGTAAGGAAGCAGTATAAGGAAAAGGAAGATCAATGTCAAAGGTTGCAGGATGAAGTAACATCATTGAGAAATGACGTAAATGAGAAGGATACAACAATCAAGAAACTTATAGAAAGATACAATTACTATAAAAGTCTTGAAGATGAGATAGTCTCTCTAAGACAATATCTTCAAAATTCAAATAAGCAGAATGAAGAAATACATCAAGCAGATGAAGAACAAGAAAATGAGATCCTCGAATTAAAGAAAAATGTGGAAGAAGGAAGAAAATTTGAAGAAATCATGATGAAGCAGTATCTTGGAAAGGAAGAGCAACATTAGGTAGAGGTAAATATCCTAAAAGGTAAATTAGAAGACAAGGAGAAACTTTTACGATTTCAAGATAGTACTAAGATTTTGGATGATATTCTTAGTAGTCAAAGGTCTTCTGCCATCAAATCTGGTCTTGGTTTTCATGAAACTATTAAAGGTGAGTCTAGCTCACAAAATGAACCAAGGAACTCTAATTCAAAATTTGAAATGCTCAACAAGGAGATAAGAGGTCAACCCCATCAACAACCAAGGAAAGAAATTCTTCAAAGAAAATAATTTACTCCTAACTATGGAAGTGATAGTTGGTTATTTCCTTTGATGAATAATGTTGAATGTTTTGTATGTCATAATTTTGGACATGTTGCAGCCAGATGCTGAAGTAGAATGGTTCAAGATAATAATCGTTACACAGAAATATCATCATCTTCTAGGTACTTCAAGGGATATTGTTTTTCTTGCAATATGTTTGGTCACAAAGCCATTGACTGCTATAGAGGGATTATGAAACATATAAGATGTTATGCTTGTAACAAGTTTGGGCATATAGAAAAAGAATGCAGAAGCAAATTTTTGCCAACATACCAAAAAGAGAAAAGATCATCACACTCCAAGGTATGGAAGAAGAAGGAAGTACAATCATAAATATGTGGCATAACTCAGTATACAGACAGAACAGACTCAGGAGGAACTAAAAGTATGAAATTTCAGTGTTCTAATTCTCATATGTAGTTATCATGAAGAAAAGTCACGTATATACGTGATTTCAAAGCTTCTCAGTCGTGTATATGTTGGTTTGATGAAGAAGTTATGGGACAAAGTCAAAAAAAGGGTATGATATGGTTCAAACAATTATCAATTATCTTTTCTGTCTTGATGATTGATGACTACAGCCTGTGGATGTCATTTACAAGTTCTTTTGATCCTCATAAGTTTTTGATGACTTGATGTATATCTGATTGATGATGCCTTGATGATTCTTACTGATATTTGCAATGATCAGATTTGATAGTGAACAGTTGGCATGGGTTCAGGGAAAGAATATGTGATGCTTCTAATAGCACATTTTTGGCATTATGTTTAGAAGAATTTGGTACATAACGATTCTTATCAATGGTGAGGATTCTTACGTTGTTGAAGTGTTTAAATGATACATCATGCTATGTTGTAGTCATAAGTTTCCTATGATGAAATCTCAGATGATACTTATATTGCCTGAGCCACATAGTTATTATTCAGATCAGATTTATGGATGATTGTGGATGACTCTTTTTTGATGATGCATATATGGTATGTTTCTTACATGGTGATCTTCATAAGGAAAAGGAGTAGAACAAAGCTTGAGTACACAACCTCATTATTTGATCAGTGTCATTTATTTTATGTTGTTGTCATCATGCCTTCAAGGATGCATAAACTTCATATGGTGCAGTTATGGATGAGGATTCCTATAGTTCTTGGCTCTCACATGGCTAAGGATTTCTGCTGTTGATGGTATCAAGAAAGCTTGAAAAATGACTATGAGCTCATGGGTTTCTAGTTATATATTGCTATCCCTTTGATGGATACACATTATGCTGGATACATGAATGACTACTTAAGTTTCATATTGATAAATATTGTTGGTCAGCCAAGGGAATGGTGTTATTGCAGGTCTCATGAAGACATAGCTATTTGAAGACATGGATATTCAAAGACATGACTTACTTAGTCACATAATGATGATCACTTCTTACTTTATGATGATAGGTTTGATACCCACATATGTTAATTATCATGGTGTTGTAGCAGCTACAACCACCCTCCAAAATTTTTCCTTAGCTTCATTCTAGAGCCTCCCTTCCAACTTTTCATAGCAGCTTGCCTTGCTTCATCAAGTTCTCAATCTTCATTGTTTTGCTCGCACAAGGTCAGCCTATCGATCAAAGATTGATGCATTCCCCTCATAGGTTGTTCACCTGGAGTTGGTATAGCTACAGGTTGAGTAGCTTCCCCAAAGAAAACTGTGCATTTTTGGAGGGAAACCAGTATTCCCTCCAGAAATTTCACAATCTTGTCTGGCATCCTATTGGGCTCCAAGATTGTACAATTCTGCTAGTCAACACTCTCAGCAGGAATTGAATAATTTTCCCCACCAGGTCTTCTCAGCCCAAATTTGCGCTAATCTGGGTAGTAGTTAGCTGCTCTACCCAGAAATTGCACAAATCTCTTGGCCAGTCAGCCCAACTCCCAGCCCGAAATGCGCATTTCCTTCCAGCAGTCGAGCAGTCTCTTGCGTGTGCAGCTGAGTTGACTGGTTCCCTCCAGGACTGAGAAAACCTGAATTGCATGCATCAGCTACTTCTCCCAAGGCAACATGCGAAGGCATCCCTTGTTTCAAGGATCTATGTCTAGCAGTTGGAGGTTACCTGCAAGGATCATTTCAGAAGCCTCCCACCAAGTGTCACTCTCCTTAGATTTGTGCCATGCACGTCACAACCTTGATGTTATCAAAACTCATCAACCATACGGTTCAGATCTCATTCCTCACGTCAAACTTCCAGCTCTGACATCCCACAACACATCTAGGAGCAGTCAGCACATTCAACTCAGTTGTTTTTGGGTAAGCTCGCTTCCCATGCCTTGTGTTGCATTTCTGTGACTTTTTGTATTTTCACTTTTATGAGTAATGTTTTCTTGATTTATTTGAACACCTACTATCGTTTACATGTGTATTAGCTTTCCCTAGCACCATTTCAGTTTTCATTAACAACTCACTGTTGTCGCATGCATGAAACTATTTTTCACGAACGGTCACTGATTCAATGACTCACCTCACTCACATGCATGTTGTTCCATTTTCTGAATTTTTCATTCACCATTTGCATGCATGATCATTCACTTATGCTTACACTCCATATCAACATGCATTGACATTCACATTCATTTCCAGTTGCCCGTCAGTGAGTCTGGGCAACCTTGGCCCAGACTCTGCCTCACCAAGAGCCTTACCAGGACAACATTACGCAATCCTGAGAGGGAAGGCTCTACCTTCCTCTCTAGAAATGTGCATTTCTACCCAACAACTATTCCCTAGGCCTGCTTTGTGCAATCCTGAGGGACAGTGACTGCTCATTAAGAAAATTGCGCAACGTAGTCACTGAGCCTGCAACCATTGCTAGCTGAGATTGCACATTGCGTAATCCCAACAGTCAACAGCTAGACTGGGCTATGCATTGCGCAGTTCTAGTAGTCATTCAGTCTCCTAGCAGCCTAGACCATGCCTTGTGCAGTCTTGGCAGTCGGTCTCTCGACCTCCCAGCCGAAATTGTGCAATCTTCATGATCAGTCACACAGGTATGTTACAAGTCAGCTCTCAAGTTCATTTTTGTTTTCGACTGACAGATTGCTTGCTATGAGTGTTTCCACGTCTCCAGGTGTTGCAGGTGTTCATATGCCTCTCAGAAGTGCAGGTAAAATGGTTCCCAAGAGAGCAGAGTCAAAGACACCATCCAAGGCACACTTGGAGATGCAATCGATTAAATGTCCATGAGCTTGCCTTCCCACGAAGATATCAAGTTGTTTGTAGACAAGGACACCAAGATATGACTGCAGTAACATCACAGTGAGTAGCATCATGAACAACAACTGAAGACAGCATACCGACTGCAGCGAATGCAACAAATGCAGCAAATGCAAGAGGAAGGTTGTTGACAACACAGAGGTGGGACAAATTTTGCAAGATCAAGCAGATCCACTAATAATGAAAGCAACTTTGGAGACTCAGGCTATGGGGTGACGGTGTGACATGAAGGTCACATGAAGATAGAGAATGCAACAAATAAGGAGTTGCATGTGCTGAAGCAGCAACTCAAGGAAGAACATGAAGTTGCAAAGACAAACAAATGAGTTGCAGCAAGATCAAGAACAACAGTGGGCACAACATGCACTCACGGATGAAACTACGTCTGTACAAGTTAAAGATCCATCCCAGCAGCTAACACAAAGCAGACATGGTGAGCAGTGTGGTTGATCGAATGCATGTCATTGTGCACGCGCATGCAACCCAATCGATTCAACACACTCACCAAGGCGAATACAAGAAGCAAGTCCAACTGGAGCTAAACATGTACTTTGGAAAGTTGATGCACATGACCACCAACACACACTTGGAGATCAGCATGGACACTCTGCATTAGTGTGTTGCCAGTTCAGTTGCACCCAAGAAAACCATGCACATGTTAGCAAACGAGATGGATGAAGGGGCAGAACCAATGCACCGGTTGCAATGGAGGCAAGAGTTCGATTCAATAAGATGTCACCATGAGGTGCATGCACAACATCATGGACGACCAAGCCTAGCATCAGCTCACCACCTTCACCATCACAAGCACGCTAAGGAGTTGGTCTCATCACAGTGGACCGAGTGTCAATGATGTCTTGCATGGATTGCTCAAGCCATGTTGTTTCACATGAGTACATCTGCAATGTAATGTTGAGTCATGTCAAGTGTAAGTCGAGTGTCAATAGTTGGATGTAACAGTCATAGAGTAGGTGAAGAGTCATGAGGGTAGTTGAACTGTCACAAAGGGGAATGTCAAGGGTCACCCATACTTTGGTGTAAATAGTCCCTCATAACTCACTATAAGGGCTTTTGGTCAACCAAGCTTCTGATAAGACTATGTTGGAAGGAGCTTGGACAATATTGTAATGCGCCTTGGCTTCTCCACTGCACGAAGCTAGTTCATCTCTTTGGAGGAGCTGATGGATGTGGCTGTAACATTCCACTATTGGGGCTAGCAAGTTTACATGGATGTATTACATGATTAGAACTTACACTTATTTATATAATAAGAGGCAGCAAATTTTCACACATGTATTGTATCTATTGTAAGACTAATCTTTAACACTTGTAATGCATGTTGCGATAACTTGTGTTCAACATATGAATTGTTTCATTTGTTGTAATGCATAATCTATTAATGGAAATGTGTTGTATATGTTTTTAATGTTGTCCTGTCAATGTCGACTGCTCTATCGGACATCATACAGACGTTTCATATGAAGCTCGTTGTAACAACCGTTGCACTCGTTCAGACTAATCCATGAGTGTTGTATGTGTTATCTTACCTTGTATGTTGTGACTACCACATCCGTGTAGACTGATCCGCCAGAAGCTGTGTATGTCATGTTTGCTATGTGTTCCTAGCCAAGTTGGGACTAATCCCTTTCAACCTGCAACTCACCTTCACTCTCATCTCAACCCACCTGTATTAGAACATCTCATACACCCTCCTTGACTCACTGCAATGGTCACACCCTTTCTACTGACAGAGTTATCTTACTTGCCTCTGTGCGACATCGCAGTCAAGGCATTACCATACGACCCACTGTTGGGACTCCTACACCAAATGCTCTTAGGTCTGATTGGGACTTCTTACCATGGATATCCCCTTACATGTTGGCGGGTCCAACACCATCAACATTTTGGGCTAGAAGGAGGGACAGATGACAAGCTAAGTCCTCACATCTGTTTTGAATCTCTTCACATCTATCATGACTAACTACCGAGTTTCTCTTTCGGAATGCATGTCTTATGGAAACGATTTCATCATTCCGAAAAGGCTCTCGGATAACTTGTCTCATAAAACATTTGATGTTGGAGGCTATGTAGCCTTCATAAGGCACGCGATCATCGGTGTAGGCTCATGCGAAAGACATAGATTCTTTGAGGAGTACATGAGTTGTGCATTGTTCATCTCCACGCTCTGAGGGCACCCAATGCATTGGTGTGCCACACTGCCCAAAAAATCTATTCACTCTCTTGCTCATCTGGTCACAAATATAGATCATGCTTTCAATCACTGTGATTGTAAATCACTCTAAAGAAATTTTGAAATTACAAAAAGCACCTGATGAATCCATTGAACAGTTTCACACACGCTTTTGTAATTGTGCATATTGATTCCCAAAAGATGATATTGATTGGGAATTTCTTGATGGAATATTTGAGTATCTTCTTCACATATCTGAACCCCACTCAACACACTTTGGTGATGGAGCTACGCAATCACAGGCAGACACAGATGCTGTCACAAGTGACTCTCCACCTTCACCTCATTAAATAGCTCCACCACCGCGGAGTAATTTGGGCGATCATGCGCACACCTCAATTTAACTGTCACATCCTTCCACCCCACCTTCTCTTGAGATTTGTGCATATTTAGCTAGCAAGCCTATTGGTTGTCACGTGGTCTCTTTCCCTCGACTTCCGTCCTCACGTTCTGTCGATCCTCCGGATTGTACTATCTTGTGTTCTCCCATTCCGGATTCCTCACCTGTCATGAACGAGGATCAAGTTGTCGATAGAGTTGGTGTTATGCAGCCAACTTGTGCCATCATTCATGATGAGTGTGTGCAAGAATCTAAAGAAGAGCCCGCAGTGAAGGATGATGCCCTCGCAACCACGCCTCATCCGTTTCATCCTGACTTCCCTTGTGATTCTGCCACTGCTGATTTCCCCTGTGAAAACTCATTTCCGGATGCTTCTACTTCCGATCATTAACAAGACATGTCGGATGTTAGTCTATCATCACAGTGCGGAGAGGACACGTCTTCCTCGAAAAATCCGTCTTATCTATCATCTATCGTTCTTGATAAAACAGAGGGTGAACATCTTTGCTTCTCATCTACCCCTATGCTTGATTCGTAAAATCATGAGGATGCCAACAAACATCTCGAATTTTCTGATCTTGGTTGTCGTGATCTATTCACTTCCTCATCCAATCACGATGTTGATTCAATCATTGTTAATCTATCCAAGACACTGGTCTATGATGATCTATCTGTCAATGAGGTCGAAACCCCCCAGACTGTCGAGGCACTTCAACCCGAGCTGATGGTTATGTCAGGCCCTCACTATCTTGAGGTTCGTTTCACTTTTGGTCAGGAAATTGTTGAAACACTCAAGGCTCCTCATCACTCTTTGCTTTGCATAAAAGATAAACCAAACACCCAGATTTCACTTCCTCTACTCAAACTACACAATCCCATCGCTAATGCATTGGAGGAATCTTACACATCAAGCACACATGCATAACAAAAGTGGTCTACCTTTCTCATGTTTTATTGCATCTCAATGTCAAGAGAGTGCATGCACTCAACATCTGCACACAGCGAAGCACAACATCATGGCAACACCACAGAATGTATGTCATGCGCACTCACTAATCTTTGTTTTGTGGTTACTTCTAAGCTTGGAGTGTGTTTGTCTTCACTGTTACATCTTTCTTATTTGCTAGTTCGAACAACTATCTTGTTCGCGAACCATGCCTTCACCAACATGGGTCAACCAATGCATTGGTGGCTACATTGGAAGTATCACTTCACGTTAGATGACCCATGCACTATTAGATTAGGAGTAGGAGTAGTGTTTACTTTTGAGTTGTTTTCTTGCATGCTTTGTTTTTTTGTTTGACTACTTGCTTGTTTTCTTACTTGCTTTGCTTTCCCTCTTTCTTCTGCTCTTGCTTTCCTTTGTTGTTTATTAGTTCGCTTGTTTCCTTTCATAGGATAGTTTCACATGAAACCATGTATGACTCTTGAAGCAAGCTGGGTAAAGTACAAGATGCCTTGTGCTGCTATTAGTACTTGGTTATCTGTCATCCTACCTTTGCATGAAGAACTTGTTACTTTCAGTTCATGATACGTCGATGGAAACTACATACTGTTTGAAGTGAACCTTGGTGAAAACACAGTGCTTGCGCGCTAACTAGTGTCACCTATTCTAGTCGGTTGTTTTTTTTTTAGTTAACCCTTGTCAGCTCTGTCAAGTAGAGTAAGGTGAGGTGAAAAACCTTAACAGGCACGTCAGAGGTATAATAAACTACTTCTCTGCTAGAACAACCTCTTCTGCTCTCAATAAGCTTGGATCCCCCTTCGGCCTATGAAATGAATAAGTGATGTGCACAATTACAAAATGGAAAAAATGAAAAAGGTTTGAAAAATTGAAAAATAAATAAGGCGAAAGAAGAGAAAGGCTTCTTGCGCAGGGAGGTGATGCAAGTGACTCCACCGGGGTACTGACCAGGCTCGCTGGTAACATAGCCATGCTTGTGCTCTTATGTGACTCCACCGGGGTACTGTCTAGGCCTGCTGGCAGTGTAGAAACACCAAAGATGAAACTAAGACTCTGATGACTATACTTCTTGTGCACCAATATACCCCTCAATCCCAATCGAAACAACTGGGTTGCCTTGGCTTGGAATGTGTGTCAATTGACCAAGAGCTTGGCGGATGCTACATATTACAATCAAGCTAGTGTGGAAACCAAGAGGAGATGGGAACTGAACAATACTTCCAGAGGTGTTAGACTTGCTTCTCACAAATAAGGTCCATTTAGAGAGCTGGAGTTCTACCAATGTGTTGCCAAGTGTTGTAGCGGCTACAACCACCCTCCAAAATTTTTCCTTAGCTTCGTTTTGGAGCTTCCCTTCTAACTTTTCACAGCAACTTGCCTTGCTTCATCAAGCTCACAAGCTTCAGTTTTTTTCTCGCATAAGGGAAGCCTGTCGATCACAACTTGATGTATTCCCCTCACAGGTTGTTCACCTGGAATTGGTTCAGCTGCAAGCTGAGTAGCTTCCCCGAGAAAATTGCGCATTTCTGGACGGAAACCAACCTTCCCTCCAAAAATTGTGCAATCCTATCTAGCAGCCTATTGGGCTCCAAGACTATGCAATTCTGCCAGTCAACACTACCAACAGGAATTATGCAATTTTCCCCAGCAAGGCTGCTCAACCAAGAATTTGTGCAAATGTTGCCTACCTAGAAATTGCACAAATCTCCTAGGCAGTCATCCCAGCTCCTAGCTAGAAATATGCATTTCCTTCTAGCAGTCGAGCAGTCTCTTGCATGTGCAGCTGAGTTGACTGGCTCCCTCCGGGACAGAGAAAAACTAACTTGCATGCATGGGTTGCTTCTCTAAAGGCAACATACGAATGCATCCCTTGTTTCAGGGATCTATGTTTAGCAGTTGGAGGTTACATGACAGGATCATTTCAAAAACCTCCCACCAAGTGTCGCTCTACCTAGATTTGTGGCATGCGCGTCATAGCCTAGATGTTATCAAAACTCATCAACCGGACGCTACAATGCTCATTCCTCACATCAACCTTGCAGCTTTGACATCCCACATCACATCTAGGAGCAGTCTGCACATTCAGCTCAGCTGTTTTGGGGTAAGCCATCTTCCCATTCCTTGTGTTGCATTTCTGTCACTTTTTTTATTTTTTCTTGTATGAGTATTGTTTGCTTGATTTCTTTGAATGCATACTGTCGTTACATGTATATTAGCTTTCCCCAACACCTTTTTATTTTTCTTCAACATCTCACTGCTGTCGCATGCATGAAACTATTTTTCATGAACGGTCATCGCTTGGGCGACTTGCCTCACTCACATGCATGTTGTTCCATTTTTTGAATCTTTCATTCACCATTTTCATGCATGATCATTCACTTATGCTTACACTTCGTATCGGCATGAATTCATATTCACATTCATTTTCAATTGCCTGTCGGCGAGTTTGGGTAGCCTTGGCCCGGACTCTACCTCACCAAGAGCTTTACCAAGACAACATTGTACAATCCTGAGAGAGAAGGCTTTGCATTTCTGCCCAGTAGCTATTCCCCAGGCCTACTTTGTGCAATCCTGAGGGACAGTGATTGGTGGCCAAGTAAATTGTGCAATGCAGTCATTGAGCCTACAACCAACAACCAGACTGGATTATGCATTACGCAATTCCAACAGCCAGTCAGTCTCCCAGCAGCCTAGACTATGCCTTATGTAGTCTTGGCAGTTGGTCTCTCGGCCTCCTAGTCGAAATTGCATAACCTTCATGATTAGTCACACAGGGATGTTTCAAGTCGGTCTCAAGTTCATTTTGGTTTCGACTGACAAATTGCTTGCCATGAATGTTGCCATGTCTCCAGGTATTGTAGGTGTTTATCTGCCTCTCAGCAGTGCAGGTACAATGGTTCCCAAGAGATCAAAGTCGAAGACACCATCCAAGGAACACCTGGATATGCAATCGATCAAATGTGTATGAGCTTGCCTTCTCACGAAGATCTGAAGTTGTTCATAGACAAGGACATCAAGCTAAGACAACAGCAACAACATAGCGAGCAACATCATGAACAACATTTGAAGGAAACATACTGAATGCAGCGAACACAACAAGTGGAGTGAATGCAGCGAATGCAAGAGGAAGGTTGTTGACAACACTTCGGTAGGACAAAGTTGCAAGATCAAGCAGACCCACTGATAATGAAAGAAACATTGGAGACTCAGGCTATGAGGTGATGGAATGACATGAAGGTCACGAGAAGACAAAGAATGGAATAAAGAAGGAGTTGCACATGTTGAAGCAGCTACTCAAGGAAGAACATGAAGGTGCATAAATAGACGAATGAGTTGCAACAAGATCAGGAACAATAATAGGCGCAATGTGCACTCACGAATGAAACTTTCCTCATACAAGTTAAAGATCCATCCCAATAGCTAACACAGAGCAGACATATTGAGCAGTGTGGTTGATCACATGCCAGGGATTTAGCAGCATGCATGTCATTGTGCACACGCATGCAACCCAACCCATTCAGCACAATCACCAAGGCGAAGACAACAACCAAGTCCAAATGGAGCTTAACATGTACTTCGGCAAATTGATGCACATGACCACCATCATACACTTGAAGATTAGCACGGACACTATGCATCAATGTGTTGTTGGTTCATCCACACCCAAGAAGACCATCCACATGTTAGCAGACGAGTTGGATGAAGGGGCCAAACCAATTCACTGGTTGCAACGGAGGCAAGAATTCACTTTAGCAAGATGTCACCATGAGGTGCATGCACAACATCATGGACGACCAAGCTTGGCATCAGCTCACCACCTTCACCGTCACAAGCATGTCAAGGAGTTGGTCTCATCACAGTAGACCGAGTGTCAGTGATGTCTTGCATGGCTTTCTCAAGCCATGTTGTCTCACATGAACATGTGCATTGTAATGTTGAGTAATATCAAGTGTAAGTCGAGTGTCAATAGTTGGATGTAACAATCATAGAGTAGGTGAAGAGTCATGAGGGTAGTTGAACTCTCACAAAGGGGAATGTCAAGTGCCACCCCACCCTTTGCTGTAAATAGTCCCTCATAACTCATTGTAAGGGCTTTTGGTCAGCCAAGCTTCTGATAAGACTATCTTGGAAAGAGTTGGACAGTATTGTAACACGCCTTGGCTTCTTCATTGCACATATCTAGTTCATCTCTTTGGAGGAGTAGGCGTATGTGGCTGTAACGTTCCACTGTTGGGGCTAGCGGGTTTACATGGATGTATTGTAGGATTGGAACTTACACTTCTTTATATAATAAGATCCAACACATTTTCACAAATGTATTGTATCTATTGTAAGACTGATCTTTAACACTTGTAATGCATGTTTCTTTAACCTGTGTTCTACAACTGAACTATTTCATTTGTTGTAATTCATAATCTATTAATGGAAATATGTTGTATATGTTGTTATTGTTGTCGTTTATGTGTCGACTGCCCTGTCGGACATCAGACATACCTTTCATATGAAGCTCATTGTAGTAACCATTACACTCGTTCGGATTGATCCATGGGTGCTATACATGTTATCTTACCTTGTATGTTGTGACTGTATCCGTGTGGACTGCTCTGCCGGAAGCTATGTATGTCCTATGTGTTGTGTGTTCCTAGCCGAGTTGGGACTAATCCCTTTCAACCTGGAACTCACCTTCACCCTCATCTCAACCCACCTGTGTTAGAACCTCTCATACACCCTCCTTGACTCACTGCAACGGTCACACCCTTGTTACTAACAAACTTATCTTACTTGCCTCTGTGCGACATCACGGTCAAGGCATTACCATACGACCCACTGCTGGGACTCCTACACCAAACAGTCTGAGATCTGATTGGGACTTCTTACTGGGGAGATCCCCTTACATGTTGGTGGGTCCAGCACTGTCAACACATGGTTGATTCTTATCAGATGTGTGATGTTTCCTAGTGATGATACATGGTTGACATATTGAGGGTTCTTGTGGAAAGTTCATGTAGTTCTTGATGATGATGTTATGATCATAGATGATGGCTATGGTGTTTTCACATACATATGATATGATGTGAATGATTTTGTGTTACTCCTTGGAGATATGACATATGGAAGGTTATGATAAGGCTCTTTCTACTAAGGAAATAGAGCAAGTTGATCTTGATGAGATCAAGAGGATAAGTTGATATCATCAAGCGGCATACTTCGTCACATGTTGATGATATTTACATTTTCATATCTTGGGAATTGATGATGGACATATACAGGTTGTTGGTCTGGATGTTGCTGATAGATGCTTATGGTGCAGATCATATATGGTGTATGATAGTTGTTGATGACTATCATGGTCTTATTTAGATATTTGTCTTTGTTATAAATGTCATATCATTTGATGTAAATGTCATATAAATGCCCATGATGTAATAATATGTCTATGTCTGTCATAGTCTTTTAATGAGTCCTTTTTGGTCATATGATGTAATTTGTACCCCCACTATGCATGGGAAGGATGATGCAATAATTGTTATATTTCAGTCATGTATAAACAATTTGTATATCCCCACTTGGTTGGGTAGATGAGTCAAATTTCGTATATCCCCACTTGATTGGGAGATTGATGTATGTATGAGTCATTGGTGATAGGAAGGTCATAGTTGCGTTATAGATTCATGTTATTCTTTTGGAAAATATTTTTGTAGAATCTGCATGTTCTCAGAGGGAGCATGGACGGTTTAGTGCATCTCAAGATGTACAAGGGGGAGTTTAATCAGAGAATTCGGCATGTGCCTAGGGGGAGCATGATCCATGTTCATATTTAGCTGTTCAGATATGGAAGTCTTCATTTTGTTCAACCCCTTTGCCCTTGATCTCAAAAGGGGAGAATATCATGGTATGTCCTTTGTCCTTGATGTCAAATGGGGAGAGTATCTTAGTGTTGTTTGATATATCTAACAGGCTCTACAACTTGAAGTAATCAACACCAATATGGTTTCCATCAAGTCCAAAGGGGGATATTGTTGGCATTATGATGCATGATTTGTACTTGATGGCAACCCACTTGTAGCAGAACAACTCATTTGTATATGGTAACTACATGAATCTACGTAACTAGATGAATCTACAAGAGAGATATTAGATGTGACAGAATGCATGGCAGTTGTGGTTACAAATGTGAAAAAATGCAGGGTAGTTCAAAGGAATCATTTCATACGTAATATGAAAAATCACATTATAAAAGGTCTATTCAGAGGGAACAAAGTAATGGTACAAAAGAATAGGATGAAGGAACAAAGGATTACATATCAAAATCAAGAAATTGAAGAAAGAGAATGGTTTAAGAAGTATATGCTGGTTCACCTTGTGTTGGGCTTCAAAATGTCATACAAATATCACTCATTACCATACATTTTTCACCTATGCTTCCATTATATCACTCATTATTCACTACCATGTCATTTCATTTTCCCTATTGTTCATCACTAATGGGTCTCATTTATATCTTCCAAATATTATTTATTTTCAAGAATTTTTAAGAGAAATTCTTGATTAAATATTAGAAAATAATATATTTTACTTCATATATGGAAAGTGCATTGTTTTTGTGACATGTGTAGGTACAAAGGAAGCTCCCAAGACACCTTTATGTGGCCTTGAATGATCAAATTCGAATTTGATAAGATAAGCCTCATGGAGAAGATCATGATCTCATGAAGAAGATCAAGGACAAAAGGGGGTTATGTGTCTAGATGGTTGAGAGATGTATGGAACTAAAAAGAGATTAGTGGATCATCATTATGAGTTTGTTATCTCATCCCATTGTACAAATAGTTGTACAATCTCCTCCATTTGTAATTTTAGAGTTCCATTTGTAATCCTAGAGTTTGTGTTATGAAAACATCTCAAAAAAATATAGAAAAGATAGATCATGCCTTAGAATTCAGCCTCTTCGAGGGGGCAACCTCCTTTACATTACATAAATGAACAATTCTTGGATGATTCAAATGACAAAACCTCCTTTCTATATATAGGAGTCTAAGGAGTCACAATATAACCCAGCCGACCTAACAATAATAATACAAAGCCACAAAAATAACAATAGAGGGATTCTATGGGGCACAATAATAACAATATGGGGACAATAGGGGCACAACAATATTAATAAGGGATACAACTACAATAGTAATGGGGTAATCACTAGTATGATAGGGACCTAACATGCCCCTCTCCTTCAAAAAAGTGTTGTCCTCAACGCTTGAGTAGTTCTGGATGCTTCTGTATAAAATTTTCATCCTCCCATGTGGAATCTTTAGCTGATAAGTTCTTCCACTTGATAAGATACTCCGAAATTGATCGATTTCGTAGCTGTCAAGTTCTTGTTTCTGTGACTGCTTTCGGTTCCAATATAATTTTTCCTTCCTCGTCAAGTTCTGGCAATATTGTTTGAACTGGGAGCTTGTCGCCTATAACCTTCTTTAAATATGAAACATGGAAAACTAGGTGCAATCGAGAAGTTGCAGGAAGCTCCAATTTGTATGCCATAGTACCAATCTTTTGCAACACCTTGTATGGACCATAATACTTTGGTGATAATTTATTATCCTTCTTAGCTTGCTTGAGGGACATTTGCTTATATGGTTGTAGCTGTAGGAATACCCAATCACCTACATCAAAACTTCTTTTGCTACGATGTTGATCTGCCTGTTGTTTCATTCTATTCTGTGCCAACACGAGGTTATCCTTTAAGAGTTGGAGGACTTGTTGTTGATGTTCGATGTGATGTTCCACTGCTTGAACCTTAGAATTTTCTCTTAAATATGATGTGATGGATGGTGGCTGATATCCATAAAGTGCCATAAATGGGTCATTTTTGTTGCTGTATGGAAGGAAGTGTTATACCACCATTCAGCCAGAGGCAACCATTTGACCCATTGTGTCTGTTTATCAGATACAAAGCAACGAAGATATCCTTCCAAACATTTGTTTACTATCTCAGTTTGCCCATCAGATTGAGGATGATAAGATGAGCTATGAGCTAATTGAGTACCAAGACAAGAAAATAATTCTGTCCAAAAATTTCCAGTGAAAATGGGATCTCTGTCACTTACAATAATCTTTGGGTTTCCATGTAGCTTTTGAATTGTTTCCATAAATGCAGTAGAAACTGTACTGGCTTTAAATGGATGTGATAATGCACAAAAGTGTGCATACTTGGTAAGTCTGTCAACTACCACCATGATGACACTCTTTCCCTCAGACTTGGGTAAACCTGTGATAAAATCCATTGAAACCTCCTCCCAACGTTGGCTTGGAATGGATAAAGGTTGTAATAGACCTTGTGTCTTAATTGTTTCAACTTTATTTTGTTGGAAAACCAAACATTCTACCACAAACTTTTGAATTTACGACTTAAGGCCATCCCAAAAAAATATCTTCTTAACCCCGTGGTAAGTTTTTAAAAATCCTGAGTGCCCTCCTAAGGGAGAAGTGTGCAATTCCATAAGAATCTTTTGTTTTAGTTGGAAATTCTTACAGAGGTATAAGTGATCTTTGTACCATAACGAATCATTTTTCCAGCTAAATGTATCAGATGTACTTGAATCTTGTTGTAACTTTCGAATAAGTGCCCACACTTCTTCATCATTCTTCCATTCCTCCCTTGCTTCATTTATCCAATCTGGTTGGATAATAGAAATGGTGCACAACAATGCTTCCACATCCTCATCCTTTCTTGAGAGTGCATCTGCCACCACATTTTGCTTCCCTTTTTTGTAGATGATTTCAAAGTCATAACCCAACATCTTTGTGACCCACTTTTGTTGCTCTTCAGAGGATAATCTTTGTTCTAAAAAGTATTTAAGGCTATCATGATCTGTTTTTACCTTGAAGTGTCTTCCCATTAGGTAGGGTCGCCATTTCTTAAGTGCATGGAGTATTGCCAACATTTCCTTCTCATAAATAGCTTTGTGCAAAAACTTTCCCTTGATTGGACGACTTTCAAAAGCAATGGGTCTTTCATCTTGCATTAAAACAACACCAATTCCATTTCCTGAAGCATCACATTCCACAATAAAGGTTTTTGTGAAGTCCGATGTAGCTAAGACCGGTGCTTGGCACATTGCCTCTTTAAGATGTTCGAAGGCCTTTGTTGCTTCTGGAGTCCATGAAAATGCATCTTTCTTCAATAATGTTGTTAGAGGTGCTGCTATTCTCCCATAATTCTTAACAAATTTGCGATAATACCCTGTCAACCTGAGAAATCCTCGCAGATGCTTTATGGATGTGGGGATTTTCCATTCCTTAATGGCTTTAATTTTGCTAGGGTCTACCTTAACTCCTTCATGAGATACAATATGACCCAGATATTCCACCTCTTGTACTCCAAAGAAACATTTGGATCTTTTTGCATATAATTGTTTCTTCTCCAATAGTTGTAGCACCTTGTCAACATGTTCAACATGATCCTTCCAAGACTTGCTGTAGATTAGTATATCATCAAAAAATACTAACACAAATTTTCTAAGGAAGGGTTTGAAAATTGAATTCATCAAACCTTGAAATGTAGAAGGTGCATTGGTAAGGCCAAAAGGCATGACCAAAAATTCATAATGACCCTCATGAGTTCTAAATGTTGTTTTCAGAATGTCTTCAGTCTTCATTCTGATTTGATGATATCTTGAACGAAGATCCAACTTGGTGAAGTAAATTGATCCATGCAATTCATCCAGTAATTCATCAATGACAGGAATGGGAAACTTATCTTTAATAGTGAGCTTGTTGAGCTCCCTATAATCTGGACACATGCGCCATGATCCATCCTTCTTGTGCACCAATACTACTGGAGCAGAGAAAGAACTTTGACTAGGTTGAATTATACCAGCCTCTAGCATTTCTGCAACCATACGTTCAATTTCACTCTTTTGGGCATAGGGATATCTGTATGGCCTGATGTTTGGAGGAACACTTCCTGGAATCAGATGAATAGCATGATCATGATCACGAATAGGTGGGAGACCTTTGGGAGTCTCAAATACCTTGGAATGATTGTCCAATACTTTTGGGAGATCTGGAGAAATAGATGATTCCAATGTGGAAACATCTAGCGAACATAATTGTGCAATTACACCTCTTTGTTCCTTTTTTAGAAGCTTTGTCATACCATTAGAGCTGATTATCTTTCCCGGTTTCCCTAAAATACCCCTTAATTCAACTTCCTTTCCTTCCATAGAAAATTTCATGAAAAGTTCTTGAAAATTAAAAGCTATTGTACCCAAGGATTGTAGCCATTGGACTCCTAGTACAACATCAGCACCTCCCATTGGAATGGAAAGCATTGGGCTAGTCAATACATATTCTCCCATGGATAGCTTGATATTATGGCACTTTCCAGAGCAATTTATTGTTCCTCCATTTGCAACCATCACTTGACACTCTGGTGCTGGATATAGGAAGCAATTCAATTTTTTGCTACCTCACAATGAATAAAATTGTGGGTACTTCCTGAATCAATCAACACTATTACCTTTTTCTTCTTGATTTGTCCTTCTATCTTGATGGTTTGAGGAGTGGTAATTCCAGCCAATGCATTACAAGATATGGTCAGATTCATTTCTTCTTTATCTAGGCTTTGTTCTTGGAGTATATCCTCTTCTTTTGACCTTTCTTGCTCCTTTTCTTCTTCCTCTTCACAATCTATGTAGAATAATTTCTTCTCAGCACACTTATGACCTTTAGTGTATTTGCTATCACAACTGTAACAAAGCCCTTTTGCTCTTTTTTTTTCCAATTGTTGTGGTGTCAACCTTATAGGTTGTGGAAGACTAGGGGCAACAACACTTCCATCTTTATAGTTGTGAGTGGTATGCTTCCTGGTTGCCATAATTTTGCTTTCCATTTTTCTTGCTAACCTGAATGCCTTCTCTAATGAATCAGGTTCCCAAAGGCGAACATCATGTTGGATATTATCCTTTAAAGTCCCTATGAACACATCAATCCTATGCTCCTCTGGAATATTCTTTACCCTTATGTTCAATTTTTGGAACTCCTCAATGTGCTCCATTATTGAACCCTTTTGTTTGAGACTTATCAATTGGCTAAAAAAAGTGTTGCTTTTTGTATCCTCATAATGTGCTGTCAATTCTTCTGTAAAAATTGCCCAAGTGATAATTTGTTTACGAGAGCAAAGCCATTGATACCATACAAATTGATTTGGTTCCAAATATAAAGTTGCAATACGTACCTTTTGTGTGTTTTGCACATTATTGAGATCGAAAAATTGCTCCATCTGTAATATCCATGTTGCGGGATCCTTGCCATCAAACTTCCTCATATCGATTTTTGGAATATGGTGGGTCTTCGATCCAACATTAGAGTCTATGAAATCATGATTAACATTTCTTTTGTTCTCATCATGAGTTTCCTTTACTACCCTTTCACCATTAGTAAGCATTTCTTATAGAAACTTTGTCAAATTTGTCTTCAAATCTGTCCTCAAATCTTCCATGTCTGTCTTCAAATCTATCTTCAAATCATCCATCTTAGCTTCCATGCCATTCATCTTAGCTTCCACTCCCTTTATCTTAGATTTCACGCCATTTATCTTAGATTCCACACCATTTATCTTAACTTCTGTTAGCTTTTGTGAGAGTGACAT
This sequence comes from Pinus tabuliformis, assembly GCA_031772625.1. Classification (NCBI taxonomy): domain Eukaryota; kingdom Viridiplantae; phylum Streptophyta; class Pinopsida; order Pinales; family Pinaceae; genus Pinus; species Pinus tabuliformis. The sequence continues at coordinate 1,271,258,991 of CM062818.1, read as the reverse complement.
TTGTTGCACTTGGTCTTGTAATATTGATATATCATGTACCATTGCGTCCTCTTCTTAATGAGTCATGCTAGCACTTTCAAGTTTCTTACTAGGTGTTTGCATTTTCTTTCCTCAGGGCATCAGTTATCGATAATAGTGCTCTACTATGCCCTTTGAATTCTTCAAAAATAATTTTTCAAACCAAGCTTAAGAAAAAATTAAAAAAAATCTACACACTTTTTTTCACTTTGTAAGAGCTCAATATTGCCTCTGATGTATCTCTGTAATTTTAGATCATCTAGTTCTGAAATTATGACCTGCAGTAGCCCTCTGTGTCTTCTTTCCAATGCCACCAGTCTAATCCAAATTGGATTCTCCAAAGCAAAGTTATGCCAAATCTCCCACAGTGACCTGATTATAGACTAGTTCAGTAGAACGAAATTGTACGACGTGCCAAGAGTCATTGTTTCGACCTTTTTCTCTGAACAATATATACAAGAAACTGCAGTCCGTCCTCTTTCTGTACCTTCTTACGAAATTTCAATCCGATGCTCAGAGAGAAAGTTATGACGATTTTCCCTAGGTCACCTATTTGGAATGTAATTCAGGAGTCTGCAAAAAAACCAACTTCCTCAGATCATATCTCCGCAAATATAGCGCAAAAAGCTCTGAAATTCAGACCCGAGGTTCAGTGCGATTTCTTCTCAAATGGGTTTTTTTTAGCTTCTGAAACATCGCAGAAAAAAAGTTATAGCGAAAATGCCACGATCACCTATTTGGAGCAGCGAAACCCTAGAATCCAAAGCTCTGATACCAAATGTTATGAAACCAGCTCAAAAAAAGATAGAAAAGACAGATCAACACCTTAGAATTCAGCCTCTTTGAGGGGGAAACCTCCTTTACATTACATAAATGAATAATTCTTGGATGATTCAAATGACAAAACCTCCTTTCTATTTATAGGAGTCTAAGCAGTCACAATATAACTCAGCCGACCTAACAATAATAATATAAAGCCACAAAAATAACAATAGAGGGATTTTATGGGGCACAGTAATAACAATATGGAGACAATAGAGGCACAACAATATTAATAAGGGATACAACTACAATAGTAATGGGGTAATCACTAGTATTATAGGGACCTAACAGTTTGTAATCTTAGAGTTGGTTTGTACATCATGATGGAGATTTTGGAATAAAGAATTATACTTTGATTTTGTTACTTCCACATTTGAGTCTCCTTTGAAGTGGTGTGCTTGTGGAGTTATGGAGGGTCCCCATGGCCTCACTTGCATGCTTATTAGGTATAATTTAATTTATGTTTTTCTTTCATTTCAACTTTTAAGTTCTTGTTAGATATTCTAATTGTTGGAAGAGATCTTAAAATTTCATGTGTTCTTGTAAGAGAACCAATAGATCTTAGACAAATTAGAAATCTTTCTAGACCTATAGGTGGTACTTCTAAGTTTACCTTCCCGAGTTGACATTAATTGAACTCTAATTTGCATCCGCATTTTAGACCAAACATTTTGGCGCCGTTGTCGGGGAAGTGCAACTAGAAGGATTTAGTAATTATTTTATGCATTTGTTTTTATGGACTAATTTGTGGAACTTGGTGACAGCAGGTTCATAAAGGAGTTCAAAGTTTGGAGCATTTTATTTATTTTCGCACATAGTTAATTTAAATTCAGTTTTTATTTTAAACCCCCCATTTCTCACTAATCCATCTACGAATGAGGAATTTGATAATGTTGAACAGGTACTTCTTGGAGAGCAAGGACAATAACCTTGAGCCAACTCTAAGACAGGTTACTCACATACTTGTAAAACATAACATAAAAATTTTAAATCGTGATGTGAGCATGTTCAAACTTTTAATCCGTAGATGGCTTCATTGGAAGCATTCTTTTACCTAGGAAATAAAAAAAAAAATCTTTCAAGTTAAAGGTAGAATAGATTAAAAAATAAATAAAATGAGATCTCATAGAGTTTCCTTTAGTTTTGTTTTCAAAAGATAAAAATAATAAGAAAAAATCATCAACATTTCCCATGAATAAATTACTTATAAAATAAAAAATGTTTTAATGTAGAATAGATTAAAATAAAAAATAAAACTAGATCTCGTAGAATTTTATTTTAGTCTTTTTTTTTTTAAATAAAAAAAATCATCATGAATAACTTAAAAGAGTTGCTTCATCATCACATTTCTATATCTTGTTTTTGTATCACCGGTAAGACAGAAGCTTGATTATTGGAAATCTTTGTCTTCCGAGAGTCTAAATGCCCCCGCGACATTGCAGAAAGTGTAGATAATGTGAGGTTTGATCACAGATCTTGATTGTGTTTATTATCCATCCACGCTAACCTACATAAATAAAAATAAATCAAGATATTAGTATGCTCTCTTCCTGCGGTTCGTGTGATCAAGAAGATCAGAAAATTTATCAATTTATTTCAATAAATCTATCGATTTATTTCAAATAAAAAATTCTCGCTGGAAAATTGAGCTGCGCATTCTATAGATTATAAAAAATTTGCAAGATTCCAATATCGATCAAAATAAAATTGCTAGTTGATGAGAGGGCACCACAGTTAAAATAGAAAAGGGTAGAGATTCCATTGTTGCCTTACATCGGGAGTAAATGTCAGAATTTACAGGAATTGGTGTTAATTGAACTGAATCTGAATGAAACAAGGATGAATCCTTCGAATTTCAACTATCAAGCCCTGGAGAGGTTGGCACTCTACGACATTGAGAACCTCAGGGGGTCAGAAGATTTATTGTATTGCTGTGAAATGTCTTTCTTTAAAGAAGGGCATCAAGGGATCCAATTTCGAATCATGGGATCGAATCCCTGGTCAATGGGTGTCATAAGTTGCTGAAGGATACAAAGTGGGATGTTGACCTTATGTTTCCTTCATGATGTCAAGAGCTTGGATGTCAAAGCTCGGGAAACCTACATGCACAAATATGAACCTTGTTCGTAGAAAATCACAGAGGAGCTATTTGACTGTTTCATTCGGTGATTCAGCTACAGAGGTTCAAATACCAGCGTTTTATTTGATAGTAGTTGATCACAGTTTTGTAGTGATATTCGGGAAATTCTCCAACACCTTGCAAGGAGTCCCAAGGAAAATGCAACATCCTTTTCAACCTCGTGCTCACAGGTAATCAATATGCAACCCCTTAAAAACGTCAGTTTTGAAAAGCAGTTTGTGATCGAACCAGGAAAAATCTGGAAAAATGAAGACATGGGTTTTTTCCACAATAGAATGAATTACATAACCCAAAAATCGTTTGCTTGAATTCCTAATGGTCTGAGAGGAAATCATGGTTCTTCGGGACCCTATTTTGGTAACTACGTGAAGAAAAACGGTTTTTACAATTAATGTGCAGAGAATTACGGGTTTTGCTGGCAGTGAAGCGGATTTTGAGCGATTTGAGTGATTTTGCATGCAGATTTATTGGCTTGATTTGAGCGATTTGCACCTTCACGTGTTGCCTGGCTAAAAATGAGCATCTACAAACCAATGTTAAGAAAGCCAATATGCCCATCGTGAAGCTGTGAAAGCATTCTGAAAACACACCAAGTGTTGCACTCATGCTTTTGAATCATTTTTATCTCTAGGGTTGCACCTCTTTTCATGAATAGTGCTACTTCTTTCTCTTTATTGTAAAACAATGGTTTACTGATTTTTTCGATCCTTAGATCTCATCCTTATTATGTGAACCTTAATTACCCAATTCAATAGCTGATCTGAGGCTATTTGTCTGGTGAAATCACTAACTTTCTTTCTTCAAAACCAAGGTTTCAGATCATCTTTTAATTGCAAAATTTCAATAGCTGATCGAAAGGCACTTTGGTTGGTGGAATAATTGATTTTGAGATTGCAGAACCAACCATTAAAAAGAGATCTCAACAAAGTAAATAATGACTGTAACACAAGAACCAATCATTCAAAGATGCAAATGCTTTGAAAAAATAAAAGTTATCAAAAGATGTGCAAAGTTAAAATGAAGTCCATGATTGAAAGATGGTTGTTACACAAGAACCAAACATCTTGTAAAAGGAAGCTCATCTAAGAATCAAATCAAATAAGTCATTGTAGTAGCTTGCATGAGGACATGCAAGAGCTTCAGTTGGGGGGTATGTTGGGCTTCAAAATGTCATACAAATATCACTCATTACCATAAATTTTTCACCTATGCTTCTATTATATCACTCATTATTCACTACCATGTCACTTCATTTTCCCTATTGTTCATCATTAATGGGTCTCATTTATATCTTCCAAATATTATTTATTTTCAAGCATTTTTAAGAGAAATTCTTGATTAAATATTAGAAAATAATATATTTTACTTCATATATGGAAAGTGGATTGTTTTTGTGACATGTGTAGGTACAAAGGAAGCTTCCAAGACACCTTTATGTGGCCTTGAATGATCAAATTCGAATTTGATAAGATAAGCCTCATGGAGAAGATCATGATCTCATGGAGAAGATCAAGGACAAAAGGGGGTTATGTGTCTAGATGGTTGAGAGATGTATGGAACTAAAGAGAGATTAGTGGATCATCATTATGAGTTTGTTATCTCATCCCATTGTATAAATAGGAGTACAATCTCCTCCATTTGTAATTTTATAGTTCCATTTGTAATCCTAGAGTTTGTAATCTTAGAGTTGGTTTGTACATCATGATGGAGATTTTGAAATAAAGAATCATACTTTGATTTTGTCACTTCCACATTTGAGTCTCCTTTGAAGTGGTGTGCTTGTGGAGTTATGAAGCTCCCCCGTGGCCTCACTTGCATGCTTATTTTAGGTATAATTTAATTTATGTTTTTCTTTCATTTCAGATTTTAAGTTCTTGTTAGATATTCTAATTGTTGGAAGAGATCTTAAAATTTCATGTGTTCTTGTAAGGGAACCTTAAGACCTCCGACAAATTAGGAATCTCTCTAGTTTGTTTAATTGTTGGAAGAAATCTTAAAATTCATGTGTTCTTGTAAGGGAACCATAAGATCTCCAACAAATTAGGAATCTCTCTAGTATGCAGGAAACCACCTGCAGAAGCAGTCATAGAAACAAGAACTCGACAGCTACAAAATCAATCAATTTCGGAGTATCTTATCAAGTGGAAGAACTTATCCGCTGAAGATTCCACATGGGAGGATGAGAATTTTATATAGAAGCATCCAGAACTACTCAAGCATTGAGGACAACACTTTTTTGAAGGAGAGGGGCATGTTGGGTCCCTATAATACTAGTGATTACCATTACTATTGTAGTTGCATCCCTTATTAATATTGTTGTGCCCATATTATCCCCATATTGCTATTACTGTGCCCCATAGAACCCCTCTATTGTTATTTTTGTGGCTTTATATTATTATTGTTAGGTTGGCTGGGTTATATTGTGACTCCTTAGACTCCTATATATAGAAAGGAGGTTTTTTCATTTGAATCATCCAAGAATTTTTCATTTATGTAATGTAAAGGAGGTTGCCCCCTCGAAGAGGCTGAATTCTAAGGCGTTGATCCATCTTTTCTATCTTTTCTTGAGCTGGTTTCATAACAAAGACAACAACAGTAGGTGGTTTTTCTCCCGCATTGGGTTTCCACCTTAACTCTTGGTGTTCATGTGTGTTGCTTATGTGTGATGGTTTATTCTGTTATTACTGCACATGGTTACTATTTAATGTTTAGTAAAGTACTGACGCACTAATTAAAGATCAACATATGATGAATTAACTGAATCATAAGTTCACTGGATGTACAATGGTTGCCTTAAGAATAGTTGCGTGCACACGCGAGTTTCCTTCACTGAAGTAGCATATATAAATCTGATTATGGAAATGAAAAAGTTATTGATTTGTAAATACTGATTCACCCCCCCCCCCCCCCAGTATTATTCCCAACAATTTTCTTTTAATAATCTCCCTAAATTTAGAAAATATACTTTTCCTAGAAAAAAGGGGTTGAAGAAGGCTATGTAGGTACTATTTCCACTTGTTGTAAATTAAATATAGGCTCACCTGAAAGAACAACTGTAGTTGGTGTAGATATATTTCAAGATCTTGTTTTTGACATAATCTCTTATAAATCCCTTGTTTTATATCTTTCCTACACTTTGAATTATGTTCCCTCTAATTTTTAGGCATTCTCAATTCCTCTTTTGAGTTCCTTTCCCTTTGTTGAGGAGTTAATAGAACATTTATCTTTGTTAACTCTTATGTCTCTTATTATTCTCGCAGACCTTCTATGGTTCTCTCTTCTTAGGTTTCTTTATTAACATATTTTTCAATATTTGGCTTTGGTGTATGAACATAGGGAGTATAACCTTGTTGCACTCGGATAGAAGAAAATTTTCCAATTAGGCCATAAGACCAACTGATTCACTTTGTGAATTTCATTTGTGCTAGAAAAAGCTCAATTTCCTTGTTTGTTGTCGTAGTATTGAAAATAAATGGTCTAATTTGTGCTTTGAGCTTAAACAAAGCTTCTTTCATTGTTGGTATAAAATGCATTTGATCAACATTAAGACTCTATCTAATAAATTTGAAAGAAAAAATCATAACTGGAAGAAACATTGGAAAGTGATATGGAGGGAGCTGACATCCATACATTCTTATTTTAGTCATTTTTTATATATAAAAACTAGTAACTTCACTTAGTTTACTCACTAAGCTAACAATTACATTTTACTTCTAGAAATATTCTTGTGACTTTATCGCTATTTAGAAGACAAAAGAATACTGACAAAAAATGGTCCATAAAGTTTGTAAAAGAGAATTGTTCATAATGCTTTATGATTATAGAATTCCAATGGAAAATAGACCATTGATTACGATACATGTCCTAATGCTATAACTGTATTTGAAGAAACCTTTCTGACTGATGGTATAGGAACAACTAAACTAAAAATGAATGATATTTGAATTCCCTTTCAATTCAAAATTTGAAACGTTACTCATGAATGATATCTGAAAGAAACTGGCTATAATTGAACAAATTGAAGGATTGTTTCCTGATGAAAAGATTGATAAAAACCAAGCACTACTTCATCTACCAATTCATCACTTTCATACCCTAAAAGACAACCATGATTTGTCCAGTAATCTTTGGGAAGACATTTGAAGGGTAGGGTAGGTTATGTTGGGGAATACTAGTACTTTTTGGAAAAAATGACTCAAATATAGAAGTCCTTTGCTGGAGGGTCAATGTTTGGTATATTTCCAACAAAACCTCACTGGAGAATGAATAATGACTTGAAGGGCAAGCTACAAAATTGACTCAAAGGTAATATAGAATAAGGGCTCTAGATTTTTAGCAATGGTGGCTCTTTGAATTTGTAGGCACCTATCTGAAACCCACACTATGAGCTCAGGAAAGTGGTGTCTTTGTGGAAACATGATTCCCCACATGAATTGGGGAAGAAGAGATTCCCAGAGAGAGGATTCATCATTGTTATCCTAGAACTTCTACACTACCCAATTCTGTAGCTCGTAGAGGTCAAATTCATATTTTTCTTCCCCTATTTTGGCATTCAAATCAATGAATGGAAATTCATATAGTTTTTGAGACATAGAAGACGTTGGATTCTTTTATTGTTCTTTTACAAAATTTCCTTTCTGTGAACTCATTCTATCAATATGAAATGATGGAAAAGGAAATTGAAATTACCTATATAATAAAAGGAAATTGAAATTACTTGTATAATTTTGGCGACTAAAACTAGTTGTCGCTAGTAACTTCAATCAGTTCTGATATAACAATGTTCTTGTTCAGTTGTAGTCTTATAATAAAGGAAAAGGAAATAATTTTGATAAAAATTCAAGGAATTGTTACGGAGGGAGTGTCAGGGGAGGATGAAATAATGGAGCAGAATAACTTTAATAAAATAGACATTGAAAACATAATGGTTTTATTATGTGAAATTGGCAATAAATTAGCTAACGGTTAGCGGAAATGTAATTTGACATATGACGGTTGTAGAAAATATGGTTAGTGAGCTAAGTCACATGACACAAGGACACGTAAATACGAGTATTCAATATGAAACACAGCGACCTGGAAATAGGACACGGGGACACGTTTTATATATATATATATATATACTGAAATATAGTTTTTTTTTCCATATTAAATTGCAGGTTGCATCTTATCTAATCAAATTAAAATATAATTACTTCTCAAAGTTCATAGTTCACTTTAAAAAAATAAATAGAATCAAAATTTACTATTTAGAAATTAGAATGTGATATGCTTGGTCTTGATTCTTGAATATTCAATGTTCATTTTTCATGTACAACTTACAAGCACATAAGAAAATAACTAAAGTCTAATCCTATTGATTTCATCTGCCCCTCTTGCGAGAAAATGCCACAGCTTTCCCTTTCCCTCTAGATGTAGATGCTGGTGCTAGTGGAGTTCGCAGTGGAGTTTGCTATGCTCTAGAAGCTGAAGAACTAGAAGTAGGAGCTATAGGAGGTAGATCACGTCCTCTACTAGTGGCAGCGGTAGCTTCGACAAGTGGTGTCACCTGGAAACATTACAATCTCCCAATCCTGAAATCCTGAAAAACTGATAAGTCTGCTGCATTTTGAATGAAATCTAAAATTCTACTTCCTCCATATGAAATCCAATGAGGCCGGAACCACTCTCAAACACCCTGAGTCATGTCATGGTAATGTTAAAAATTTAAGTAGAAGGATGAAAATGAAGATTAAGGAGAATGTCATTTTTACTTTAAGAATTTAACATTACCATGAATAGCATATCAATACTACGGCCTAGACTTGATCATTAAGCTGCCCCACTCAAAAATTATTTGTTTCTTTCAAAAAAAATTGCAGCTTATGCAGTCAATGTTTTCTATCAACGGAATATGTGTTTTCCAGATGCAGGACACGATGAAAACCGGTGAATACGTTTTACATTTTACAGGACATGATGAAAAACGTTTTTGACACGTTTTAGGGCCGTTTTCGTGTCCAACACGTAAAATATGGGACACGGGACCTTGGAGGACGTGTCCTGGGACTTAGTTAGTGACGAATTAAAATGGTGGCAATCTTTACAAGTTTGACGAAAGTGACAAATCTAGAAAAACAATAAGTGGGTTTGTAGAGCGGGTGGGGGGTGAATGGAAAGCGGTATAAAGAGGGGAGGGTCTGAAATTTAATAAATTCCACCAAGTATTAAAAGTACTTTTGGGAAAGCCAACAATAGTGGACCTGCCTCTGCATTAAACATCAAGAAAGCGGGTGGATCCACTTTTGGATAATCACCATCGATCCTTTCGCACCAAATATCTGCTATGAAAAGATAGAAGTGCTTTATGCAAGTTCCTTATTTACAAATTTCAATCAAAAACTTTATAAAGGTAACGAAATCAGTATATATATGTGGTCGTTATAAAATCTGCACACACATTTTATTCATAAGGTGTATAAAAACTAAAAATAAAAATGAAATATTTTACTTGAAAAGTATATGACAAGGAAATTTTACCGTAGTTCCTATAGGATTTCTATATCTAATATCATATATTCTAAAAAATAATGTGCATACTCTTATTATCTGTATAAAGTCTAGTAAACAAGGCTAATGAATCACAAGAATATTTTATCCATATTCAAGTAGTAGTGCTCTATTTTAGGTATTTTGACTATATAGTTGAACACTTTCTTTTATATCTCTCATTAGTAGAACTCTCTTCACATCTTATTAGTTGAACCACTCAAAGCTTAGAAAGAAAAGTGATATCACATTAATTAAATATTATTTAATATTCCACACATAAATGCTATCATTTTGACACTTTTGTTTACGAGTGCACTTATAGGGAGATAAATATTATAGGTTCTAATTTTTTATACTATTATAATTTCGAGAGTTAATGTTTATGGAATCATACTTTAGTGCCTGATTTTTGTATGGAATCATACTTTAGTTCCCGATTTTTGTATGTACATATTTGACCTTTCAATTATTTTTTCTAAATTTTGTTAGATTTTTATTCCTTTGGGTTCTCGCATACTATTAATTATATAAACAATGGAAATGGGGCCATGAGGATGGTGCAATCATAAGAACACATGCTCATTCTTGGGAATGCAAATGTGGTATAAAAATTGGGCAAGTCCGGTATCACCAATCAAAATGCTATATAGGATCTCAAGTAAGCATGACATAGGAACATCCATGATTCGTTAGGATGCACATGTATCCTTATGAATTCACATGCATTCTTAGGAATTTGCGCATGTTCTTAGTGCATTCTAATTCTTATACCTCCATGGACCATTTTTACTCATTTTGGACTGCTTGATATGCTTTTGGGATCTTATTGATCCAAATATTTCCTCCTTTCTTACAGCAAGTTCTAAGTTAATGGACTTAATCTCCTTCACATTTTAGATAAGTGTTCTAATGCAATTTCTTTATTGCTTTTCTTTTGAAATGTTTCTTTAAAATTGAAAGAAAAATTAAAAAAACAAAACTAACGATGCAATAAAAAAAATCACATTATTGAATTTTAGGAAACATAGTCACAATGGAGGATAATGAGAACCCAAACTTGTCATTACTAAACCCCAACTTATAACATCTAAACTATATCCTAGAAACAAAAAATCCTAGTGCTAATTTTGATCCATCCTTAAGTACTTTGAAAGAACTCATATATGATCTTCAAGACTCTAGAGAGGCCTCACAATTATCTCTACAAAGTTTTCTAAATTCAATCACATCATCCATTTCTAATATCTAAGGTCTATTAACTATGTACCTATTTACAGGGCTACGATGTATGGATATTATAAAATCACTCTAGATAAAGAGAAACTCAATCCAAATTATAGATTATTTTGTGGCTTGGGTATACTTGCATTGATCCTTTAATATTTCTACATATTGCAACAATTCTCGACGAGGGGCCATGCACACCTAAGATGAACATGTCATCCCCTTCCTAGGTATCATGTTTCGACTTAAGTTTTGTTTAAATGTTTCTTTTGTTATATTATTTTGATTAAATAATTAAAATATTGTAAATGGGTATGAACATTGTGATTTTTTCCTTTTTTTCCACTATGCCATTAACATATCACTCACCACCACCCACTATTCCCCCATCATTTTTCCCTCACTATCTTCACATTTCCCCACTTTTCGGGATCAAAATTTCCTCCACTAGGGAACTTCCATCATCATTACAAGCCATTGGGGTTAATTTCCACCTATCTCTGCCACCTTTGTTGACCCATCCACCCACGAAGGCTACATACATAAATAATATAGTAGTCCCATGATTGTCATTCTCATCCACCCTCAATGGTTTCTCCACATAGCCTCCATTCACCCCCAATGCATAATTCCATGGTTGAAGTTTAGTTGATGTGATACTAGATATTTCCTCTAAGCAGGTTGTGTATTTAACTACTCCAACTACTAATGAATCTACGTCATTGCCTGAAATATTCATAGTGATATCATTCATTGATGAATTTTTATGTATCATGAATGGAATTTATTATAATATTTTTATTAAAATCCATGCTTTGACTCTTGTAACTATTTCAAGGAAGTATAGTAGAAAGGTTTAGGTCATGGAGGAGAGAGACACCCTCATGACTAATTATATCATTTGCATTGATTTCTATTGGATTGAATTATAAGGTATCAGTTTGTAAGTGTGATAAATCATTGTGGAAGAAATATTATGACAATTTTGTTTCCTTGTCCAAAGCCAAAGAGACAAAGCATGCCCAAAAAGAGAAAAAACTTGATCTTGAGAAATATTCACTCTTAGATTGCAAAATGACAGTGCTAAGGGTCATAATGGTTAATGAGTGACTAATGAGAGTTTTTTAATATATATGACATCACATTCCATACTTCCATCTTTGGGGTTGAGATGTTGTTTGTATTAGATCCATTTTCTATGTAGGGAATTGTATGCCATACTTCCATATTTGGGCATGAGGTACCATCTTCCAATAAACCCTTTTCTAGGACCACCTCCACACAGATCCTAATGTAGTCTTGCAAAAATTCTTGTGGCTCAACTTGGTCGATATATTTTCTAAGGCCATTTCCTATACTCCTAAAAATTTCTTTGTTCCAACAATGTAGCAGTGTTACACATCATTTTGTCGCATTAGGCAAATGACCATCGGTTTGGATCTTTCTCTATACATAAAATTATTCCAAAGAATCCCCACTGTAAGGTTAAAACCCAAACCATCCCAAAGAGAATGAAATTCTTGGATATTAAGGCTCAAAAACCTATTTTTGGTTTCCTACATAGTTCCCTAGTCCATTTTTGCACATACGCAAAAAATACCATTAGAATCTGCACAAAAGTGTGCTCTGTCTTACACTATGGCCTACGCACATGACTTAACACAAGTAAAAATAAAAATTAAAGTCTAGAAGAATTGTTAGTCGAATCTTTCCCAACTAACAAGATTCAAATGGATGCCTATTCAACCCTGATCCCTCCCATCATGGAGCTACTTCCCTCTCTTTGTGGAACCCCTATCCCACCATTTGTGGATCTCATCCCTTAGGAAATGGATCCCAAACTTCCTCCTTTTGGCCTATAAAGCAAACACAGGCCTGAGGATTGGGGAGGACCATTGAAGGTAGGCTTATGCTGCATAAATAAGGCTAGAGAGGTTTTCATCCAAGGAGAGGGTTGGAGATTGTGAGAAGAGGCTTGTAACATCAAGGATTTGAGGTTGTAAGTTTGTTCTCCATTTTATTTAATAAAAAACAACTGTTATTTCCTAATCATGTCTTCTTTGATATCATTTGTGGGATTCCTTGATCACTCACATAGGTTATGATTGGTTATTGATTCAATTTATGATATATGCTAAGTTAAGTAGTTCATTTTATATACTATATGCTCTGATCCTTTATGTGTTTTCGCCTATGCAGATCTCCTCTGAGACACCATGGAGAAGTTGTGGAAAGCACTGGAACGATCTCTAAAGCATCAAAGGGAAGTTAAATGTCAAAGACATTGAAAGGGACTTCATCATGCATTTCAATTAAATGGTAAATGATCTCTCTCATATTGTTTGTTTCAATCAATCATAAGCTAAGGTAAGGTAGTAGTTCTTTCTCGTTTGTTACTAGATTTAGTTTGAGATTTAGGGAGATCCGACTTGTCCACAAGAGGGATTAGTCCACGGAAAAAATTGGCAACTCCACTGGGGATCGTCTCACTCTCAAGCATTCTCTTGGTTTTGACCTTTGATACTTCTGTTGTAGCCGTCTCTGAGTGTTTGGAAATATTGAAAATCTAGATTTTGTGATTATTCGGCTTGCTTTTATTTATTTATTCTAAAAATTTCTTGTTGTGCGCACTTTATCTTTAGGCACAGAGCGTATTTATGTGCACTTTTTCCTTTACAATAGTGTGTATGTGCAATGGATTGTTCTATGACCTATGCACATGCCTGATATTTTTGAAAATTTAAGTTTTCTCTTCATCAATTCCAGGCATTTTGGTTTTTCCTGTTTAATTACACTTGTTTACCTTCTGGAAATCTCCTTCTTATTTTGATTTGGCTTTCTGGATTGGTTTTTGAAGAATTATTTACTTTTTCAAATTAGGGTTCAAAATTTTACCTGGTGAATTTCTAATTAATCAACAAAAGGACTAGTCATTGCTAAGAAAGTTTGAGTCTATCCTTTTTATGTCAATGCATCAGATTAAGTACTTTTTTTTCTCAACTGCAAAGTGTCATTAATATTAGGAAAAGTCAAGGGTTTTTCAAGAAATCACTTGTGGTTGGAAGTTTGTTGTTTTTCCAAAGTGATTACTAATTATTTCTTTCTATAAGACAACATAATCTTCTGCTTACAATGGTTTGCAACTCATTATGTCAAATTGAAATTATAGCTTGTGTATGTTGAAGTAAGAATTCATTGCGTGTTTTTGGGTATGTAAGAAGTTGTCAAGATCAAAAGTTTGCTTCTTGTAACTTATATTTTTAGGAATTTAGGTTGCCTTTCTCGAAGAAGAACCAAGAATCATGTATTTTGCATTCTATTTGATGTGTATCTTGAAAATGATTCATTGATTCTTGTATTTTTTGAAAAGTTAATAAAACCTCTTCCCTTATTTTAGTTACAATTCATTGAAAAGAAAATATTACAATTTCATATTCGATTACATTAGGATTTGTCTCAAGTCATAATCCCATCACATTCATGTCCATTACCTTTGAGTAAAGAAAAACTCTTAAAAATAGCTCTAATAAAATCAATCTAGAATTTTTTAATTATTTTTAGGGCTCTCGGAAGCTCCCCTTAAAAAGGAGCTAAGCACGAGATCATGTCCGACTGAGTGGAGTGATTGACCTCACTTCATTGGTTATGGTAGAGTGATTTAAATGTATTAAAAATGGGGCTGAAAGGTACTTGTGAGTCATTTGGAAGCAAACCTTAGATTAGCCATGTTAAGGAAATTTAAAGGGGATTGAGCTTTGTTACTCTGCCTTTGCGTGTATGTCTGATATGTGACTATCCCCTCAGGTTAAATTATTTCAAGTGGTAACCTTAGAGACCATAATCCTAAGGCTATTACCCAAGGTGACAACAGAGGGGAAGTCTCTATTGTACCTGAAGCAAACATTGGCTAGACTCACTTGGACCTTTTTGGAGGTTATTCTTAATTTGAGATGGCATAAATGAAGTTCACTTGCACCAGATCGTGTACATTAAGCATGTTGTGAGTGTAAATGGTTCCACCCACTCTATCTTTAGCCACTTTTCCCATTTATCTTTGTGATGATGGGTTTCATCACCAACTAGTAATTTCACTGTGAAAAGCTTGTTTGCATGGTTTTATTCATTAGATTTAATAACGCATGTTATTTTCCTGTTTTTACCTTTTTATGGAGGTTAGGTATGGATTGTGATTTTCAATTATTAATATTGATAGTAAATTTATCTAAGTTGAATCTAATGGAAACAATGTCGGAGGTTACCAATAAATAACCCCGTTTTAATGGGAACCCTAATCCTGTCCCCGATTTTGCAAAAATATCAGTTCTCATTATATGGCTATGTTGTCACTTCTTGGATTCACGATAGGTTTACTGGTGTAGTTGTTTTCAACTTCTTTGATCCCCAATACCCAAACTATTCCACCTCAACCAAGTTCATCATCTCAACTTCACCAACCTCATGTTGACCCTTTACCTTCTTCACCCAACATGTCCTCTTCTCCTTCTTATTCTTCGCTTGGTAAAAGCATTGATGCTGGTAACCAGGTGACTAAGAAGAAGAAAAAAGGGAAGAAGACAAAGCAAGATAAGAAATATGTCAACCAACCAACTATGGCCGTAGGTAATGGTATTTTTTAGGAAACTTCCAACATGCATTGCAAGCCCAGATAACCTTGCAAAATTTGAAAGGGTGACCACTTCCTTATTGAATGTCCTGGTATTCCTAAGGTCTTCGAAGTGTGGTAAAAAAATTCTTATCAACCTACTATTGATCCATCAACTAGTGATTGTTAGGTTTCCTTGTAAGTTATGCAAAGGGATTCATCATAATCACATTTGTCCTCATAGGGACGAAGCCTCAAAATTTTTGGAAAAAATTATTGTACCACAACAAAAATTTCCAACTGGTTACCAGAAAATTTCTCCCAACCTACCATTAATTGATGAAGTGATTGATCTAATTTCAAGTACAGTCAATCCCACTCTTCTATTGGAGAGTGAAACACATATCACACAAATTGATGAACCATTGGTTGATCAAGTGGTCAACTTAATACCATTTCCGGTTAATCTCACTTTCCCTTTAGAGAGTGAAATTAATACCACTGAGGTTCTTCTTGTTAGTTCAAATTCTTCTACACATGGGGGAATTTCACCTATTTCCATTGAACTCCCTCCGAGTTATGAGGTTATTTCCTTTGATGGGAGTAGACAAACAAGACATATTCTTCCTTCTTCCACCCATTTCCAAATAAATGTGAAAGCATATGGTAAGAATGTGAAACGCACAAATGTAGATGAAGGTGCTTCTCTCAGTATTTTATCCTCCTATGCTTGGCAAGCTTTGGGCTCCCCTCAACTTGTGCCTATTACAGAGAATCTGTTAGGTTTAATAGAACCATTAGTAAAACTTTAGGGATTTTTCTTAAGTTACCCATTACTTTGGAAGGTAAAATTCTCTGTATTGATATTATGGTAGTCCAAGGCCCCTTGGATTTCAATCTTCTCCTTGGGCGAGACTATGTTTATGCCCCAAAAGTTGTTGTATTGACACTCTTTTGCATGACGTATTTTCCTCACAATGGAAAAATTGTGACTATTAACCAACTTTCATTCGTTGATCTTGATTGGACTACCAACCATCTGCCATACCTGAATGTTCCTTATGTGCAAGTGGTATCTACCCCAACATGGGTTAATTATGTGGAAACTAGTCCCTGTTTTCAATTACCGATGTAAGCTTGCCTCTCGTTGTTTTCTTGGATTCTTATGACTTAGATCCGGTAATTAACATAGGGAACCTTATGTGGGAGTTTGAAATGGATTTTCTTACCCCTTTAATTCACTTCAAATGGATTCCTTTCAGAGAGCTATTCTTCCTTCTAATGAAGATCTCTTGGAGGCCATGGTCGGGAAGTATCCCTTGGCATGTGTTTCTTCCAAATTGAATCCATGATCCAAGTCATTATGAGGATTGTTATTTTACTGTGTCAACCTCATTAAAAAATGAAATCGATCACGCTGAGGATGGTTGTTTCACCATGTCAACCTCATTAAAAAATGAAATAGGTTCTTCAGAGAATAGTTATTTTCTTTCAAGGTCGAATAAACATGAAACAACCCATGAGGATGGTTCATTTATTGTGTCAACCTTGTTAAAAAATGAATTAGGTCCCTATGAGGATGAATTTTTTACTGTGTCAACCTCGTTAAAAAATGAAACAGGTCCCTATGAGGATGGTTCTTTTGATGTGTCAACCTCATTAAAAAATGAAACAAGTTCTTAAGAGTATATTTATTTTTGTTTCAAGCTCACATAAACATGAAACAACCCATGAAGATGGTTCTTTTACTATTTGAACCTCGTTAAAAAATGAAACAATGCTATTGGATGGTTCTTTTACTATGTCAACCTTGTTAAAAAATGAAACAAATGCTTGTGAGAATAGTTCCTTTACTGTGTAAAACTCATTAAAAAAATGAAACAACCCATGAGGATGGTTCTTCTACTGTGTCATCCTCATTAAAAATTAAAGAATTAAATGTGAGAATAGTTCTTTTATTGTGTCAACCTCATTAAAAATGAAACAATTGATTGTGAGTATAGTTATTTTCGTGTGTCAAGTTCGTTAAAAAATGAAACAAATCCTCCCCTTATTAACTCAAGTCTTTCACTTGATCTCGTAAATGAACCTTCATTTCATCTGCCTATCAGTAACCAATAGTCTAATCAGTTGCATAAAACAAAGTTTGGGGGGCATGTGCCCTTGCAAACATTATGCCGGGGGCATGAAAATCACTCTCAAGAACAATTTTTCTCTATTTCAAGCTTGTGTAAAAATGAAACCACTCTCAAGCACAATTTTTCTCTGTTTCAAGCTTGTCTAAGAGTGAAACCACTCTTTAACATATTTTTTCTCTATTTTAAGTTTGTATAAGAATGAAAACTATTTATGAGTCCATTTGGATTATTATTTTGAAGACTCGTTAAACTCGTGAAAATACCGAGTGTCTTTCGCTATTTTTTCATGCTCGTAAAACGTACATAAAAATGTCAAGTTCTTTCCATCTTTTCCTACTCGTTAATTAAATTGAAAGTTGGTGATAATGAGTAAAATTTTATTACCTTTTCGGAGTCATTAAAAATTATGAAAAAGTGAAACCAAGGATTTCTCTTTACGCCCTTTTCAGACTCCCAAAACATGAAAAGATCGCTGAGTAATTGACTATTAGAACTCGTAAAGGTAAACGAATTGTTGTCTATTTAGTATAAGTTTACCCCTTTTACAAACTGAATTAGACTATTTATGAAAAAGGAATACATTGACTAATCATGGTCAATAGAGCTCTCTCCTGCACTATTTTACCTTTTTTGGGCTTGAGAGACTAAATTTATGAAAAAGGACACTATGGAGTTTACATATGTTTTTCTCCTGACTCCCTAAAACTGAAAAACATCGAGCTTCAGTTTCTTTGAGCTTGTTAAAACTTTATGTTGAAAGAAATAAACGATATTTTTTTTTTGTGTATTTTCAAACTCTTTAAATAAGAAAACGACATCGAGTTATCCCTTCATTGGACTCATAAAACTTAAACAGTGCAGGATTCGTCAATCATGACGAGACCGAACTGCTCCTTCCTAGGGTTTGTTAAGATTACTTTGAAGGACTCATCTGAAGAATGAGCTTACATGACAAGCATATGTTATCCTCCTCAAGCTTGCCAAAAATAAAGAGTTGCTTGCTAGTAATGGTGGGGGGAATTTGGAAAGAACCTTTGTTTTTGTATTGTAAAAGGAAGTATGTTGCTCTTGAACATGACACTTCGTCACTTTTTTTTCGAGTTGGAAAATCCATTTTCCTCTCAGTTGACCATACTTCGTTGAAAGTCTTCAGTTGGTTTGGGTATTATTTTTGAGTAAAATGCTACCAAGTTAGAATTTTGTGTTGCCAATATATTCAAGATAAGTCCAAACTCATGTCAAATTATGTTGCAAATTTATAGTCTTCAATTGCGTCGATCGTCCTTGAGTCAATTCTAGATTACTCTAAAATTCTATTATTCCAAACTTGACATGATTTTTGTGTCATAGGCCTCCTGTGATGGGTCACTTCCTATCGAATTCAACTCATTATCTAGGAATTTGATCTATAAACCTTTAGTGCCTTGGAGCCTGCATACCTTAATGACAGGTTTCTCACCTTCGATGATAGGTTCTCATCATTGACCTTCGATCAAATGATTCTATGAGTGTTCAACATCAACACATCTATTCACACTTCATGGACTGTACTGGAAGTACCTTGAGATACATTGTCATTATTGGTGGTTTCTCTCACGCTTGTTAATGGTTCATATCGTTGACCATGTCCTACCATGTTCTACCATGTTTATCAAGTGGTTTCTACCATGTTCGACTATGAGACATTCACTCGCATGGCTAGATTCGTACTACAGATCAAGAGATGGAGATCAATACCCTAGATATAGTTTCATCCATACAAGGTGTGTGGAGTTATTACATATTCATGATTGTAAACATATCTCCATTGATGGCTGCATCCATACTATGTTGTTTATTGACATGGATATTCAGATGTATTTCCATACTGGTTCTTTGAGACATATATGTTTTGAGTATGGGAATTCCTACCTCAACGATGATTATATATTGCATTGTAACATTTGATTGATTGTTTCAGGTCTTCGATTGCAGTCTCTAACTTGAACCTTGTCATGATAAAGCACTACAATCATCAAACATCTTTTCTAAATTTTCACTTTAGGGGGCAATCTGTTACACGCCATTTTGTTTCATTAGGAAAATGACCATTGGTTTGGATCTTTCACTATCCATCAAAGTGTTCTAAAGCAACCCCCTATAAGGTTAAAACACAAAATATCCCAAAGGGAATGAAATTCTTGGTTGTCAATACTCAAAAACCTATTTTTTTCTTCCTCCACAGTTCCATAGTCCATTTCTTCACATACACAGAAGAGACCATTAGAAGTTGCACAAAAGTGCACTCTATCATACACTATGGCCTGTGCACATGACTTAATGCAAGTAAAAATAAAAAGTAAAGACTTGAAGCATTGTTAGTCGAATATTTCACAACGAACAAGCTTTGAATGCATGCCTATTCATCCTTAATCCCTCCCATCATGGAGCTACTTCCCTCTCTTTTTGGAACCCTTATCCCACCATTTGTGGATCTCATCCCTTAGGAAATGGATCTAAAACTTCCTCCTTTTGCCTATAAAGAAAATGCAGGCCTGCGGATTGGGGAGGACCATTGAAGGTTGGCTTATGATGCAAAAATAAGGCTAAAGAGGCTTTTAATCCAAGGAGAGGGTTGGATATTGTGAGAAGAGGAATGTAACATCAAGGCTTTGAGGCTGTAAGTTTTTTCTCCATTTTATTAATAACAAACAACAATTCTTTCCTAATCATGTCTTCTTTGATATCATTTGTGGGATTCCTTGATCACTCACATAGGTTATGATTCGTTAGTGATTCAATTTAAGATATATGTTGAGTTAAGTAATTCATTTATTTTTCATTCTATATACTAGATGCTTTGATCCTTTGTGTGTTTCTTTCTATGCATATCTCCTTCGAGACATCATGGAGAAGTTGTGGAAGGTGCTGGAATGATCTCTAAAGAATCAAGGGGAAGCTGACTGTAGAAGGCAGTGAAAGGGACTTAATCAGGAACTTCTATTAAATGGTAAGTGATCTCTCTCATATTGTTTGTTTCAGTCAATCATAAGCTAAGGTAGTAGTTCTTTCTTGTTTGTTATTAGATTTTGTTTTAGATTTAGGGAGATCCGTCTTGTCTACAAGAGGGACTAGTCCACCTAATAAGGAGGAAGAAGGGAATCTTAACCCCCACCATGACTAATGTTGTAGCATCACATTTAGGATTAAAATTTGGACTCTAGTGGTCCAAATATAACCCTTGGCACCCCATGAAGTAGGGGTCATTGTTGAAGATGAGATCTTGATCTACTTTGTCTTCAAATAGGAAGGTGCAAATCCCTCCTCCACAAAATGATGTTGAAACCTTATTTTTAATCTTGGTTATCCAATTCTTATCAATACTTACTACTAGGGATATCAAGGAGGTCCATAATACCATAAAATGGCAAATAAGCCATCGGTATGTAAGCCTCAAGGCCATCAATTTGGATTGAGAGGTGTGAACCTCCACCTTTGGAATGTCATCAATCTTCTTCAAAAATTTTGAGGATTTGGCATTTTGGAAACTTGGCCCAATAGAAACAAGGGAATTGAATGCCACTATGTCTAGAGGGGGAGGCGGGGGGAGACGAGGGATCTCTTCAACCCTGATCCATGTTTGGTCAACAAAGGAACACAATAAAAGGGTGCTAGGTTGAGCATTGCACACTGGGCTATAAAGGAAAAGAGGATTTATTTTTACCTTGTTAGTCATTTAAATCATTGAAATTACTCACATTAATTTTTTTGTAATTACTATAGACTAATATTTTCTTTATTTTTTTGGTCTTCTTACACATGCTTGAGTTAGATAACACTTTTTCATTTTTGTTTTATTTGAAATTTCATTGTTACTTTTGTTACTCAATAACTGGATCAAGGTAGGTCAACATATAAAGTACACCTTTTTGTTATCCTAACAAAACCTTGATCGAAAATAAAATGAAGCCTTCATCAAGGTCCCTTGAAATTTACTCTAATCTTTCATAAACCCTTGATCGCTTATTTAAAAAATAAAAATATTGACAACTTTAAATAGGATTTTATTCAATTGCAAAATATAGTGGGTGAAATCCATTCATCTTTTACATTTCAAGTGAAAATATTGTTGCGACTAGATTAGTTATTGAATATTCAATCCAATGGAATAACACTTTCTACTACATATTATATATTCAATATATTTCATCTAAACCTTATATTTAATTTTGTTTCCATGATTACAAATGAAATTGGAAAAAGTAGTATAAAACTTACATAATAAAAGGAAATGTGGGATACCGTGAATTATTACTCTTCAACAAGGTATTTTACTTTTATACTTAATATAAAAATGTATTTTGTCTTTATTATTTTTTTTTTTACAAAATGTAACAAATAATTAATCTAAAAAAGAACAACCAAGTACAAAAACCATGAAAACCAATTACTTAGAAAAAAAAATAACCGTACAAAAACAACTAAAACCACAAAAAAGTTTCAAAAAATCTTAGAAAATTACAAAACCAACCAAGAAAACCATTAAAAAAAACCTTCAAAACAACTTATAAAACCACAAAACCAACCTCCAAAACCATTAAAAAAAACTCTTCAAAACAATCTAGAAAACACTTTGAAACCACAAAAAAGCTATAATTTAGGCTTTAAATTTGTTTCTTACTTGCAATGTTTAGTGTATTAAATGCATATTTTCTGATTTTGAATGGTAATTTATTTATTTTTCTAATTATTTTAGGTTTTAAATTTCTTCTTTAGGAAATTTGTGAAATAGAATTTCATTTTTTTTTGTTATTTAAAATGCATTTTAAATTTCTAGCAAATTTGACCAAAAATATATGGCAAAAAACTTTAAAACAGAAAACAATAAATAAGTAAATTAGAAGTCTAGGATTGACATGATGAATATGGTTGCTCATAGTGAGCCTCTATTTATAAAATGAGAAATTTAACTTTATTTTTTTATTTTAAATTTAAATTAATTTATATTTTAAATATTTTTTTTAATAAGAAATATAATACGATTCTAGTTAAAAAAAATAAAATATTAATCTTTAAAGTTAAAATATAAAAAGAGAAAATTTTGTTATTTGTTGTTTTGTTTTTTATATATATATATATCTATAACTAAAAACTATATAACATCATGTCAACATGTATATATAATTATAACATTTTACATAATATATATACATATAACTATATAACATAACATGTAACTATATATTTAACTATTAATTAACTATAACATCACATAACTATATATTATAGTTGTATATATATAAAATATATAACATAACACAATTTTACAACTATTTAACATAACATAAAATTATATATATAGCCACAAGGGATAGCTCACTTGGTCACATTCCTGTTGCTAAGTACCTCGCCTATCGAGATGTCATGGGGTCAAATTTTCTTGATGCCCTTGGGGTTAGGTATTGCTATTTTAGATGATGGGTAGAGCCCTTCAAGTTGATCTACCTGGATTTTCTTATGGATGGCGTGGCTACTTAGTGTCTGTAAACCAGCCTAAAAGAAAAACATAAAATTATATATATAGATAATTACTATATAATTATATATATTTAAAGAAATTATAACTTACATAACATCACTTTCTCTCTCTCTCTCTCTCTCACACACACACACACACACACACACACACACATATATATAACATAGTTCTATAACTATTTAGTTCATAACATAGTTTTTTTTTTCCGAGGACAAATCGGCGACTTTCTATTAATAAAAAAAGTTACATAGATCAGATGCATAAGTTCATTCAAATATTGTCCTGAGGGACCAGTGTAAGTTCTTTAAGCACTCATAGTAGCTAGGCTACAAAATAATAAATAATAAAATTAAAATTAAATATTACGTTTGACCAAATAAATTGGTTTTTTCTTTTTTGCCTTTTTTCTTTTGGACTTTTTGCCAAACCCCAAGTGATGGAGTAGATGAAACAATTGCCAACTCATTATTTCTTGAAGTGTTTAGGGCTTCTTTATCTAAATCTGAGCTCTCATAAACATGAGATCACTTTGTTCCACCTAGGCCTTGATTGTTGTTCTTGTCCTCATGTTGGTTCTCATGGATCAAAACCACTGCTAAATTATTGGGAACCTTGGCCTATTTGTTCTGATCCTTCTGCTTCTCTTCTCCCTCCTTTGGAGAACCATGTTGATTTTGTGTCTCTGGATGTTGCTTAGGCTCATCCATTCCCTCTCCTTCATCATCTGATGAAGGAGGGTCTGGGAATTTTCATCCTTTTTGCTTTTGTGATCTTTACTTTGTCTTTTTTATTGCTTGTTTGCATGTGTTCTGCAAGTGCCCTGTTTCATGGAAAATCCAACATCTAAAGGCGGTATTTTCAAAATCTATCCATTGTGTCCATTTGAAGTCTTGATGTGTCAAGTGAATACGATGATGAA
This sequence comes from Pinus tabuliformis, assembly GCA_031772625.1. Lineage (NCBI taxonomy): Eukaryota > Viridiplantae > Streptophyta > Pinopsida > Pinales > Pinaceae > Pinus > Pinus tabuliformis. The sequence goes on along the minus strand of CM062818.1, from coordinate 1,271,235,078 downwards.
TTCCTTTTCTTAAATCCATCTCCACACATATGCGCGCAAAAGTGAAGATACCTCTGTCCATTCTTTCTCGATCCATCTCTAGGAACCTTCCCAAAGAGTTCCCAATTCCCTATAGGACCTCGTGGTACCAAAAGGGGAGCGAAAGAATAAATAGCCTTACCCAAATCGACATTTTTATAACCACCATTGAGTTGGCATCAAAATCAGGAAACCATGGGGTTATAAAGATACCTTCCCTTCCCTAGAACCATGGTCCTTCATTTATGACACAATCAAAGTCTTTCTGATTATTAAATTGAACCACAAAAAAACCTTTGCACACAGATAAATGTTATAGTCTCTTATCCAATTGAGGTAGATCCACTTATTTATCTCTTCAGATTTGGGACAGAAACCATTAAATCGACATATGATAGCTTTTTCTTGCAAAAGAGTGAAAAGAACACTTACTTCTGGTTATATGGACAAATCTAGTGCTTTCTCCAAATTGTCATATATGTGTTTTGTTTGTCGTGTGTGGAAGCATTCCCTCTCAATGCATCCTTGAACGAGGTCATACCCTTTCCAACTAAAGATGATCCAGGTGGAAAGCTCGCTCTTAGGGCACCACCTTCGAGTCTTAAATTCAAGATGATGGTAGAATTCCTTTGAATACCACAATCTTTCAACTAGACCACATCCTGCAACACTTTTCCTGAAAAAATAAGACTTTGCAATGGAGCAGGAATACTTGTGATTTTTTTTGCATTCTTCTTCAGATTTATCACTAGATCTGTTCCCCTCACCCTTAGCAGGACCAATTTTCCAGTAATGGTTTTGATAAATATCTAATACAACTCTTTCACATCTAGATATTCCCCCCCGTGATCTCCCTTTTACTTGTCTCTTCTTTAAAGATGGGCCAAAGCGATAGATTTGGGTTTTTTTAATGAGAGGAGGGGGCTCCACGTTGTGCAAGATGAATTGTATCCTTGATGCATGTAGGTCTCCAAAAAAATACTGAGATGTGGATCTGGAGTGTATTTGATTCAAACCCTTCTGATCCAATCCAAACTCTATCAAATTACAATCTCAAACCTTTACCTGGGTTAGGATCTGATAAAAGAGAACCCACCACCATGCAATAAGACATGGGTACTGATCACTTATGCATGCAATACTTTCAGTGTGAATCTGGCATGGATCGACTGGTATTTTCGACACCTTCAAACAAAATCCATTCCCAATTTGCATTTTCAAAAGGAAAGAAAACTGTATAAAACTTGCTGAATCTGATGATATCCCTTGAGCCAAAAGGTAAGAAATGAATGATAACACAGAGGCAAGGTTTGTCTTCTTCAACCCACTCTTATCCTCAATATTTCTCCTATTTTCTTGAAATGCCACTTACTCTAGACTCTTCAAGCTTGGCTGTGGACTTTCTCTCAACAGACAACATGATGTTATCAATCCATCAAACCCCTACCACTACATTACCCTTCCATACGACCTCTAAGGCATACTCCACTTGTTGATAAAGTTTGTATAGAAGCATTGCGTTCTTGTTTTGATAATGTGAGATCACAACTTTTGAAAGATTTTGAGGTGATTCGAGTCCTACGTATGTAGCAACGACATAAAACCTTTTGGGATAAACCACCGTCCAGGAAAAATTTCCATTCAAGTGCTCCTTTCTTTTGGTTCCATTCACATCATAAAGTTATAACATAGAACTCTATGATTATTTAACATGTATAACATAAAACTATTTTACATAACATACTTATATAACATAGCATGTGACATATATATATTATAAGGTTATAACATATCACATAGATAGATATATTATAGTTCTATATATATTATTTATAACATAACATAAAATTAGTTAACATCACATAGATCTATAATTATTTAACATTATATATATATATATATAGATATATAACTAAAACTAAAACTCATATATATATATATATATATATATATATATATATATATATATATATATATATATATATATATATATATATATATATATAGATATATATATATAAGATAATTCTATAACGATTTAACATAACATAAAGTAATTTCACACACACACACACACATAAGTTCATGTTTCAACAATGTATATTGATAGATACATTAAATCCATCATGAAAAGTGCATTTGGTCTAGATAACTAAAAACATTTAGACTCAAGTTTCTAATTTGTACCATAATGCTTCATTATGTAGTGTGTTGTACAAGAAACATTGCCTTCATATGCTTGCACCTAGTACATGTCATGTGTTAGAGTCAAACATTAAGAATGTAAAGTCTATTGTAGTATTTGATTGGCATGAAATTTTATTAGTTTTGTAAATAGGTTTATTTCAATTTTTTACATATATATTTACATATTTATGTGCTATGAATAAAATGAATTATTTAGAAACGAGAAAATATGATAGGGTATATTTGAACACTTCTTTCAATTTTGTTTACATGGAACACAATGCACTTTGGTTGATAAAGTATCAAAAAATGGACTCTAAATTTTAGGATTTCAGGCTAGATTATTCTGCTTGAGTTTAGAAATGGTTTTTTTGTCAACATTTTTTTCTTCGATTAGTTTATATGTATTATATGTAATATGATGAGACATCCCATATACGCACTCCAATTGCAGGACATCGTAGTGAAAGAGGTTATGTTATACGTGGTCAGGCTCGTGATAAATCATGTAGCCCATCGAGAGTTTATGTTCCCATTGTAGATCCTGCCTTTGACACCATTTGGAGTGTCAAAGGTAGTGCTTCTATCTCTGTTCATGACCATGCTACATCCAGTGGACTTTCTTCACCCATTTTAGGTACACCTCCTAAATTTTTAAATCCTTTTTAAACTTTATGTATTTATTCCTTGAAATTGTCTTTAATTTTGAAATTGTATTCAACTGGTGTGTTTGAATTTAATGTATATGTTATTATGCTAATAGTTTGTTAATTATATATATCTTAAATTATGTTTATCATTTACAGGTCCTCAATAGATCAAATCTAATGATCATAGTGAAATACCAATCCCTTCATGGGATGATGCTACAACTTATATCACATTAGAGGATGTTATGACCTGTTATACATGGATCACAGTAGAGATACAAAATATCCTTGCCAATTCACTGAATTTTCTTGCATCATCTTTGCTGCTAGATATTATGACTAGGTTGATCGATACATACCAGAGGTTGGGCCCACATAATCACATATTACAGTTCATACATAAGGTCGAGAGGTATAGAGTCCTAGATTCTTAGGAGGTGGTGAAAGAGACCACCAAGGACTTTGATGTTCAGGGGGAGTTGTTTGACATCCCTCTAGATTTCCCTGCTAGACATAAAGGTCTAATCCCACAAAAATATTTTAGTAATTTTCATGTAACCATTTTCATGTATGATAGATTCCATGGAGCTTGGGGCAAGTTCCCCAACCATGACCAGGTCACCATTTATTTTTCTAAACATTTATATGCAAATTTTGTGTTACATATGAGTCTAGATTACATTGATACTAGATCTCCTATTTATAGTACTGACTTAGGACATACCTATGACTGCGAGGGGGCTCATAGGGACCATGGGAATGTACCACCACCTCTGTGATTCTTGCCACTAATATCTTGGAGCCTCATATTACCTGGAGAGCTAGAGGAGTTGTTGTAGCTTGGTGATAAGACACATGATACTATTGTAGAAAACATGTGCACTTTGTTGGCTAGTGCACATGTCACATTATATGGAGAGAATAGGAGACCAACACCACTACCTTGTGACCCACCAATTCCCTTATATGATGATGCATTTCTCACGGGTCTACCCTTTAATCATTTTTTGACACATACATGTATATATCGTGATGCCTTTTGTGAGACTTGGAGGGTGCATGGCCCACATGTAACAAACTAGGTACACACACACACACATATATATGAAACTTTTGACTCTTATTGTTAAATTATGTATAATTATTTATATTAAAATTTCTAGTTCATATTAGACTGCATTTATATTAATAAGTTCATGATAACACGTAGAAACATCCCAACTACATGGATGAGCTTATGAGGTCATCCGATGAGGCAGCTAATCATCCAGGGCATCCTTGACCAGAGCATGTTTCCATGGATTCTCCTCCACCTCCAATGCCACCCTATAATATGTTCACTAATGTGGAGGAGAGTCAGTATGTACAACCACATGGACCAAAAGTTCAGGTAAACTCTTTTATTCCTAAGAGTTCCACATTTTCTTTTTTAAAGTTACATAAATATGCTAATTAATTTGTAGACAAATTATAACTGGTCCTTACCATTGTGTACAAAGGCCCATATGCAGAGTGTTGTCGACTCCATTGTTATGTGGAGACATGAGTGGGATGCTAGGTTTAGAGGAACTGATGATGCAGATCCATCGATGCAGGCCCCAATCATTGAGCCACAAGAAGGGGGGCACCAAACCCAGATTCATGATGAAGTCCCCCTTCTATCAGACTTTCATTTGGACTCAACTTAGGCTAGTAGATTCATGTATATATGTAATTAAAAATGTGGTTCAATATATTTTATTTCCATATTGTTTATTTTGTACACATAATGATCTAATTAGTTTTAATTTGAATGTGTTATATTGTAGTATCAACTTATGGACACTTGCCTTGTGTGGTAGAAGTCATATAGGAGTTCTGGTGGTACTTAGAGTGTCATAGTTTGTATATTTTTAGGCTCATTTCATATGGCATATTCACATGTGTGATACATAATTTGTATATTTACATACATGGAAAATTTATGGATGTACATCATGTACATTATTATAGTTTATGGATGTTTGTTATTTCAGTTTATGGATTTTCATGTGATATTTTTAATTTGTATATATTTTCATATGGATAGTTTATTCATACATGTATTCACTATTTCAGATTATGGATTTGTATTAATATCGTTTTTGGATTCTCATTAATTTTTAAAGCTTAAATGAAACTTTTAAAATTACTTTTCTAATTTAATAATTTTTCTATATACTCTCGCTTTTATTAGTAAAAATATATGTTCGATTTTGATTTCCAGTTTCATAGACTAAGAAAATAAGCACAATATTAAAAGTTATGATTCAAGTCACATTGATACTTAAAAATGAATTAAAATATATCATGTATTTGTTTAATATTGAACATGGCAATAATTCCAATGATGCTTCATACTGGCTTGTATAAAGGGTCTTTTAGTGCAATCAACATCTATGTTATTACAATTCAATTTGAAAAATAAAATATTTGAATTATAAAGTCATATATATATGTGTGTGTGTGTGTGTGTGTGTGTGACTCATCCATATACCATTGCATGAACACCTTTTTTAAATATTTTAATCAATTTTTTTTATCTCAAGGTTCAGTTGCAAAACACATATATGATTGAATTAAGTTTTATTCAATTTTAGTATTAAAAGATGTCATGTAAACAACAAATAGGTTTTATTCAACATTTTTTATTTTGTTATTATCTACAAGATCTTAATGATAACATGATATAAGTCAATCATATTGAAATTTAATATAAAGGTCATACAACAATATATGACAACATTTCTATAATTTTATATAATTCTATCAAATTTCCTAGATTTACAAGTGGTCATACAAGTATTTCAACCAATTCCTTATGATGGAAGTTTAAGTTTTATTCAATTTTCAAAAACTTAAATATGATGGGAATTTCTCTTCTTCCCTCTCTCCCCCTTCCATCTATATATTTATCTCCCTTTGTCTCTCCTTCTTCATCTCTTTATATCACCCTGAAAACATACAAATTATTTCTCCATATCTATATATATCCCCATGCCTCTCCCTCTGATGAGCCCCAAAAATGGATAATTATATGGGCTCATTCAACCTCCTAATTTGACTTAATCCACCATTCTCATTAGTTTATTGCATGTTTTTGATTATATTTATTCTAATAGAGTGAATTGGGTTAGTCATTATGCCAACAAGTCTAATGTGTGCTTTGTGTAGCCTTTTTGGTCAATTTGGAGACAAAATTGAAGGTTTTAATGAGCACTTGGCAGCCAAATTTGTGGGAGAACAAGGGAGAGGATTTGTAGGAAGGTGTACCCTTCATTTATGGGCCCTTACCTCGAATTCTCCACCATCAGCTTGGAGTTCAAGGGCCACCAAATCTATTACCACAAGGGCAGCCAAGCAAGTCAAGTAGGACTGCTGTTAACTGCAAGTTTTGGACAACCGAGTCCCTAAAGTTTAGGAGGACTGTTGGGGTCCTCAATTTGTATAAATAAGAGGGCTTAGGGCCTCATTTCAGTTAGTCATTTTGTATTCATTTTGTAGTCATTTTGTAGTTCGATTTTTAGGCAGTAGATTAGCTTTGCTTTCAGCACATTTTCAAGTTCTCCTTGTGGACAGTTTTTGGAATGTAACATTACTTTTGATCAATAAAGATGAATCCAGCTTTGCACCAGCTCTAAATATCTCTTAGGAGGCTGTAGCTCTTGGGGTTGGGCCCATCTCAAGTGCCCAATACCTCCTTTGTTTACTTTCTTGTGTCTTTGCTGCATTCTTAGAATAAAATCTGTTATTTAGATTTAAACCTTGTTTTATTATTTAGGTTGTTTTTGATGAGTAAAATAGCTTTTCATGCTCAGATTTAGTTGATAGGTTGTTAACGGAAAAAGTTTCAAGAAAATGGCCAACAAACATCTATGGTTTCACCTCTCCCTCAGTGGGATCAGGAGCTGTGACTAGGATGACTTTGCTGCCCACAAAAACATTGATTTTGATTTGCCATGCAATCACTAGTGTTTGATCTTCATGTGTAGAAGTTGGTTACAAGTTCAGACTTTCGTTTGCTTACTTGCATGAGTTAAAATAAATGGTTTCATTGCAGGTCACACTTCTGTTAATTCTCTTCATTGATAGCTAGCAAATTAGGTCAACGAAACTAGGTCTTTGAATTTACAAGTCTTTGTTGGTTCAGATTGGAAAAACACTTGCAAAGCACCTGTACCACTCCTTCATCTGCTTATTATCCATCAGCACCATCCACTCCACCCTCTACTTAGAATCCTTACCTCACTTTTGCCACATTTGCTTACATAACCCTAGTTTTTGTACATCATTTTTTAAGCCTTCTTTGAGTCAACTTAGCTATCTACACCTTCTCACCACTCCATCCACCAGTCCCTAGGCCACTTCAGACCCCTATCCTATCTCCATATCCATTCATGCATCTTCCCTCACTCACCTATCCTCCAAAATCCAATTTTTAAACATCCTCTAGAAATTTCTGAACATCTTGTAGAAATTCCTAAAACATCCTGTAGAACCCTTGCAGACTTCCTGTAGAAGCTCACGAATGAGGTTTCTTGATAGCCAAACTCTGTGAAACTCTCTGGAAGGGTGTTAGGGACCGCTTAGGCCCTCTCTAAACCTTCTCGACCTCTTCCAAGCATTTCCTCTCGCCAATCCACCTCTCCACAGTCAAAAACAGTTAAATTGTATGCATGATAATTGTGACAACTTATTCAAAAATACAAAAAGATGTTTTCTTCAGATAGTGATAACTTAGACACATGCATTTTACCTTCCTAGAAGTCAATGGCATCTCTTTCAGTAGCTTGCATCCTCTTTTTCACATTAGTAGGGCTAGCTGGTAAAATTAGGGTTTGCTAGGGTTTGCATTTCCTTTCCGCTTTCCAGTTTCTTTATGCAAGTAAATTAGCCCCTTTGAGTTAGCTTTCATTCATCAATTAAAAAGCTTCTTCTAAGAGCTCATAGAAGTTGGCTTAAGCTCCTAGCGGGCTTGTGCCAGCTGACGAAGTGACAGCTGCGGCAAGAGTTAGTACTTGTGCATACAGCACCGTCGCTTCCAAGTTTGTTACGAACTACCGGGTTGATAAAATTAAAGAAGGGAGTTCCAGGAGTTGCAACATTATTGCTACAATACTGGGGTCCACCATCTTTTTGGCGCCGTTGCCGGGGAAGCGTCAGAGTATTGGTGATTGATGCTTTTCTTCTATTTTTACTACAATCTTCTGCTAAGTAGTTCATTTCATTTCCATTATGCAATTTCGTTTATGCAAAAGTAGATTAGCATTTCAATTCCGCAAGCGTAGACTAGCATTTCATTCCTGCAATTTCATTTGAGCAAGATAGATTAGTCCTTTCCTACTTTCATTTCAATTCCGCATTTTCATTTTTGCAAGATAGTTAGTTACAGTTCAATCTATTTCAGTTTTGCAGGTAGAAGTAGAAAAAAAGCAAAAATCAACAAAAAAGATTTCATTTCATGCCTTGTAGGAGTAGAGATAAGTTAGAAAAATGATTTCACAACACCCCCACTGCTTCACACAGCCAACATTCTCTTTTCTTCGATGGGTGTGATTAAAGAACCCTTAGGTGGATAGCAAGACACATTTGAAGAACCTCAAGGGAAGAAGAAGAAGAAACCATTCCTCTGGAGCAAATGGCTACAAGCAGAAATGTTGGGAGCAGCACCTTGTCCAAAGACAAATTTGAAGATCAAATGGAAGATTTCAAGAGTAATATGAGGCAGTTTCTTGCCATGCAATTGGATACCCTGTGGATCCAAAAGAAGTAAGAGGAAGCCAAGAGGGCTTTGGCCATCTTTTGTCCCAGGTGCACTAGAACGCATCCTAGGGACGAATGTCCAATGCACTCCCTAGAAGTGTGTTTCGTCTGTGAAGAATACCATCCTACGAATCAGTGGCCTTCCTTGCCTGGAATCAAAGCTGCATATCAGAGGGCAAAAGGAGCCACTGAACCACTCTACTATATGAACCAAAGGAGGCCACATGAACCTAGATCTTATCAGCAGGAACTGCAAGGGACATTCGAGACCTATTATGACCCTTATCAAGCCCCTTTCATGCCTTCTTGGGGTCCCCCTGCTCATCCTTTCTGGTTCACACCTCCTCCTTGTTCCTTCATAGATCCATATTATGCCCAACCAGCTGCTCATTTGTTTCACTCTTATGCTCAGCCACAGCCTCAGTGGAATGCACCTCATCAGGGGTGGAGGCCCCAGTACAACACTCCTCTCGCTCATTTTCCTCCACCACCTGCTCAACCGCAACCATCGCCTCCTACTCCACCAAGGCAACCCCAAATGCCTGCCCAACCACAACCCCATCCACATCCATCTCAAATATACATCCCCACTCAGCTACCCGTACCACCATTCCCAAAACCATACAATGGAGTAGCTCAATCCAATTGCAAAGCTGAGGCACAACATGTCCCAATGACTCCTCTTGAGCTCAATGATCTTCACCATAGCTCAGGAAGAGTGTTGCAAAGCAGAGATTATATTGACAACATTGAAGGACCAAAGGAAAAAGAAGATTCAAAAGAGGAGATCAAAGAACCATGGGCTGCACTTGATGAAGAGAAAACATCAGAAGCAGAAATCAAGAAAGCTCCCTCATGGTTACCATCAAACCCTCCATGTAGTCAAGAGAAAAATCAACACAAAGAGGAAGATGTGAAGGTCATGATAGAAGAAGATATGGAGAATGATCTAGATCAGTAAAAGGACCAAGGATATCAAAGCTATATTGAGCCATGGTTCCATAGAGTCACTAAGTTGCAGCAGTACTCTCTTCCTCAGCTATGTTTGATCCCTTCAAAGTCAAATCATCTGGACTCTGAGATCTAGATAGTTGTCAAAGCATGCATTTCAAGCCTCCACATCATTTTGTCTCTAATCTCGATGTGCACATGGCTCCATTGGAAGTATTCTTATACTTGAAAAGAATTTTGTTTTTCAAGTAGGGTAGGGTAAAAAAAAAAAAAAAAGAATGAAAATAAGATGAAAATAAAAATCTAAGGTGAAAACCTCCTCGAGGGCGCCTTAGATTGGCTCAATGATTGAAAACCTCCATGAGGCGGTCAATGGGTTGGAAAGAAGAGAAAATAAAAAGGGAATAAGATCCCTGGGTGAAAACCTCTCTTGGAGGCGCCCAGGGCAGGCAATTAGGGTGAAAACCTCCATGAGGTGCCCTAGTTGTTTTTCAAAAAAAAGAAGAGAAAAATAAAAGAAAAATAAAGCTAATTTCCATTGCATAATTGCAGGTTGCGAGAAGGACATTGCAGGTCAGGGAGGATCGCTCAAAACAAAGAGAAAGGAAGTGCTGTGCCTTCTACAGGAAGTTCTGTGTCTTCTACAGGAAGTTCTGTGTCTTCTATAGGAAGCCTACAAACGAGCCAAAATTGATCTCTGAAGAGGACCAGAAGGCCGAGAATCTGTCCATGAGGCCTGCAAGCATCCATGTTTCCATCCCTCACCCTTCTCCATCATTTTTTCCATCTCATTGTGCTTCTTTCCTCAAAACTATGTATTCTATAGGAAGTTCTTGTAGAAATTACAGGATTTCTACAGGAAGCTAGAAATGGATTTGAAAAATGTATTTTGGCAAGCATCAGAGCTTCCTCAAGGGGTCATAAGTCCTTCTGCAATCTTCAAACTCCTCCTCCATCATCTCCATGCCTGCATCACAGCCCAAGCTCAGTTTTTCTTTCCATGCAAAAACTTGCAGAATGCTTTGAAGAAAAAATACATAGAACAGAATTTGTTTTTTCCCTAGCTTGAAAACCATGCATCCATTTGCAAAATTGTTACAGGGGGAGTTGTATAGGGACAACGGCAACATGCCCGAGCAATTTCAGCCCATTTTGGTGCACGGTTTCCAAGAAATCTGCCTCTATCACCGTCAGCCATTTTTACATTTTCTCCATATACGTGGATCCATTTCAAAACCTGTTTCATGGGGAGATGCATATGGGTGATAGTAGCCTACCCAAGCAGTTTCAGCCGATTTCGATGCACGGTTTCTGAGAAATTGATCTCTGAAATCTTTAGCCATTTTCCATTTTTCTCGAAATATGTGCATCCATTGATCGCAATTTTGCTATGGGAGGTGCATCATGATGGTAGGAACATGCTCAGTAAGTTTCAGATCGATCTGATCTATCGTTCGGGAGTAATGGCGAAAACAATTTTGGTCCTGTGAAAATTCAGCAGCAGCAGCTTGACGGTGCAGATCTGAACGTGGAAATGAACTCCTGCAGCTTAGATCCGACTAGAGGATACCTGCACAAACAAAATAACCACACATCAGATAGCAAAGAGCTTATAGCACAAAGGAGCCATCATGCAACCACCGAAACAGATGCATGTAGCAGCAAAAAGCACCTCACAGCAACCATTTGACTTCAGGTACGTGACTAAAACTTGTTCCTCTATTGCATGAATCTAATCTAAGCACTGCATGAACGAATGAGATGGGGGGATTCAGCCAGGAAGCTAGCCATATTCGATTGCACTCATCCAGGAAAAAATCACGCAGCATGCGTGTATAGTCATTCACGTGGAAGTTGAAAAACACAGGTAGTGGTAGACGTGTTGAACTCCAGCGCATAGGACATCAAATGACAAACAGATAGAAGAAGACATGTAGTTCATAACATCACTGCAGTTCGAAAAAAGACGGTGCACATGTTTTTGCCACCTCACCACAAATCACGCAGCAAATAAAGACGGCTTAGCTGAAACTCACGAACTACTGTTCATCTGCACTTTCCACATCCTCAAATGAAGTGTGCACAATCGGTTAACCTATCGTCCTCCACTGAGTTTTTCTACCTGTCTTCGAGATTTTGCTGTGTATCAGGCTCGCTCAGAGGCGCAGGGGCACTCTACAGGCATTTCTACAGGAAGCTGCGCTACAGGAAACCCAGCATACGAAGAAGCTTTGACTGTTCACGGCGAGGGTGGCAATTCTCAATGAGGTAGGCCTGAACATAACTTTCCCATGCAAATAATTCAAAAGGTGGTGAATTCGACGTGTTGAGGGGGTAGGGAAAATGTGAATGCAAGTCTGTCTATGAATTCAAAAGCCGTTTTCTTATTGCTGCCTGGAATTGTCTTCAGTGCAACATAGCCCATGCTATGGAGAAGACCAAATACTCAAAAAAATATGAAAAAAATACCATTTATCTTGCCAGTGTACTGCAGATCTAATTGCAATGAATCATGCAGATTTTATTATCACTAGCACATATCAAGAGATTGCTAGAAGCAAGGATACTGTTGGACAGTATGAGAGCCACACTGCTTTCACCCTTCCTGGTCTTTATCATATGGTTCATGGAATTGATGTTTTTGATCCCAAATTCAACATTGTTTCTCCTGGAGCAGACATGCAGATTTATTTCCCTTATACAGAGAAGCGGCATTGTCTTACTGCTTTACATGGTTCAATTGAGGAACTCTTGTTCAATCCTGAACAGACAGCTGAACACATGTGTATTTTGAATGACCGTAAACCTTTTCTATGGCGAGACTTGATAGAGTGAAAAACGTGACAGGACTGCTTGAATGGTTTGCAAAGAACAAACACTTGAGGGATATTTCCTCCACGTTCTGCGAAGGAAACCATATACAGAATTCCCATTCTGATCAGTGCACAAGCCAAAACAGAGCGTGAGGAAGCAATATAGTGAGGCAGAGAAGAAAACTAATGGTAAGGAAGCTAAGGGAAAGAAAACCTAGGGCAAGCCATCACAAGAAAAGCCACAGGAGAAGCAAGAGGAAAAGCAAGAAAGAAAAGAAGGAAGAAACAGAGGGAAAAAACAAGTTTAATCCATGGAAATTGTTGCAGGTTGTAGGAATGCAATGCGGAAAGGGGGCCTCCCAACACAAGCAGAAGGGTCCCTACCAAGTTCCCAGGCATCCTCACATCCATCCCCTCCATGAACACTCCGTTTTTCAGGGTTCGGACACATTCTAGTCATGGTTCAACCTTCTACAGGAATCTACAGGACTTTCTACAGGAAGTTCTGTATTGCTACCAGAAACATCCTGTAGAGCCTTTGGAAAGGCCAGAATCGATTATGGAGAGGGATTTGAAGCTTGAAGTCTGTTGAGGAGGCATGCAACCACTCTTTTCTTCCATCCTCCACTGGTTTCATCTCCTTTCACCACCATTGCCACCATCTGATTGAATATACTTGCACAATCATACCAAAGCTGAAACTTCTCTAGGAAAAGGAGCACAGGCAGTGGGAAGAAGCAAAGAGAAAAGCATGGTTTCATGACTGAAAAGAGGACATCACTTTAGAAGCTTAGCATTACAGGGAGGCCACCAGGGCCATCAAAGATGAGGAGATAGATTGGTTGCTCAGAGGATGAGCAACACTTTCAGTAGGGGGTGATGATGAGCCCCAAAAATGGATAATTATATGGGCTCATTCAACCTCCTAATTTGACTTAATCCACCATTCTCATTAGTTTATTGCATGTTTTTTATTATATTTATGCTAATAGAGTGGATTGGGTTAGTCATTATGCCAACAAGTCTAATGTGTGCTTTGTGTAGCCTTTTTGGTCAATTTGGAGACAAAATTGAAGGTTTTAATGAGCACTTGGTAGCCAAATTCGTGGGAGAACAAGGGAGAGGATTTGTAGGAAGGTGTCCCCTTCATTTATGGGCCCTTACCTCGAATTCTCCACCATCAGCTCAGAGTTCAAGGGCCACCAAATCAATTACCACAAGGGCAGCCAAGCAAGTCACGTAGGACTGCTGTTAACTGCAAGCTTTGGGCAGTTGAGTCCCTAAAGTTTAGGAGGACTGTTGGGGTCCTCAATTTGTATAAATAACAGGGCTTAGGGCCTCATTTCAGTTAGTCATTTTGTATTCATTTTGTAGTCATTTTGTAGTTCGATTTTTCGGCAGTAGATTAGCTTTGCTTTCAGCACATTTTCAAGTTCTCCTTGTGGACAGTTTTTGGAATGTAACATTTCTTTTGATCAATAAAGATGAATCCAGCTTTGCACCAGCTCTAAATCTCTCTTAGGAGGCTGTATCTCTTGGGGTTGGGCCCATCTCAAGTGCCCAGTACCTCCTTTGTTTACTTTCATGTGTCTTTGCTGCATTCTTAGAATAAAATCTGTTATTTAGATTTAAAACTTGTTTTATTATTTAGGTTGTTTTTGATGAGTAAAATAGCTTTTCATGCTCAGATTTAGTTGATAGGTTGTTAACAGAAAAAGATTCAAGAAAAGGGCCAACAAACATCTGTGGTTTCACCTCTCCCTCAGTGGGATCAAGAGCTGTGACTAGGATGACTTTGCTGCCCACAAAAACACTGATTTTGCTTTGCCATGCAATCACTAGTGTTTGATCTTCATGTGTAGAAGTTGGTTACAAGTTCAGACTTTCATTTTCTTAGTTTCATGAGTTAAAATACATGGTTTCATTGCAGGTCACACTTATGTTCATTCTCTTTACTGACAGCTAGCAAATTAGGTCAACGAAACTAGGTCTTTGAATTTACAAGTCTTTGTTGGTTCAGATTAGAAAAACGACTTGTAGAGCACCTGTACCACTCCTTCATCTTCTTATTCTCCATCAGCACCATCTACTCCACCCTCTACTTAGAATCCTTACCTCACGTTTGCCACATTTGCTCACATAACCCTAGTTTTTGTACATCATTGTTTAAGCCTTCTTTGAGCCAACTTAGCTATCTACACCTTCTCACCACTCCATCCACCAGTCCCTAGGCCACTTCAGACCGCTATCCTATCTCCATATCCATTCATGCATCTTCCCTCAGTCACCCATCCTCCAAAATCTAATTTTTAAACATCCTGTAGAAATTTCTGAACATCCTGTAGAAATTCCTGGAACATCTTGTAGAACCCTTGCAGACTTCCTGTAGAAGCTCACGAATGCGGTTTCTTGATAGCCAAACTCTGTGAAACTCTCTAGAAGGGTGTTAGGAACCCCTTAGGCCCTCTCTGAACCTTCCTGACCTCTTCCAAGCATTTCCTTTCGCCAATCCACCTCTGCACAGTCAAAAACAGTTAAATTGTATGCATGATAATTCTGACAACTTATTCAAAAATACAAAAAGATGTTTTCTTCAGATAGTGATAACTTAGACACATGCATTTTACCTTCCTAGAAGTCAATGTCATCTCTTTCAGTAGCTTGCATCCTCTTTTTCGCATCAGTAGGGCTAGCTGGTAAAATTAGGGTTTGCTAGGGTTTGCATTTCCTTTCTGCTTTCCAGTTTCTTTCTGCAAGTAAATTAGCCCCTTTGAGTTAGCTTTCATTCATCAATTAAAAAGCTTCTTCTAAGAGCTCATAGAAGTTGGCTTAAGCTCCTAGCGGACTTGTGCCAGCTGACCAAGTGACAGCTGCGGCAAGAGCTACTACTTGTGCATACAGCACCGTTGCTTCCAAGTTTGTTACGAACTACCGGGTTGATAAAATTAAAGAAGGGATTTCCAGGAGTTGCAGCGTTATTGCTGCAATACTGGGGACCACCATCTTTTTGGCGCCGTTTCCGAGGAAGTGTCAGAGTATTGGTGATTGCTGCTTTTCTTCTATTTTCTACTACAATCTTCTGCTAAGTATTTTATTTCATTTCCATTATGCAATTTCGTTTATGCAAAAGTAGATTAGCATTTCTGCTTTCATAGATTAGCATTTCAATTCCGCAAGCGTAGACTAGCATTTCATTCCTGCAATTTCATTTGAGCAAGATAGATTAGTCCTTTCTTGCTTTCATTTCAACTCCGCATTTTCATTTTCGCAAGATAGTTAGTTGTAGTTCAATCTATTTCAGTTTTGCAGGTAGAAGTAGAAAAAAAGCAAAAATCAACAAAAAAAATTTCATTTCATGCCTTGTAGGAGTAGAGATAAGTTAGAAAAATGATTGCACAACGCCCCCACTGCTTCACACAGCCAACATTCTCTCTTCTTCGATGGCTGTGATTAAAGAACCCTTAGGTGGATAGCAAGACACATTTGAAGAACCTCAAGGGAAGAAGAAGAAGAAACCATTCCTCTGGAACAAATGGCTACAAGCAGAAATGTTGGGAGTAGCACCTTGTCCAAAGACGAATTTGAAGATCAGATGGAAGATTCCAAGAGTGATATGAGGTAGTTTCTTGCCATGTAATTGGATACCCTGTGGATCCAAAAGAAGCAAGAGGAAGCCAAGAGGGCTTTGGCCATCTTTTGTCCCAGTTGCACTAGAAAGCATCCTAGGGACGAATGTCCAATGCACTCCCTAGAAGTGTGTTTCGTCTGTGAAGAATACCATCCTACGAATCAGTGGCCTTCCTTGCCTGGAATCAAAGCTGCATATCAGAGTGCAAAAGGAGCCACTGAATCACTCTACTATATGAACCAAAGGAGGCCACATGAACCTAGATCTTATCAGCAGGAACTGCAAGGGACATCTGAGACCTATTATGACCCCTATCAAGCCCCTTTCATGCCTTCTTGGGGTCCCCCTGCTCATCCATCCTGGTTCACACCTCCTCCTTGTTCCTTCATAGATCCATATTATGCCCAACTAGCTGCTCATTCGTTTCACTCTTATGCTCAGCCACAGCCTCAGTGGAATGCACCTCAGCAGGGGTGGAGGCCCCAGTACAACAATCCTCTCGCTCATTTTCCTCCACCACCTGCTCAACCGCAACCATTGCCTCATACTCCACCAAGGCAACCCCAAATGCCTGCCCAACCACAACCCCATCCACATCCATCTCAAATATACATCCCCACTCAGCTACCTGTACCACCATTCCCAAAACCATACAATGGAGTAGCTCAATCCAATTGCAAAGCTGAGGCACAACATGTCCCAATGAATCCTCTTGAGCTCAATGATCTTCACCATAGCTCAGGAAGAGTGTTTCAAATCAGAGATTATATTGACAACATTGAAGGACCAAAGGCAAAAGAAGATTCAAAAGAGGAGATCAAAGCACCATGGGCTGCACTTGATGAAGAGAAAACATCAGAAGTAGAAATCAAGAAAGCTCCCTCATGGTTACCATCAAACCCTCCATGTAGTCAAGAGAAAAATCAGCACAAAGAGGAAGATGTGAAGGTCATGATAGAAGAAGATATGGAGAATGATCCAGATCAGTAAAAGGACCAAGGATATCAAAGCTATACAGTCACTAAGATGCAGCAGTACTCTCTTCCTCAGTTATGTTTGATCCCTTCAAAGTCAAATCATTTGGTCTCTGAGATCTAGATAGTTGTCAAAGCATGCATTTCAAGCTGCCACATCATTTTGTCTCTAATCTCGATGTGCACATGGCTCCATTGGAAGTATTCTTATACTTGAAAAGAATTTTGTTTTTCAAGTAGGGTAGGGTAAAAAAAAAAAAATAGAAAAAAGAAAAAGAAAGAATGAAAATAAGATGAAAATAAAAATCTAAGGTGAAAACCTCCTTGGGGGCGCCTTAGATTGGCTCATTGATTGAAAACCTCCATGAGGCGGTCAATGGGTTGGAAAGAAGAGAAAATAAAAAGGGAATAAGATCCCTGGGTGAAACCCTCCCTTGGAGGCGCCTAGGGTAGGAAATTAGGGTGAAAACCTCCATGAGGCGCCCTAGTTGTTTTTCAAAAAAAATAAGAGAAAAATAAAAGAAAATTAAAGCTAATTTCCATTGAATAATTTCAGGTTGCAAGAAGGACATTGCAGGTCAGGGAGGATCGCTCAAAACAAAGACAAAGGAAGTGATGTGCCTTCTATAGGAAGTTGTGTGTCTTCTACAGGAAGTTATGTGTCTTCTACAGGAAGCCTACAAACGAGCCAAAATTGATCTCTGAAGAGGACCTGAAGGCCGAGAATCTGTCCATGAGGCCTGCAAGCATCCATGTTTCCATCCCTCACCCTTCTCCATCATTTTTTCCATCTCATTGTGCTTCTTTCCTCAAAACTATGTATTCTACAGGAAGTTCCTGTAGAAATTACAGGATTTCTACAGGAAGCTAGAAATGGATTTGAAAAAGGTATTTTGGCAAGCATCAGAGCTTCCTCAAGGGGTCAGAAGTCCTCCTTCAATCTTCAAACTCCTCCTCCATCATCTCCATGCCTGCATCACAGCCCAAGCTTAGTTTTTCTTTCCATGCAAAAACTTGTTGAATGCTTTGAAGAAAAAATACATAGAACATAATTTGTTTTTTCCCTAGCTTGAAAACCGTGCATCCATTTGCAAAATTGTTACAGGGGGAGTTGTATAGGGACAAAGGAAACATGCCCGAGCAATTTCAGCCCATTCTGGTGCACGGTTTCCAAGAAATCTGCCTCCATCACCGTCAGCCATTTTTACATTTTCTCCATATCCGTGGATCCATTTCAAAACCTGTTTCATGGGGAGATGCATATGGTGATAGTAGCCTACCCAAGAAGTTTCAGCTGATTTCGATGCACGGTTTCTGAGAAATTAATCTCTGAAATCTTCAGCCATTTTCCATTTTTCTCGAAATCTGTGCATCCATTGATCGCAATTTTGCTATGGGAGGTGAATCATGATGATAGGAACATGCTCAGTAAGTTTCAGATCGATCTGATCTATCGTTCGGGAGCAATGGCGAAAACAAGTTTCGGTCTTGTGAAAATTCAGCAGCAGCAGCTTGAGGGTGCAGATCTGAACGTGGAAATGAACTCCTGCAACTTAGATCCGGCTAGAGGATACCTGCACAAGCAAAATAACCACACATCA
Source organism: Pinus tabuliformis (assembly GCA_031772625.1). NCBI lineage: Eukaryota > Viridiplantae > Streptophyta > Pinopsida > Pinales > Pinaceae > Pinus > Pinus tabuliformis. Next base: position 1,271,216,475 of record CM062818.1, on the reverse strand, counting down.
GATAGCAAAGAGCTTATAGCACAAAGGAGCCATCATGCAACCACCAAAACAGATGCATGCAGCAGCAAAAAGCACCTCACAGCAACCATTTGACTTCAGGTACGTGACTAAAACTTGTTCCTCTATTGCATGAATCTAATCTAAGCATTGCATGAACGAATGAGATGGGGGGATTCAGCCAAGAATCTAGCCATATTCATTTGCACTCATCCAGGCAAAAATCACGCAGCATGCATGTATAGTCATTCACGTGGAAGTTGAAAAACACAGGCAGTGGTAGACCTGTTGAACTCCAGGGCACATGAGATCAAATGACTAACAGATAGAAGAAGACATGTAGTTCATAACATCACTGCAGTTCGAAAAAAGCCAGCGCACATGTTTTTTCCGCCTCACCACAAATCACGCAGCAATTAAAGACGGCTTAGCTGAAACTCACAAACTGTTATTTGTCTGCACTTTCCACATCCTCAACTGAAGTGTGCACAATCGGTTAACCTATCGTCCTCCACTGATTTTTTCTACCTGTCTTCGAGATTCTGCTGCGTATCAGGCTCGCTCAGAGGCGCAGGGGCACTCTACAGGCGTTTCTACAAGAAGCTGCACTACAGGAAACCCAGCATACGAAGAAGCTTGGACTGTTCACGGCGAGGGTGGCAATTCTCAGTGAGGTAGGCCTAAACATAACTTTCCCATGCAAATAATTCAAAAGGTGGTGAATTCGACGTGTTGAGGGGGTAGGGAAAATGTGAATGCAAGTATGTCTATGAATTCAAAAGACGTTTTCTTATTGCTGCCTGGAATTGTCTTCAGTGCAACATAGCCCATGCTTTGGAGAAGACCAAATACTCAAAAAAATATGAAAAAAATACCATTTCTCTTGCCAGTTTACTGCAGATCTAATTGCAATGAATCATACAGATTTTATTATCACTAGCACATATCAAGAGATTGTTGGAAGCAAGGATACTGTTAGACAGTATGAGAGCCACACTGCTTTCACCCTTCCTGGTCTTTATCGTATGGTTCATGGAATTGATGTTTTTGATCCCAAATTCAACATTGTTTCTCCTGGAGTAGACATGCAGATTTATTTCCCTTATACAGAGAAGCAGCATTGTCTTACTGCTTTACATGGTTCAATTGAGGAACTCTTGTTCAATCCTGAACAGACAGCTGAACACATGTGTATTTTGAATGACCGTAAATCTTTTCTATGGCGAGACTCGATAGAGTGAAAAACGTGAGAGGACTAGTTGAATGGTTTGCAAAGAACAAACACTTGAGGGATACTATCCTCCACGTTCTGGGGAGGAAACCATATACAGAATTCCCATTCTGATCAGTGCACAAGCCAAAACAGAGCGTGAGGAAGCAAGATAGTGAGGCAGAGAAGAAAACTAAGGGTAAGGAAGCTAAGGGAAAGAAAACCTAGGTAAAGCCATCATAGGAAAAGCCACAGGAGAAGCAAGAGGAAAAGAAAGAAAGAAAAGAAGGAAGAAACATAGGGAAAAAACAAGTTTAATCCATGGAAATTGTTGTAGGTTGCAGGAACAAAATGCGGAAAGGGGGCCTCCCAACACAAGCAGAAGGGTCCCTACCAAGTTCCCAGGCATCCTGACATCCATCCCCTCCATGAACACTCATTTTTCAGGGTTCGGACACATTCTAGTCATGGTTCAACCTTCTACAGGAAGCTAGAGGACTTTCTACAGGAGGTTCTGTATTGCTACCAGAAACATCCTGTAGAGCCTTTGGGAAGGCCAGAATCGATTATGGAGAGGGATTTGAAGCTTGAAGTCTGTTGAGGAGGCATGCAACCGCTCTTTTCTTCCATCCTCCACTGGTTTCATCTCCTTTCACCACCATTGCCACCATCTGATTGAATATACTTGCACAATCATACCAAAGCTGAAACTTCTCTAGGAAAAGGAGCACGGACAGTGGAAAGAAGCAAAGAGAAAAGCATGGTTTCATCACTGAGAAGAGGACATCACTTCAGAAGCTTAGCATGACAGGGAGGCCACCAGGGCCATCAAAGATGAGGAGATAGATTGGTTGCTCAGAGGATTAGCAACACTTTCAGTAGGGGGGTGATGATGAGCCCCAAAAATGGATAATTATATGGGCTCATTCAACCTCCTAATTTGACTTAATCCACCATTCTCATTAGTTTATTGCATGTTTTTTATTATATTTATGCTAATAGAGTGAACTGGGTTAGTCATTATGCCAACAAGTCTAATGTGTGCTTTGTGTAACCTTTTTGGTCAATTTGGAGACAAAATTGAAGGTTTTAATGAGCACTTGGCAGCCAAATTCGTGGGAGAAAAAGGGAGAGGATTTGTAGGAAGGTGTCCCCTTCATTTATGGGCCCTTACCTTGAATTCTCCACCATCAGCTCGGAGTTCAAGGGCCACCAAATCAATTACCACAAGGGCGGCCAAGCAAGTCAAGTAGGACTGCTGTTAACTGTAAGTTTTGGGCAGCCGAGTCCCTAAAGTTTAGGAGGACTGTTGGGGTCCTCAATTTGTATAAATAAGAGGGATTAGGGCCTCATTTCAGTTAGTCATTTTGTATTCATTTTGTAGTCATTTTGTAGTTCAATTTTTAGGCAGTAGATTAGCTTTGCTTTCAGCACATTTTCAAGTTCTCCTTGTGGACAGTTTTTGGAATGTAACATTTCTTTTGATCAATAAAGATGAATCCAGCTTTGCACCAGCTCTAAATCTCTCTTAGGAGGTTGTAGCTCTTGGGGTTGGGCCCATCTCAAGTGCCCAGTACCTCCTTTGTTTACTTTCATGTGTCTTTGCTGCATTCTTAGAATAAAATCTGTTATTTAGATTTAAACCTTGTTTTATTATTTAGGTTGTTTTTGATGAGTAAAATAGCTTTTCATGCTCAGATTTAGTTGATAGGTTGTTAACAGAAAAAGCTTCAAGAAAAGGGCCAACAAACATCTGTGGTTTCACCTCTCCCTCAGTGGGATCAAGAGCTGTGACTAGGATGACTTTGTTGCCCACAAAAACACTGATTTTGCTTTGCCATGCAATCACTAGTGTTTGATCTTCATGTGTAGAAGTTGGTTACAAGTTCAGACTTTCATTTGCTTAGTTGCATGAGTTAAAATACATGGTTTCATTGCAGGTCACACTTCTATTCATTATCTTTACTGACAGCTAGCAAACTAGGTCAACGAAACTAGGTCTTTGAATTCACAAGTCTTTGTTGGTTCAGATTAGAAAAACGACTTGCAGAGCACCTGTACCACTCCTTCATCTGCTTATTCTCCATCGGCACGATCCACTCCACCCTCTACTTAGAATCCTTACCTCACGTTTGCCACATTTTCTCACATAACCCTAGTTTTTGTACATCATTGTTTAAGCCTTCTTTGAGCCAACTTAGCTATCTACACCTTCTCACCACTCCATCCACCAGTCCCTAGGCCACTTCAGACCCCTATCCTATCTCCATATCCATTCATGCATCTTCCCTCACTCACCCATCCTCCAAAATCCAATTTTTAAACATCCTGTAGAAATTTCTGAACATCCTGTAGAAATTCCTGAAACATCTTGTAGAACCCATGCAAACTTCCTGTAGAAGCTCACGAATGAGGTTTCTTGATAGCCAAACTCTGTGAAACTCTCTAGAAGGGTGTTAGGGACCCCTTAGGCCCTCTCTGAACCTTCCCGACCTCTTCCAAGCATTTCCTTTCGCCAATCCACCTCTCCACAGTAAAAAACAGTTAAATTGTATGCATGATAATTGTGACAACTTATTCAAAAATACAAAAAGATGTTTTCTTCAGATAGTGATAAATTAGACACATGCATTTTACCTTCCTAGAAGTCAATGGCATCTCTTTCAGTAGCTTGCATCCTCTTTTTTGCATCAGTAGGGCTAGCTGGTAAAATTAGGGTTTGCTAGGGTTTGCATTTCCTTTCTGCTTTCCAGTTTCTTTTTGCAAGTAAATTAGCTCCTTTGAGTTAGCTTTCATTCATCAATTAAAAAGCTTCTTCTAAGAGCTCATAGAAGTTGGCTTAAGCTCCTAGCGGACTTGTGCTAGCTGACCAAGTGACAGCTGCGGCAAGAGCTAGTACTTGTGCATACAACACCGTCGCTTCCAAGTTTGTTACGAACTACCGGGTTGATAAAATTAAAGAAGGGAGTTCCAGGAGTTGCAGCGTTATTGCTGCAATACTGGGGCCCACCATCTTTTTGGCGTCATTGCCGGGGAAGCGTCTAAGTATTGGCGATTGCTGCTTTTCTTCTATTTTCTACTACAATCTTCTGCTAAGTAGTTTATTTCATTTCCATTATGCAATTTCGTTTATGCAAAAGTAGATTAGCATTTCTACTTTCATAGATTAGCATTTCAATTCTGCAAGCGTAGACTAGTATTTCATTCCTGCAATTTCATTTGAGCAAGATAGATTAGTCCTTTCCTGCTTTCATTTCAATTCCGCATTTTCATTTTCGCAAGATAGTTAGTTGCAGTTCAATCTATTTCAGTTTTGCAGGTAGAAGTAGAAAAAAAGAAAAAATCAACAATAAAGATTTCATTTCATGCCTTGTTGGAGTAGAGATAAGTTAGAAAAATGATTGCACAACACCCCCACTGCTTCACACAGCCAACATTCTCTCTTCTACGATGGTTGTGATTAAAGAACCCTTAGGTGGATAGCAAGACACATTTGAAGAACCTCAAGGGAAGAAGAAGAAGAAACCATTCCTCTAGAGCAAATGGCTACAAGTAGAAATGTTGGGTGTAGCACCTTGTCCAAAGACGAATTTGAAGATCAGATGGAAGATTTCAAGAGTGATATGAGGCAGTTTCTTGCCATGCAATTGGATACCCTGTGGATCCAAAAGAAGCAAGAGGAAGCCAAGAGGGCTTAGGCCATCCTTTGTCCCAGGTGCACTAGAAAGCATCCTAGGGACGAATGTCCAATGCACTCCCTAGAAGTGTGTTTCGTCTGTGAAGAATACCATCCTACTAATCAGTGGCCTTCCTTGCCTGGAATCAAAGCTGCATATCAAAGGGCAAAAGGAGCCATTGAATCACTCTACTATATGAACCAAAGGAGGCCACATGAACCTAGATCTTATCAGCAGGAACTGCAAGGGACATCCGAGACCTATTATGACCCCTATCAAGCCCCTTTCATGCCTTCTTGGGGTCCCCCTGCTCATCCTTCCTGGTTCACACCTCCTCCTTGTTCCTTCATAGATCCATATTATGCCCAACCAGCTGCTCATTCGTTTCACTCTTATGCTCAGCCACAGCCTCAGTGGAATGCACCTCAGTAGGGGTGGAGGCCCCAGTACAACACTCCTCTCGCTCATTTTCCTCCACCACCTGCTCAACCGCAACCATTGCCTCCTACTCCACCAAGGCAACCCCAAATGCCTGCCCAACCACATCCCCATCCACATCCATCTCAAATATACATCCCCACTTAGCTACCCGTACCACCATTCCCAAAACCATACAATGGAGTAGCTCAATCCAATTGCAAAGCTGAGGCACAACATGTCCCAATGACTCCTCTTGAGCTCAATGATCTTCACCATAGCTCAGGAAGAATGTTGCAAAGCAGAGATTATATTGACAACATTGAAGGACCAAAGGCAAAAGAAGATTCAAAAGAGGAGATCAAAGCACCATGGGCTACACTTGATGAAGAGAAAACATTAGAAGTAGAAATCAAGAAAGCTCCCTCATGGTTACCATCAAACCCTCCATGTAGTCAAGAGAAAAATCAGCACAAAGAGGAAGATGTGAATGTCATGATAGAAGAAGATATGGAGAATGATCCAGATCAGCAAAAGGACCAAGGATTTCAAAGCTATATTGAGACATGGTTCCATACAGTCACTAAGTTGCAACAGTACTCTCGTCCTCAGCTATGTTTGATCCCTTCAAAGTCAAATCATTTGGTCTCTGAGATCTAGATAGTTGTCAAAGCATGCATTTCAAGCCGCCACATCATTTTGTCTCTAATCTCGATGTGCACATGGTTCCATTGGAAGTATTCTTATACTTGAAAAGAATTTTGTTTTTCAAGTAGGGTAGGGTAAAAAAAAAAAAAAAAAAAAGAAAAAGAAAGAATGAAAATAAGATGAAAATAAGAATCTAAGGTGAAAACCTCCTCGGGGGCGCCTTAGATTGGCTCATTGATTGAAAACCTCCATGAGGCGGTCAATGGGTTGGAAATAAGAGAAAATAAAAAGGGAATAAGATCCCTGGGTGAAAACCTCCCTTGGAGGCGCCCAGGGCAAGCAATTAGGGTGAAAACCTCCATGGGGCGCCCTAGTTGTTTTTCAAAAAAAAGAAGAGAAAAATAAAAGAAAAATAAAGCTAATTTCCATTGAATAATTGCAGGTTGCAAGAAGGACATTGCAGGATAGGGAGGATCGCTCAAAACAAAGACAAAGGAAGTGCTGTGCCTTCTACAGGAAGTTCTGTGTCTTCTACAGGAAGTTCTGTGTCTTCTACAGGAAGTTTTGTGTCTTCTACAGGAAGCCTACAAACGAGCCAAAATTGATCTCTGAAGAGGACCAGAAGGCCGAGAATCTATCCATGAGGCCTGCAAGCATGCATGTTTCCATCCCTCACCCTTTTCCATCATTTTTTCCATCTCATTGTGCTTCTTTCCTCAAAAATATGTATTCTACAGGAAGTTCCTGTAGAAATTACAGGATTTCTACAGGAAGCTAGAAATGGATTTGAAAAAGGTAGTTTGGCAAGCATCAGAGCTTCCTCAAGGGTTCAGAAGTCCTCCTGCAGTCTTCAAACTCCTCCTCCATCATCTCCATGCCTGCATCACAGCCCAAGCTCAGTTTTCCTTTCCATGCAAAAACTTGCTGAATGCTTTGAAGAAAAAATACATAGAACATAATTTGTTTTTTCCCTAGCTTGAAAACCGTGCATCCATTTGCAAAATTGTTACAGGGGGAGTTGTATAGGGACAACAGCAACATGCCCGAGCGATTTCAGCCCATTCTGGTGCACGGTTTCCAAGAAATCTGCCTCCATCACCGTCAGCCATTTTTACATTTTCTCCATATCCGTGGATCCATTTCAAAACCTGTTTCATGGGAAGATGCATATGGGTGATAGTAGCCTACCCAAGCAGTTTCAGCCAATTCCGATGCACGGTTTCTGAGAAATTGATCTCTGAAATCTTCATCCATTTTCCATTTTTCTCGAAATCTGTGCATCCATTGATCGCAATTTTGCTATGGGAGGTGCATCATGATGATAGGAACATTCTCAGGAAGTTTCAGATCGATCTGATCTATCGTTCGGGAGCAATGGCGAAAACAAGTTTCGGTCCTGTGAAAATTCAGCAGCAGCAGCTTGAGGGTGCAGATCTGAACGTGGAAATGAACTCCTGCAGCTTAGATCCGGCTAGAGGATACCTGCACAAGCAAAATAACCACACATCAGATAGCAAAGAGCTTATAGCACAAAGGAGCCATCATGCAACCACCGAAACAGATGCATGCAGTAGCAAAAAGCACCTCACAGCAACCATTTGACTTCAGGTACGTGACTAAAACTTGTTCCTCTATTGCATGAATCTAATCTAAGCACTGCATGAACGAATGAGATGGGGGGATTCAGCCAGGAAGCTAGCCATATTTGATTGCACTCATCCAGGCAAAAATCACGCAGCATGCGTGTATAGTCATTCACGTGGAAGTTGAAAAACACAGGCAGTGGTAGACGTGTTGAACTCCAGCGCACAGGACATCAAATGATTAATAGATAGAAGAAGACATGTAGTTCATAACATCACTGCAGTTCGAAAAAAGCCAGCGCACATGTTTTTTCCACCTCACCACAAATCACGCAGCAATTAAAGACGGCTTAGCTGAAACTCACGAACTGCTGTTCATCTGCACTTTCCACATCCTCAACTGAAGTGTGCACAATCGGTTAACCTATCGTCCTCCACTGAGTTTTTCTACCTGTCTTCGAGATTCTGCTGCGTATCAGGCTCGCTCAGAGGCGCAGGGGCACTCTACAGGCGTTTCTACAGGAAGCTGCGCTACAGGAAACCCAACATACGAAGAAGCTTGGACTGTTCACGGCGAGGGTGGCAATTCTCAGTGAGGTAGGCCTGAACATAACTTTCCCATGCAAATAATTCAAAAGGTGGTGAATTCGACGTGTTGAGGGGGTAGGGAAAATGTGAATGCAAGTCTGTCTATGAATTCAAAAGCCGTTTTCTTATTGCTGCCTGGAATTGTCTTCACTGCAACATAGCCCATGCTTTGGAGAAGACCAAATACTCAAAAAAATATGAAAAAAATACCATTTCTCTTGCCAGTTTACTGCAGATCTAATTGCAATGAATCATGCAGATTTTAATATCACTAGCACATATCAAGAGATTGCTGGAAGCAAGGATACTGTTGGACAGTATGAGAGCCACACTGCTTTCACCCTTCCTGGTCTTTATCGTATGGTTCATGGAATTGATGTTTTTGATCCCAAATTCAACATTGTTTCTCCTGGAGCAAACATGCAGATTTATTTCCCTTATACAGAGAAGCAACATTGTCTTACTACTTTACATGGTTCAATTGAGGAACTCTTGTTCAATCCTGAACAGACAGCTGAACACATGTGTATTTTGAATGACCGTAAACCTTTTCTATGGTGAGACTCGATATAGTGAAAAACGTGACAGGACTGGTTGAATGGTTTGCAAAGAACAAACACTTGAGGGATACTTTCCTCCACGTTCTGGGGAGGAAACCATAGACAGAATTCCCATTCTGATCAGTGCACAAGCCAAAACAGAGCGTGAGGAAGCAAGATAGTGAGGTAGAGAAGAAAACTAAGGGTAAGGAAGCTAAGGGAAAGAAAACCTAGGTCAAGCCATCACAGGAAAAGCCACAGGAGAAGCAAGAGGAAAAGCAAGAAAGAAAAGAAGGAAGAAACAGAGGGAAAAAACAAGTTTAATCCATGGAAATTGTTGCAGGTTCCAGGAACACAATGCGGAAAGGGGGCCTCCCAACTCAAGCAGAAGGGTACCTACCAAGTTCCCAGGCATCCTCACATCCATCCCCTCCATGAACACTCATTTTTTCAGGGTTCGAACACATTCTAGTCATGGTTCAACCTTCTACAGGAAGCTACAGGACTTTCTATAGGAAGTTCTGTATTGCTACCAGAAACATCCTGTAGAGCCTTTGGGAAGGCCAGAATCGATTATGGAGAGGGATTTAAAGCTTGAAGTCCATTGAGGAGGCATGCAACCACTCTTTTCTTCCATCCTCCACTGGTTTCATCTCCTTTCACCACCATTGCCACCATCTGATTGAATATACTTGCACAATCATACCAATGCTGAAACTCCTCTAGGAAAAGGAGCACAGGCAGTGGGAAGAAGCAAAGAGAAAAGCATGGTTTCATGACTGAGAAGAGGACATCACTTCAGAAGCTTAGCATGACAGGGAGGCCACCAGGGCCATCAAAGATGAGGAGATAGATTGGTTGCTCAGAGGACGAGCAACACTTTCAGTAGGGGGTGATGATGAGCCCCAAAAATGGATAATTATATGGGCTCATTCAACCTCCTAATCTGACTTAATCCACCATTCTCATTAGTTTATTGCATGTTTTTTATTATATTTATGCTAATAGAGTGAATTGGGTTAGTCATTATGCCAACAAGTCTAATGTGTGCTTTGTGTAGCATTTTTGGTCAATTTGGAGACAAAATTGAATGTTTTAATGAGCACTTGGCAGCCAAATTCGTGGGATAACAAGGGAGAGGATTTGTAGGAAGGTTTCCCCTTCATTTATGGGCCCTTACCTCGAATTTTCCACCATCAGCTCGGAGTTCAAAGGCCACCAAATCAATTACCACAAGGGCAGCCAAGCAAGTCAAGTAGGACTGTTGTTAACTGCAAGTTTTGGGCAGCCGAGTCCCTAAAGTTTAGGAGGACTGTTGGGGTCCTCAATTTGTATAAATAAGAGGGCTTAGGGCCTCATTTCAGTTAGTCATTTTTTATTCATTTTGTAGTCATTTTGTAGTTCGATTTTTAGGCAATAGATTAGCTTTGCTTTCGGCACATTTTCAAGTTCTCCTTGTGGACAATTTTTGGAATGTAACATTTCTTTTGATCAATAAAGATGAATCCAGCTTTGCACTAGCTCTAAATCTCTCTTAGGAGGCTTTAGCTCTTGGGGTTGGGCCCATCTCAAGTGCCCAGTACCTCCTTTGTTTACTTTCATGTGTCTTTGTTGCATTCTCAGAATAAAATCTGTTATTTAGATTTAAACCTTGTTTTATTATTTATGTTGTTTTTGATGAGTAAAATAGCTTTTCATGCTCAGATTTAGTTGATAGGTTGTTAACAGAAAAAGCTTCAAGAAAAGGGCCAACAAACATCTGTGGTTTCACCTCTCCCTCAGCGGGATCAGGAGCTGTGACTAGGATGACTTTGCTGCCCACAAAAACACTGATTTTGCTTTGCCATGCAATCACTAGTGTTTGATCTTCATGTGTAGAAGTTGGTTACAAGTTCAGGCTTTCGTTTGCTTAGTTGCATGAGTTAAAATACATGGTTTCATTGCAGGTCACACTTCTGTTCATTCTCTTTACTGACAGCTAGCAAATTAGGTCAACGAAACTAGGTCTTTGAATTTACAAGTCTTTGTTGGTTTAGATTGGAAAAATGATTTGCAGAGCACCTGTACCACTCCTTCATCTGCTTATTCTCCATCAGCACCATCCACTCCACCCTCTACTTAGAATCCTTACCTCACGTTTGCCACATTTGCTCACATAACCCTAGTTTTTGTACATCGTTGTTTAAGCCTTCTTTGATCCAACTTAGCTATCTACACCTTCTCACCACTCCATCCACCAGTCCCTAGGCCACTTCAGACCCCTATCCTATCTCCATATCCATTCATGCATCTTCCCTCACTCACCCATCCTCCAAAATCCAATTTTTAAACATCCTGTAGAAATTTCTGAACATCCTGTAGAAATTCCTGAAACATCCTGTAGAACCCCTGCAAACTTCCTGTAGAAGCTCACGAATGAGGTTTCTTGATAGCCAAACTCTGTGAAACTCTCTATAAGGGTGTTAGGGACCCCTTAGGCCCTCTCTGAACCTTCCCGACCTCTTCCAAGCATTTCCTCTCGCCAATCCACCTCTGCACATTCAAAAACAGTTAAATTGTATGCATGATAATTGTGACAACTTATTCAAAAATACAAAAAGATGTTTTCTTCAGATAGTGATAACTTATACACATGCATTTTACCTTCCTAGAAGTCAATGGCATCTCTTTCAGTAGCTTGCATCCTCTTTTTCGCATCAGTAGGGCTAGCTAGTAAAATTAGGGTTTGCTAGGGTTTGCATTTCCTTTCCGCTTTCCAGTTTCTTTTGCAAGTAAATTAGCCCCTTTGAGTTAGCTTTCATTCATCAGTTAAAAAGCTTCTTCTAGGAGCTCATAGAAGTTGGCTTAAGCTTCTATCGGACTTGTGCCAGCTGACCAAGTGACAGCTGCGGCAAGAGCTAGTACTTGTGCATACAGCACCGTCGCTTCCAAGTTTGTTACGAACTACCGGGTTGATAAAATTAAAGAAGGGAGTTCCAGGAGTTGCAGCATTATTGATGCAATACTGGGGCCCACCACCCTCTCCTCATCTCTCTCTCTCTCCCGGTCTCTCTCTCTTCCCATTCTCTCCCTTTGTATCCCCTTCTATCTCTCTTCCCTCCTAATCTCATCTCTCCCTTTCTCTCCATCTCCCTTGTCACTCCCTCTCTCTCTCTTTCCATCTACCTTGAAACTCCCTCTCTCTCTCTCTCTCCATGTCAATTCCTCTCTCCCTTCCTTTCTCTCCCACTTCCCTCTTTCTCTCCCTCAAGTCGCTCACTCACTCATTCTATCTCTCTCGAGCTTCATCATGCAACTTTGTTGAATATCTCCCTCCCTATCTCATTCTCTCTCCCCCTTATCTCCATCTAGAGTCCTTCTTTATATTTCTATCTCACCCATAAACATATAGGGCCTCGCTCAATCTCTCCCTTCTCTCTCTCTCTCTCTCTCTCAACCTTTCTCTCTCAATATGTCTTGAACTTCTTCCTTCCCTATCTTTTCCTCCAACTCCATCTCTCAATTTACCTCTTTTGTGGGAGACTCTCTCCTCCTCTCCCTCTCTCCATATTTGTGTCCCCCTCTCTCTTACCCTTCTCTCCCACTCTCTCTCACTCTATATTTCAAAAATTTTAAAATACTTTGACAACTAAAATATTATGTTTTAAACACACACACACACGCACACACACATATATTTTGATGTTGTACAACAATTTGATTTTTTTATATGATACATATTTAAAATGCGAGATTTCAAAAGTGTGTTGTACATTCACCCAGAGGGAAAATGATAATTTTTTATGGAAAAGCTACCTAACATTTTCCAAACTATTAATGTTCTAGCTACTTCCATCAAAGATAAATAGAGTTATTCATGTCTTCCAATTGAAAATGTTTTGGTTTTATTCCTTTAAAGGTAGCTTTAGGTTATGATTACTTCAAGATTTTAAAAATATTATATATTTTATTATGTTAGAATTATAAAAAAAGAAACAGCTTAAATAAAATTAGCAACATATAATATTGAACTGTTTTAAAGAGGTTGAATATAATATAAATATAGTAAAATATACACAACGTTTTTTTTTTAAATACCACTATCTTCATTTATGACTCCTCTTCAAAAGTGTACTTTTGTTTTTTCAATTTATTTAAATAGTTGAAAAAAAAACTTCCGTGAACACATCTTCCTGCAAAATGTAATTGAATTATTACTTCGCCAACTTCAGAGAATAATAAAAAATCATTTTTTGCATAAAAAACAATTTTTTAATATGAAAAACTTAGCTCTCTCTATGTAGATCATGCTCATATATATATATATATATATATATATATATATATATATATATTATATATATATATATATATATAATTACACATTTTATACTAGGTTATGCTACGTGAACACACACATACCTCTTAAGATGTGTAAAAATTTGCAAGGACAAACCTTTCATTTAAATAACCGTTTCATAAGAAATACCTTGTTTGAGCCCGAGGGTTTTTCATATAGTTTTGCCAACGCGTGAATCAAACCCTCTGTCGTTGTTTCCTTCAAAATGTTGAAGGCGATTGACACTGCAAGGCAGAACCGTATTGCTCCAAGTGACTTTCTATCAAGAATGTTCCATTTTTCATTTGTCAAACCCGTCGGCGTCTTTGTTTTTCCGCTCAATGGTAGGTACAGATCTTTCTAATACAGATAATCTTCCATCTGCATCTTCCACAGTGGGAAGTTTTGGCCATTAATTTCTCGACCCTAAACTTACCATCTTCCGCCATTTCTCCCACTTGAACGAGAAACCCTTCTTTCCTGCGATTTTATCAGCCAAATTGACCTTCGGCTCCGATACTAGTTGTTAGATTAATACTATATATAATAGAGAAATGCAAGACATATAATATGCGGAAAAACACAAACACATAAAACCAGAGAGACACAGATATACGTGTTTCACCCAGTTTGGGCTACGTCCACCCCAAATAGCCAGTCCTTCCTTTATTATCCAATAAAATGAAGAGACACAACCTACTGCAGATACGCTGTAACATCCTCTGTTTTCTCTCACAGTCTCACTTCTTTGTTTCTCACTCTGAGAATACATATACATTCCACAGTGTCAATACAATACCATCATACAAAGAGAAGGGTTTCCTTCTAGGGCCAAAAACCCTAAACTAAACATAAATTCTACCGTCAGATCATCCGCCTAATGAACGGCCTAGATTGATTAGAAATTACTCTACTTTTACAAGGCAATTTTACATCTGTTTTTAGCTTCAGGGGCGCTGCCCTCGAAACCCCTGTGTGGAGGGGTGTACAATCTTCCTGGGGTATACATCTGGCTGAAACAAAGACCTCTAAATAATCATGCTCCACACCCAAAAAAATTGACATATTATATGACACTAAATATTTTTGCAAAAAATATCATTAGGATAAGAACAAAATTTGCCACAATTTTTATTTTTACTCTTAATCAAAATTCATTGTGCTTATATGAATTTTGAGCACTTCAATTGGATAAAAGAGGAAAAACTAGCCACATTTGGCTCATAAATGTAACCCATCTTCATGCTTTCCCCCAAAATGTAACATTATATATATATATATATATATATATATATATATATATATAAAACATCACACACACATACACATATAGATATATATAACATAACATACTTTTATAACTATTTAGCATAACATAAAGTTATTTAACATATGCAACTCTCTCTCTCTCTCTCTCTCTCTCTCTCTCTCTCTCTCTCTATATATATATATATATATATATATATATATATATATATATATATTAACTATAACATAACATATACAATGTGTTGTACAAGAAACATTGTCTTCACGTGCTTGAACCTAGTACATGTAATGTGTCAAAGTCATACATTATAAGAACTTAAAATCTATTAGAGTATTTGGTTGACATGAAATTTTATTAGTTTTCCAAATAGGGTTGTTTCAATTTTTTACATATATATTTACATATTTATGCCCTATGAATAAAATGCATTATTTAGAAATGGGAAAAGTGTTAAGGTAGATTTGATCACTTCTTTCGATCGTGTTTGCCTAAAACTCAATAGTTTGGTTGATAAATTATCAAAAAATGGGCTCTAAAGTTTAAGACATTAGGTTATATTATTCTTCTTGAGTTTAGAAATTGTTTTCTTGTTTACATTCTTTCTAAGTCAACATATTTCTCTTGGATTAAGATATATGTACTATATGTAATAGTTTTGTATTATATAGAGTAGTTTAGTCAACATTTTTTTCTTGGATTAATTTATATGTATTATATGTATATGCAAAGGAATCTCCTATACACCCACCAACCGCATGGCATTGGAGTGTGGGGGAATCAGCTATATATGGTCAGGCTTCTGACATATCAATTATCCCACCCATAGTTTGTGTTCCACTCATAGATCCCACTTATGACATCAGTTAGACTGTTAGATGCAATGTTTTTGTCTCTACTAGTGATCATGCTATCGATAGTGGACCTTCTTCACCTATTTCAGGTACACCTCCTACATTTTTAAATCCTCTTTAAACTTTAAGTGTTTGTCTTCAAATTGTCTTTAATTTTTAATTCATCTTCAATTGATGTGTTTGAATTTAATGTATATATGCTTCTCTTTTGTTAAATATATATGTTCAATTATGTTTATGATTTGCAAACCCTAGGTAGGGCAAAGCTGAGGATCACAATGCAACATCGATCCATCAATGGGACGATGCTACAACTAGTATCCCATTGGAAGATGTTATGACCCAACATACATGGATTATAGGAGAGTTGTGTAACATCCCTACTAGTTCACCTACTAGGCATATTTTATCTTTTATGGTGAATAACATCAATAGGATGATCAAGACATACCAAAGGTTGGGCCCACTTAGTCACCTCCTACATTTCATATAGAGGATTATGAGGCATGAGCTTAGAGGTCCACATACTTGGGAGGTGGTGAAAGAGGCCACGAAGAACATTGATGTTCGTGGGGAGTTGTTTGACATCCCTCTTGATCGCCCTGCTAGACATACAGGTATGATTATACTTAGAAATTTTAAGAACGTTGATGCAACCCCTTTTGTGTATGATCGATTCATTGGAGCTTGGGGCCAGTTCACCCACAATGACTATGTGGCCCTTTATTTTTCCAAGAATATGTATGCAGAGTTAGTGTTACATATGAGGTCAGATTACATTGATACTAGATCTTATTATTATGGACCTGACTTGGGATGTACCTATGATTGTGATGGGGCTCGTAGGGAACCTAGGTATGTACCACCACCTCCAAGATTATTTCCACTGCTATCTCAGAGCATGGCACTTTTTACAGATCTAGAGGAGTTATCGTAACTCAGAGCCAAGATCAGGGATACCATTGCAGATACCATGAAGACATCATTTATCGGTGCACATATTATATTGCATGGAGAGGTTCGCAGACCACAACCATTCCCTCATGACCTGCCAGTTCCTTTCTATGATGGTTCATTTCTTGTGAAATTACCTGTTGACCTACCTTTTCATATGCATGTATGTGTTGTGATGCCATCCGTAACACTTAGAGGGTGCACTACTCATGTGACACAGACCAAGTACATATATATACGAAAAATTTGACGCTTATCGTCAAATTATGCATAATGATTTATATTAATTTAGTTCGCATTAGATTTCATTTATATTAATAAGTTAATGATAACATGTGGACATAACCCAACTATGTGGATGAGCTTATGAGGTCATCCGAAGGGCTAGTTGATTAATCGGGCCATCCTCCACCAGTACATGTTTCCATGGATTCTCCTCCATGTCCACCTCATAACACTCATGTCGAGGAGAGTCACTATGTACAATCAGATGGACCAACAATTGAGATAAACCTTTTTATTCTGAAGATTTCAACTTTTTATTTTCTTAAGTTACATGATGCTAATTAATTCTTAGACTAATTATAATTTTTCCTTGCCATTGTGTACATAGGCGCATATGCAGAGTGTTTTCAATGTCACAGTTATGTGGATGCATGAGTGGGATGTGAGGTATAGAGGCATTGATGATGCAAGTCCATCGATGCAAGCCACAAGCAGGGGAGAACCAAACCCAAATTCATCAGATTTCCATCGTATTCGAATTGCATTTGGAATCGAGTGAGGTTAGTAGATTCATATATGTAATTAAAAATGTAGTTCAAAATCATTTATTTCCATATTGTTTATTTTTTACAAATAATGATCTAATTAGTTTGAATTTGAATGTGTTGTCATTTGTTGGCTTGAGGGGGCCTCACCCAGGTTCACTACTAGCCCTTTCGACATTAGCCCACGGAGCACGCACCGAAGTCTCACCCGAAGCAATATGGGGGGATGCTGGAACCAAGTTTCTGCACCCTAAGATGGTTGTGATGTCATTTGATCTCCTCTATCCCTGCCTTCGGCAGGTGATCTCATTCTAGGGCTTGTAAGATAAACCCTTTATTCTGGCTTTCAATACCTTCGCAAAAGTATACGGTCAACCTTTGCGTAGCCCTAACCTATGGCTCAGGTACTTTCACGCTGCTATGGCAGCATGCCGTGCAGATTCCTCAATTATCCTAAGTGATTTCCTTATCTTGTCAAATACTTAAAGTTATCACCACGTAATCAGATATTCATTATTACGTTCAATTATTCTATGTAATTGCATTCATTCACGCATCATATAAGCATAATACAGGAAATTCATACACAAAATATCCAAACCCATCAATAGAACAAATACACATAAATTGCGGAATAACTCCTTTTATTACTATCTTCCAAGTGTTACAGACTCTGTTCACCCTGCGCACACAGTTACAGGGGTCTGCGCACTCAGCTGCAGACTTCTACCCTAGGCCTCTACACACTCAGATGTAGAGCCTCTACCTATGCTACAACCCAAGACATAGACATCTTTCTCTAAAGCTATGACTTTCTTACTTCTTCCATTGATCGATGCTACTAACTACTTAGAGCTTAGCTCTTTTTATATAATCCCATGGTTCGCGGACCATGGGTACATCTCTTACAGCCAACTTTACTTTAGAAAACTAAGGGTGGACTACCCTTTGTGACACATAATATCTTTGCGCTCTGCAACCAAAAAATATGGAGTCTTTACAATAATATTACAAAAAATTGACTTAAACATGGGCTTTTAACCCCAAAACTGCCCTTGGGCGATCCCGCTCCTAACAGGCCCCCAACACAAACAATGTGACTTGCCCTAGAGTGACTCGATAAGCACGAAGATCTTTGCGTGAAGCTCGTCCAGCTCGACCTTCATGATTGCAACTTCGGCTGTGCACTGAGTTGCTGCCTACTTCACATCTTTTACTGTCTTCTCAGTTACTGCCCCTGCGTTGTCAACCTAAAGTTGTTGTTGCGTTGCTTGCAGAGTCGCAAGCTTGCTTTCAATTTTTCCTGTTATTGCATATGCTTCCTCTAGCCAAGGTTTTATTCATGCCTTCAACATTGCTTCTTTGTGCAGCGCTACGTCCACCTATTCCTTCAGTTGCTTGGCTTCCTACAGTTTATCTAAACATTGTGTTAGCGCGAAGGGTCGCGTTGTGCCCTTAACTTCATCATAGCGTTGTTGGAGTTCGTGCACTTCCGTCTCGAGCCTCTGGATGTTTGGGTCCTCTTGCAAACTAATCAGGACCTCAAACGATTTTTCAAACAACAAGGTGCAGTCTGCTACTGCACTCTCCACTCCCGTGACTGCTTCTGTAATAGGGGCCAACCACTGTTCCTTTACCTCTGGTGGTGTTGAAGGCTGAGCCCTCAGTTGGAGCTCTGTAATCTGCAAGTTCAACTCCAAATGAACCTGTGCCATCTCCGTCTGAGTGTCATGCACCCTATGGCCAATTTACGGATGTGGACATCGACTGGCTCCTCCTTCAGAATGGCCAATTTCGGGACCATTCTGTAGGCTTCCTCCACAAAGTGTATGATATTCTTTCTCTGGTTGGTCACCTTGGCCTTGGCGATGATGGAATCATTCCTCTATAAGGCCATCTATTCATTGTTGATTTTTTTCCACTGATCACTTGGAGGGTGCGGTGCTCATGGGCCCTCAACTCTGCAATTACTCCATCCTGCAAGGAGTGGAGTGCTTTGCATGGGAGTGCTGCCAGGTTCAATCCCACTCCCTTCAAGGCGCTAACAGTGGGTTTGTCAGCCTCATTTTCTGTTGTCAGTGCTCCATCTGGCAGCACTAGTGCACTGGAAGCCTTCGTGCACAACATATCGACAACCTCTGATATGTCGATAGCCAAACTGGTAGACACCATACCAACTTTTGACATGCATCCCCTAGGATGATCTGCTACTGCTTTTCAAATTGTTGCAGGGCATCCGCGGTGACATCTTTGACTGTGTCATCGATGTCGTATAAATCTCCCTCCATCAGTGTGATAGGGTCCAGCAAGGTCTTGGTTGCTTTTGATTTCTTTCTCGACCTTCCCTTTTCCGACTCTCTCCAGCGCTTTATGCGGCCGGACGTCTCCTGAGGGTCCACGCCATGCTACTCTGTGTCCTTTTCTTCAGTTTTAGGTGAAGGTAACTGTGCCCCTTTGTCAGAGCCCCGCTCTGTGCCACCTGTCTATTTTCCTACCTCCTTCCCTGTCTGCTCTTCCTTGGCCTTTTTAGCGGCCTCCTTCTTCCTCTTCTCGACCAAATTCACCATCTTCAGCTTGGCCTCGTCCTTCTTTTGTGTGGTAGACTTGCTTCCATCCACCTCCAAGTCCGTGGAGGTGCACCACTCCGCTGGCCATTTATCCAACACCGCATCAATGGCATCATCTCTGGTGAGGTACGGAAAGTCGTATCATTTTTGTGCAGGGTCCTTTCGCACCTTGATTGATATCCGATGGAAATCATCTTTGAATTCGACATAGCTCTGCAGGTTAGCATATACCACCTGTGACAATCACGGCTTGCGATTGATAGCCATCCTGATGTTCATTTCCATCAAGATCCAGAAGATATTGTAGTCCCGCATGCGCTCCATGTCCTTGGTCTCCCACAGTGAAGCGTACTTCACTGCTTCAGGAAGGTTTGGGGACCGAGGGGAATTGGCTCTCTTCTAGTAGCTCCGACACTACGAGCACGATCAATATAAAGAGCCACGACTAGTGGAACGTCTTGCTTTGCTCTTGCGCTTCGCGGCAGTTTGCCAGGAACTCACTGCAAAGGTAGTCCGACCAATTAAACTTGACTCCTTTTGTGCACTGTTGTGCAAGTGTGACGACAGGCGTCGACAACTCGTCAGTACAACACTTATGCATCACCTTCCTTGCAAGGATCTGTGTTGCCACCTTCACAGCGGGGTCACAGATGCTGGAGATTTCATACCCGCGTGACTTCTTCACCAATTTGAACTTCTCTTTCATTGATTTTGTGAGCGCGAGCTCGCTACCCTTACCACCAAAGATCATAGCTTTATTTTCTCCTATATGCGGCAAGCATGTTATCTGGTGAATCAACATATTGGTGATGGGTATCGGCTCCTCCAACCATTGACACCCATCACGCACCAAGCACAATAGCTACTTGATGACTAAAATTGTCACGAGGGTGTGGTTATAGTGTGACACCCAGAGCAGGTTGAGTAATCCTGTCATCTCTACCCCTCTAAGCCACTTCTGCAGCTCCAGTGCAGTTATCCCCATCTATGTGTCTATGACATCGTGCATCAATTGTTTGGTCGCCAGGTGTGGGAACTTATCATTGTCCGCCAAGTCCTAGTCTTCGAGCTTCAAAATCAACACCCGTGCCAAACACAGACCGTCAAAAGTGATCTCGTTTGGTAGCAATGGGGTTTGCAGGGGAGTCTTACTTTCATCAATGTCCTTGGGGACCTTGGACTTAGGCTTGCGCGGAGGGACATACTCTGACAACCGTGTAATAGGGTCCGCACCCTGGGCTTCAACCTCCTCTATTTCCACTCCCACATCCTCATCGTCCATGGGGATGTCTTCGATATCCTCCTCTTCTGCCTCTAGGTTTATAACCTTGCCTTTCTCCTAGGTAGTGGGCTTTGTTGGGTTTCATCTCGGCGACGTGTGCATCGGGATGGCAGGCTACTTGCCCTTCTTATCTTTCATGGTCTCCTTGGTTGGGGTTGGCTTTGGTCTTGGCGTTCTCGGAGATTTAGGGACCTCCACTAGTACTTCAGCTACTTTTGGGGCAGCTTCTTCTCCATGTTTCTCCATCTCTTGTGCTAACTCTTCTACCACTTGCTATGTATTGCTAACTTCTAGGGGTGATGACATAGCACTCTCTATCAATACTCGCGACGTCTCAGGTAAGTTCGCAAATGTAGGAGTCTGTTTGAGAGCTTTGAAAAACTATGGGTCCATAGGCGTTTGAGAGATCAACAACTGAATACTTAAAATGCCAAGTGTTTCTTGTTGGACAACCACTTGTAATTTATAGGGAAATTTGAATTCAAGTCTGACCGTTTCCCCCAGAATCTGTCCTTTAATGCTAGACTGGCAGCAGATTTTCAAGGATCTAAGCCATAAATTTTTTCTTAAATGTCGACCGCCCGCTCCATTTGGCCTCACTTCTGCCGTCATTACATGAACAATGACTTTAACAGTTACTTTCTAGCCGACCTGCCTGATTTCTCCCTGGTTAGTGCAGCTCCCTTCGCGCTGTTGCAGACCTAGTGACACGTCCTTGCTTCGCACCATCTTCCAATCGTGCAGCTCCCCAACTTGGGTAGTGTAGTTTATAGTCCTGCGCGTCCTTTCAATTGCCTAGAGTGCTAAGACTATGCTACTTTCATTTAGTCACATGGCCAGACCACTGGTGTATGGCTTCAAGCGACTGCCATTCACCTTTCCTAGGAAGGGTTCTCCATTTAACTTGACCAGTTGTATCACTCCTCCATCGGTAATCTCCTTAATAACATAAGGCCCTAACCAGTGCATCCTAAATTTTCTGGGGAATTTATCAAACTTAATATCATACAAAAAAACTAGATCATTTACCTTAAATGTGCACAGCTTGATGTGTCAATCATGCCATGCCTTTTCATGTTGCTTTTAGACCTGCTGGTGAAATCTAGCCAAAAGTATTTCTTCTTCGAGCTCATCCAGCTACGCGAGCCTCTCTTCCAGGGCTCTATGATCTGTCATACCTATGAGCACTACTATGCGCAGACTAGGGATGATGTATTACATAGGCATTACGGCTTCCACACCATAGACAGGCCTAAAAGGGGTTTGTCCCGTCAACTTCTTGCATGTTGTTCGATAAGCCCACAATACTCCAAGTATGCGAAGGTCCCAATCACTTCGCTGAGCATTGAAAACCTTGGTCAACGCATTTTCAAGCACTTTGTTGAACGCCTCCATTGTCCCATTATCTTGTGGGTGATAAGGTGTGCTCTTCTAGTGATATACCTGAAATTCCTCTGTGAGTGCGTTGATCGTCTCATTCAAGAAGTTCTTACCAAGATCACTCATCAAGATCTGCAGACATACAAATCGCGTTAGTACATGCTCAAATGGGAACTTTGCGGTCATTGAGCCCGTGCAATCCCTTATCAGCCGTCGTTACATGAACAATGACTTTAACAGTTACTTTCTAGCCGACCTGCCTGATTTCTCCCTGGTTAGTGCAGCTCCCTTCGCGTTGTTGCAGACCCAGTGACACGTCCTTGCTTCGCACCATCTTCCAATCGCGCAGCTCCCCAACTTGGGTAGTTTATTTTATAGTCCCGTGCGTCCTTTCGATTGCCTAGAGTGCTAAGACTATGCTACTTTCATTTAGTCACATGGCTAGACGACCGGTGTATGGCTTCAAGCGACTGCCATTCACCTTTCCTAGGAAGGGTTCTCCATTTAACTTGACCATTTGTATCACTCCTCCATCGGTAACCTCCTTATTAAGATAAGGCCCTAACCAGTGCATCCTGAATTTTCTGGGGAATTTATCAAACTTAATATCATACAACAAAACCAGATCATTTACCTTAAATGTGCACAGCTTGATGTGTCAATCATGCCATGCCTTTTCATGTTGCTTTTAGACCTGCTGGTGAAATCTAGCCAAAGGTATTTCTTCTTCGAGCTCATCCAGCTACGCGAGCCTCTCTTCCAGGGCTCT
Source organism: Pinus tabuliformis (assembly GCA_031772625.1). Taxonomy (NCBI): domain Eukaryota; kingdom Viridiplantae; phylum Streptophyta; class Pinopsida; order Pinales; family Pinaceae; genus Pinus; species Pinus tabuliformis. The sequence goes on along the minus strand of CM062818.1, from coordinate 1,271,193,655 downwards.
ATGATCTGTCATACCTATGAGCACTACTATGCGCAGACTAGGGATGATGTATTCCATAGGCATTACGGCTTCCACACCATAGACAGGCCTAAAAGGGGTTTGTCCCGTCAACTTATTGCATGTTGTTCGATAAGCCCACAATACTCCAGGTATGCGAAGTTCCCAATCACTTCGCTGAGCATTGAAAACCTTGGTCAACACATTTTCAAGCACTTTGTTGAACGCCTCCATTGTCCCATTAGCTTGTGGGTGATAAGGTGTGCTCTTCTAGTGATATACCTGAAATTCCTCTGTGAGTGCGTTGATCATCTCATTCAAGAAGTTCTTACCAAGATCACTCATCAAGATTCGCAGACATACAAATCGTGTTAGTACATGCTCGAATGGGAACTTTGCGGTCGTTGAGCCCGTGCAATCCCTTATCAACCGCGCTTTTGTCCAACGAGTCAAATATTCTATCACAGTGATAATGTACCTTGCTCCTATCTTCCCTTGTGGCTGGATGGGTCCTACAAAATATATTGCTCACTTTTCGAAGGGTTGCAATGTCATTTGTGGATTCAAAGGGATTTCATCCCTCCACAATGGCCTATCTGTTCTTTGACATACATCACACCCTTGCAACATGATTTTGAATCTTGATGAAGGGTTGGCCACCACAACCCTGCGTGTAGAATCTTCTACGCAGTTGCTCTCCCTACATAATTTCCTCCCGCAGTGCCCCCATGAGCGTCCACGAGGATGTTGCTTTGTTCAAACTCAGGTACATATCGTCGCAATATCTCATCAGTCCCCATCTTGTATAGATGCCCAGCAATGACAGAGAAATCTATTGTGTGCACCACTAATTCCTTCTTTTGCTGGACAGAGTATCCTTGCAGTATAGTTCTTGTTGTTATGAAGTGTATTATATCCTCAAAATTTCCATCTGTGACACGCACTACAAATAGCTGCGCATCAGGCAATCCTTCTTCCAAGTTAGTAGGTTCCTCCCTTGTTTCAATGCGCGATAGATGGTCTGGTCCTACGTTCAATCTTCCATGCTTCACAAAAACTTCAAAATCGTACTCTTGGAACAATAAGAGCCATCTGCAGATTTGTCCCCCCAACATAGGCTTATTGACCAGGTAATTCAACGTGGAGTGATGCATATACATCTTAAAATGGCCTTCTAGCAAGTAGTTCTGGTACTTCTAGAGCGCATACACCATAGCTAGCCCATCGCGTTCAGTGATAGAATAGTTCTTTTTTACTTTGGATAATATATGTCTTGTAAACGCGATAGGATGGTCCAAGCCTTCTCCGCCATCCTGTGTTACTACTACCCCTAGCACTATACATGATGCGTCGACATGTACATGAAACTCTTTCTTCCAGTCCCCGAAGACTAGAATCGGTGTAGTAACCATTTTTTCTTTCAATATATCCAAGCTTTTCTTATAGTCATCATTCCAGTAGAACGTGGCATCCTTCTTTCTGTAATATCCCCTATGTCCCAGAGTAGCGTGCAGTTGTTTCACACTCCTCGGCACTTCCAAGTTCAATATCACCGCGATCTTCGTGGGGTCTACCATCAGTCCTTGTCTGCAAACCACATGCCCCAATAGGTTCCCAAAAGGAATGCAAAACAGACAGTTCTTGAGATTGAGCGCAATTTGGTATCTTCAATAGGTACCTAGCATCAAGCGCAAGCTTGCTACGTGGCGCTTAACTAGCCCAAATATACTCTAGTCGTCAAAATATACCTCCAAGAACTTATGAATAAATTCCTTGAATGCTGCAACAACCACGTGCGAAAGGATTGTAGGTGCATTCTTCAATCCAAATGGCATTACAGTGTATTGAGAACAACCCCACTCAATCACGAAGGTTGTCTTGCTCCTTTCCTCTAGCGCAATTTTGATTTGGTGGTACCTAGAGAACCCATCAGTGAAGGAATATGCTTCCTGGCCACCGACATTGTCCAACACTTCATCTGTGAATGGAGTTGGGAAAGGATCATGCACACACGCATCATTCTATTTTCTAAGATCCACACATATCCTTATCTCATCCTTCTGCTTCTTCTCTTGCACCACCATTGGGCTTACCCAATCGGATTCTTCCACAGGCTCAATGATGCCTGCTACTAGGATCTTGTCTAGCTCTAAGTAGACCTTTTCCTTGTATTTCATACTGAGGCAGTAAGGCCTCTGCTTAAGTGGCTTCACATCGTACTTTAACGTGATCTTCATCACTCCTAGGTCTCTGATTATTCCTTTCAGATCCGTAAACTTGGTAGGGAATAATTCTTGGTACTCGCAGAGAAATTCAACACCCTTATCCACCATCGCGTCATCCCAATAGTCTCCAATCTTTGTGAATTTGGGTTCTGCCTCCATACCAATGTTCACTTGTTTTGTTTTCACCGACGCGGTTATATTAGGGTTCTCAATCTGCAGTCCTTGAACCTCGTGGTGGACTTCTGTTTATGGAATGTTAATCTTCCGCAGATCCTCGTCCTTTGCTTCAACATTTATATTAGAACATTCGAGAGAGTGACTCAGATGAGTAGCCCATTCAGGCTGAATCATATCTAAAGGATCCTATGGTATCCTAAAGATGGCTACTTTCACCTCTTGTAGCGCTTCATCAATACTGTCAAATTTGTCCTCAAAACTAAATGTCATCATGAATCGTTCGCGCAGGATATCCTATTTGCCTGTCCATGGCTGAATTCTGTTTCTATATACCAATTCATTGGGATATCATCTAGGGTATTACATAATAGGTGCACCCAATCAAGTTGGGGCTTTTCTCCATAATCCTGCGTCCATTTGGCCAGATGCGCACGTAAATCATTCTGCCCATTGTACTTATCTGTCAGTCACATCTTAGGCTTCCCAAATTATGTTCTCATCATCCTCCTACATTCGCTCCAATCATCAAATCTTCCCTTGTGCGTACCCCACCATCTTGCAGGCATATCGCATAGTGCTCAATCCAAGGCTTGGAAGTGCTACTTTTCTAGTACCTCCCTTTCAAATGCATCCAAAAATATATCTACCTCATTTAGACCATCATAAATAGGAAAATTTCTTACCTCTGACAGCACGCCATGCAATGGCCGGGTCATCATGTTGCAATTCAATGTAGTTACTTCATGTAACTGATTCTACCAGTGTTCTATTTCTTCGTCGGAGTCCGAAGTGTAGGAACTCTCGCGATCCCACTTAATCCGTCCATCTATGGTGGGATTCACCCAATCTTAGTCTCACGCTGTTATCTTATAGATACAGTCTAGGTCATCATCACTCTCATAATCACGGACAGGTTCAGTATAACGCGATCCTTTAGCAGGATCGAGGGGTATTATTACGTGCAGCGATTTATTCTCAAAGATCATCTTTCGCTTCTTCAGATTGATTGCCCCATTCATATCAGTAACCCAGTCAATTCCCAGGAGCACACGGTAGGGATTGTTTTCATCCACTATCTCTATTACTTCAAAATCCTCCAGCGCGCTCTCTCCCTCAATATCCACAGTCACCCCCTGCAACCACCCCATGGGGATGATTTTTTGTTGATTCGCCATCCTTAGTTGAATCAGAGACCATTGCAGCATAGGTCTCCCCATTTTCTCCCAAGTCTGCTTTGGTAGTGTTAGTGTCAGTCTTTCCAGCCTTCCTCCAGTGATCAAACGTGCTCTTACAAAGTGATTTTGAAGTGTCAAGGTCAAATTTTGTCATTTCAGTGAGTCTTCAAGCAAAATTTGGTCACTAGGCATTAGGTCTAGGGTTTGCTCTCACTCTTTTCAAAGTTGCCCAAATGCCAATCTATGTCACTATTCAGCTGAGTCTATCATCATTCATAGGGTTTTCATTATCATCTCAGTGTCTAATGAGTCATTTTACACCTTGTTCATGCTTCAGTTGCGCCTAGGTAAGGTCATTTCCCTCTCCTAGGGTTTTGAAGGCAATTTCTCTTGGACGGTCAAATCATCGGAAAAACTTGTATCCTGATGTTCATACACCTTCCCCTATCCTTAAAGTACCTTATTAAATGCTTACCATCCCTTAGATCCACCAAATTCCTCATTTTCGCACAAACCCTAGTTTCTTGCTACAACCTAGCAATTTTCTAGGTTGGGCCTGTGTTTTTCCCTTTTTGACCCCTTCCCCTCACTCAATCTCTGTGATTCCACTTTACCATGCTTCCTAACATCCCTCCCTACTTCCAAAAATTTCCCCAAGAATTTAGAAGCCTCTTATCCCCTTCATTTCGCTTCATTTCGACAAAATTCCTTATTTCACACATCGGGATAAGTTTCACTCAAAAGATGTTTCAGAGCAATAAAAGATGAATTTTTGAAAACTGAGAGAGGTTTTTGTCCAAAACATGTCAAAGAAGAAAAACCTCCTTCACTTTTTACACAGGTGTCATGGTTTTAGAGAAATGTCAAAAATACAATCGCCAGATCCAAGGAGGTTGAGCAAAGCACTAAAACGGAGAAAAAGGCCCAATCCACTCCAAATTTTGGCCAAAGCCTCTTTGAATGAGCATGGTACTTGATTGGGGACTCCCAGCCCAAATTTCAAGAAATTTGGAGAAAATTGTGTCAATTGTGAATTTTTTGTGCCACACACAGGTTTTTGCCCTCAACGCGTAGCGCGCCGCGCGCTACCCTGAAGATGGGCAAGTCCATTTCTCAAAAACTCAGCATTTTTGGATTTTTCATGACAAATTACACTTTCTCAGTAATGGACAAGACATTTCATCAGGTTTTGAGCCCTCAGAAGGTCAAAAAACATGCAAAAAATGACTTTCTGCCACCTTTTGGACACACAGGAAGCAGTCTTGGGAGATTGCAATTTTGGATGGGCAAATGGCCACCAAATTGAGAAATTCCACTTGGGTTGGAAAGTAGACATCCAGAAATTTCCAACAAGCCTACTTTTGCCTCATTTTGATGCCAGGAAGTGCCTCAAAAGTTGGCTCAAAGGCGCGCTACGCGTTCAGGATTGGGGCGTTACGCATCAGCACATTTTCTCAATTTTTCATCTACAGCTCAGGAATTCACCCAGCTTTGACCAGTTTTGACTTGTGATGGGATTTTTCACCCTCTTTGATGTAATTAATGTATTTTCATGTTGACATGACACTTATTTATCTCTTCTAGAAGATTCATTCATAAAAAGTCAAAAATTTAAAGAATGAATTTGTTTCCTAGCTTATAGAGGCAAGTTGTTTTGACTGCCTAGATTTTAGTGCTCAGTTTAGAATTGGTTGAAACAGCTCCTAGGATGATGAGCTCGACCCCTAGAGGCTAGGGAATGGGTTGGCATGGTCTATATTATGCATTTTCTAAATCATTTTCATGGTTGGAGAGGTTGGACTCTTGAGGGATAAGCTTCTATTGTATTACACTTTGTATCTCTGCAATTTTGGCAAAGGAAAGACCAGGGTTTTGCAGCACTTTTTGGGATTCCTGTGGTTATTTGTGTTGATGGTGTGCTTCTCTCATGTACTTGTAAGTGTGTTATGTGTATCATTTTCCCACTTTTCTTTTCTGCACATTAAGTAAATGAAGTGTTAAGGTAGAATTCATAATTTATATGCTCTGCCTTTAAGTTTGCTTAATATCTATGTTTTCCTCTATCTAAAGAGAACTCTCGATGGTTTCTTGCTCTCTTTAGCTCCTCACCGGTCATTCCTATCCATTCACTTAAATCAAAGGCATCAAGACAATCTCCTACCTTGCCCCAAAAAGACCTCTGCAAAAGCTGTGTCCCATCCCCGCACCCAAAATTGCCTTTCCCTGTTTTCCAACAAAACCCTAAAAATCTTAAATCAAACTATCTTTATCAATTTACTAGCCTAAAATCAGTATTCATATCGGTCATCTCAGCCCCTTTGAAGACCTTTTTCCGAGATAGACCCGGAGAGATCCCTCTCATGTCCTCGTAGGGCTAGCTATGAGGCTGAGCTTGGTTTGATGTTTCCTTGAGTTTCGCCTTCCTCAGCCTGAAGCAAATTCGAGCGCTAACATATTGGCGACCATACTGGGGAGAAAAAACTTGTTTGTGGGTTGATTTGTTTGTCTCATAAGTCTTAGATGGAGCCTGAAGTTATGCCAGGTAGCCTTCGAAACGCTTTTGCTTTGCATAAGCGGAAGTAGATAAACGCTGCTTCAGTCCATCTCCGTGAGCTTGTGAATACAACACTTCATTTGCATTTCACCCCAGTACATGTATCAAGTTCAGATCTGATTGTTGATGGTGGACAAAGATCAGACACTGGCAAGGCTGAAATCATTCACTTGGTGAATCTAAATCATTTTCGAGATCAGATCCAAAGACTCCACTGGAGGATGATCCTGACCAGCAAAAACATGAAAGGACAATATGAACATATCAGGTATTCAAGTTGGAATTTCATCCAAAACTTTTTTTTCTTTGTCATAAATTATTTCTTCTCTTTTCCCAAGAATGTCAAGAAGGCTTTGCAAAGTATACTATGCTTGAGAAAAGATCCCCAGCCTGCAGTTGATTCTTTCCCTTTTAAGATTGTGAATACCAAAGATTTGCATGCCTTTGAGCTTGATCAGAATCCTTTTTCCGAATTTTGTGATGACCATCTTCCAATTGATGAGTCTCAAGAGACCAAGACTAATTCTATACCTGTTGTACATACCCCTACACCTTGTAAAATTCCAGATCGGTATAAACCTCTTGTTTTACCTTATGTTCTCCATGCTTTCCCTAAAAACTATGATCTATACTTGCCGAGGTTTGATGGTGAAAGTAAGAATGTCAACGCAGAGCAACATGTGCAGAATGTTGAGAATTTTCTAGATATTTTTGAAGTTGATGAAGAAGATGTCAGTATAAGGCTTTTTGCTCTTTTTTTGCAAGGAAAAGTGAAGAGTTGGTTCAAAACCTTGCCTGATGCAAGCATCTCAGATTTCTAGCAGTTTATCAAAGTTTTCCTCGACAGGTGGATGATCAGACAGAACCTTTTCTTGATTGTAGAAGAGTATAACCAGCTGAAAAGATTGCCAGGGGAGACAGTACAACAGTTTTCGGCCAGATTTAACCAAGTTTATTATTCGATGCCAGTTGATATAAGGCCTGCTCCTAGATCTGCTCTCTTGCACTATTCGGGTGCCTTTGATCCGGAGATGGAGTTTCAGCTGAGAGAAAGGGATATTGCAACACTTCACGAGATGCAAAACAGTGCAGTAAATGTAGAAGCTCATCTGCTGATCCGAAGGGCAAGGTTGAAAGAAGAAGAGATGAAAAACATAGATTCGGAAGAATCAACATCTCTAGAGGTGAAAATTGACATTTTGGTAAGTGCAGTGGAAAAGATGATGGAGAAAATCACTGCAAAAAATGCTTATGATGCTCAAGCTCATGGCTCGCTGATTGAAGAAGAACAAGTTGCTGATCCAAAACATTTTGTTTCTTATCCTAGTTGTCATAGATCTGATAATGATTGTTTTGTAGATCATCTTGGCGAAGAAAGAACTATTGATATGACCTGCATGCTTGATGATATGCTTTATACCGATGATTTGCCTCAGTTTGATCAGTATGATGATGATTATGTTCTCCAAACAGAAGCTAATCTTGTAGACGAATCAGCAGCTAGTTTGTGGGAGGAAGAAGTTCATTTTCAGCAGCTTGAATACAATGTTCAGCCATCACATATCAGCTATGACAGTGACGAGGAAAGTGCAGCAAAGTTTGAAGTAAGTGAAGGATCTTTGCCTTTTTGTTTTGATTCGTTTCAGTTCATCAGAGATAACTACCATGCAATCAGAAATAAAATGTCAACAAGTTTTGATTTGAAGCATCTTGAGAGAAATTATTTTGTTCAAGACTTCTCATATTCAGATTTGCAACCCCCGAAAGCCATTGATTGTCAAGATGTAGCCGAAGACTTGGAAATGGACACATATGATTTAATTATTCAAGGTGACTCCGTACCATTCTGTTTTGAATCATTTCAGTTTTTGAAGGGTAGATTGCATAGTAAATCTTCAAATGAACAGCCTATCACAAATCAGCAATCTCTTAGTGTTAATGTTGAGGATGAGACAGATAACAAAATTCTTGAGCAGCCTGTAGCATCAGATTTGCAGCCACCAAATGAAATTGAAGGGCAGATTACAGATGAAGCTGTGGAAGACGAAATACATGATTTGATGAAGCAGGAAGATTCTATACCCTTTTGTTTCGAAGCATTTCAGTTTATAAGGCAGAATCTTCGTAAAATCTCTCAAGAAAAAGATGAACAGCTAGAAGGATGTCATACATTTTCAATGGATACATTACAACAGTCTTTTCAAGTTTTTCATGATCCAATAGCTGATGTTTTGGATGAGGTTTGCAGTCAAAGTCTTTCTCCATTGACTACATGTGAGCTTGAAACATGTGCTGATATGAATTTGATCCGGCAGCCGTTTCTTTCTCATTCTCAGCAGAGGTCTCATCACAAGGCTCAGATCAAAGTTTGCATTCATGGTATGAGGAAAAGAGAAGTAATCCATTGGATGAGCTAAGTTCCAGTGTGCTTGAATTTCACGATCCTTATGCAGTGTTTTTGGAGGCGGATAGAGAATCCATATCATTCAACGGATCTGTTTCTAAGTTTTCATGGGAGTTGCCTTTCAATAGCTCTCTCTTGTTGTTCATATGTGAGCACTTGCAGAGAATTCGAACAGCAGATGGAATACTTACTTGGTTGCATTGGTTGTTTCATTTCACTTGATCAGGTGATGAATGAAACTGTTATAGTAGGTTTTGATGAATAAGCTCCACTTTGAGCATCATTTCCAGTTGTCAGTTGTGTTTAAGTATTGAGTCAGTTTTTAGTTGAGTGAGAGTCAATTTTTGTCATCCGAGTCATCAGTTTTCAGTCATGCATTTTAGTTTGAGTTTTTGACTCCATTGCCCAATGGATAAGGCGCTGGTCTGCTCTCCCAAAGATCTGCCGTTCTTGGCACCTCCAAGGAGCTACCATCCCCATTGGAGCCAATGTTAGTGTTAGTCTTTCCAGCCTTTCTCCAGTGATCAAACGTGCTCTTACAAAGTGATTTTGAAGTGTCAAGGTCAAATTTTGTCATTTCAGTGAGTCTTCAAGCAAAATTTGGTCACTAGGCATTAGGTCTAGGGTTTGCTCTCACTCTTTTCAAAGTTGCCCAAATGCCAATCTATGTCACTATTCAGCTGAGTCTATCATCATTCATAGGGTTTTCATTATCATCTCAGTGTCTAATGAGTCATTTTACACCTTGTTCATGCTTCAGTTGCGCCTAGGTAAGGTCATTTCCCTCTCCTAGGGTTTTGAAGGCAATTTCTCTTGGACAGTCAAATCATCGGCAAAACTTGTATCCTGATGTTCATACACCTTCCCCTATCCTTAAAGTACCTTATTAAATGCTTCCCATCCCTTAGATCCACCAAATTCCTCATTTTCGCACAAACCCTAGTTTCTTGCTACAACCTGGCAATTTTCTAGGTTGGGCCTGTGTTTTTCCCTTTTGGACCCCTTCCCCTCACTCGATCTCCGATATTCCACTTTCCCCTACTTCCTAACATCCCTCCCTACTTCCAAAAATTTCCCCAAGAATTTAGAAGCCTCTTATCCCCTTCATTTCGCTTCATTTCGACAAAATTCCTTGTTTCACACATCGGGATCAGTTTCACTCAAAAGATGTTTCAGAGCAATCAAAGATGAATTTTGGAAAACTGAGAGAGGTTTTTGTCCACAACATGTCTAAGACGAAAACCCTCCTTCACTTTTTACACAGGTGTCATGGTTTTAGAGAAATGTCAAAAATACAATCGCCAGATCCAAGGAGGTTGAGCAAAGCACTAAAACGGAGAAAAAGACCCGATCCACTCCAAATTTTGGCCAAAGCCTCTTTGAATGAGCATGGTACTTTATTGGGGACTCCCAGCCCAAATTTCAAGAAATTTGGAGAAAATTTTGTCAATTGTGAATTTTTTGTGCCACACACAGGTTTTTGCCCTCAACGCGTAGCGCGCCGCGCGCTACCCTGAAGATGGGCAAGTCCATTTCTCAAAAACTCAGTATTTTTGGATTTTTCATGAGAAATTACACTTTCTCAGAAATGGACAAGACATTTCATCAGGTTTTGAGCCCTCAGAAGGTCAAAAAACATGCAAAAAATGACTTTTTGCCACCTTTTGGACACACAGGAAGCAATCTTGGGAGATTGCAATTTTGGAGGGGAAAATGGCCACCAAATTGAGAAATTCCACTTGGGTTGGAAAGTAGACATCCAGACCTTTCCAAAAAGCCTACGTGTGCCTCATTTGGATGCCGGGAAGTGCCTCAAAAGTTGGCTCAAAGGCGCGCTACGCGTTCAGGATTGGGGCGTACGCATCAGCACATTTTCTCAATTTTTCATCTACAACTCAGGAATTCGCCCAGCTTTGACTAGTTTTGACTTGTGATGGGATTTTTCACCCTCTTTGATGTAATTAATGTATTTTCATGTTGACATGACACTTATTTATCTCTTCTAGAAGATTCATTCATAAAAAGTCAAAAATTTAATGAATGAATTGGTTTCCTAGCTTATAGAGGCAAGTTGTTTTGATTGCCTAGATTTTAATGCTCAGTTTAGAATTGGTTGAAATAGCTCCTAGGATGATGAGCTCGACCCCTAGAGGCTAGGGAATGGGTTGGCATGGTCTATATTATGCATTTTCTAAATCATTTTCATGGTTGGAGAGGTTGGACTCTTGAGGGATAAGCTTCTATTGTATTACACTTTGTATCTCTGCAATTTTGGCAAAGGAAAGACTAGGGTTTTGCAGCACTTTTTGGGATTCCTATGGTTATTTGTGTTGATGGTGTGCTCCTCTCATGTACTTGTAAGTGTGTTATGTGTATCACTTTCCCACTTTTCTTTTCTGCACATTAAGTAAATGAAGTGTTAAGGTAGAATTCATAATTTATATGCTCTGCCTTTAAGTTTGCTTAATATCTATGTTTTCCTCTATCTAAAGAGAACTCTCGATGGTTTCTTGCTCTCTTTAGCTCCTCATCGGTCATTCCTATCCATTCACTTAAATCAAAGGCATCAAGACAATCTCCTACCTTGCCCCAAAAAGACCTCTGCAAAAGCTGTGTCCCATCCCCGCACCCAAAATTGCCTTTCCCTGTTTTCCAACAAAACCCTAAAAATCTTAAATCAAACTATCTTTATCAATTTACTAGCCTAAAATCAGTATTCATATCGGTCATCTCAGCCCCTTTGAAGACCTTTTGCCGAGATAGACCCGGAGAGAGCCCTCTCTTGTCCTCGTAGGGCTAGCTGCGAGGCTGAGCTTGGTTTGATGTTGCCTTGAGTTTCGCCTTCCTCAGCCTGAAGCAAATTCGAGCGCTAACAGGTAGGAAATTCGCATCTGACCCCAAGTCCAAAATGACCTGATTCATTTCATACTCTCCTATTTGTACGGTCAATCTCATCTCCCATCCCGTCCTTGTTTTATTCTGCCAATCTTTCGTTCTACACAAGGCTCACCTAGCACGGTTCTAGTGCATCTATTGATGAGTTCTTGTAACCCTTTCACAGTCTTACTATCACGCATTAACTTCATACAGGTTTCCATGAAATTTGTGAGCATAGAGGGGTCCATATCTGGCTTATGCTTATCCCTTCTTCCTGAGGTGGAGACCTTAACGAAGTTCTTCTTAGCTTCCATGAAGGTTTCATGAGCGTGCTCCAAATCAAACTCAGTTTCTTTCGTCGGGGCTTTGCGAACCCATGTACTATCTTCTGAATGTTTCCCCTTATCATCTCCCGTCACGATTCCACTTCTGAGTACTATATTTATGTTTGGATCTTCCTCGTGTGGCTCAGATCTCATCATCTACAGGTTCTGAGTCAGCGGAGGTGGTAGCGCCCCTTTTTCACGTATCCTAGCTATTAGCGTAGGACAATCTTTCATTTCATGATCAAACATCGTGTAATACTTGCATGACAGATGCATTAGATTAGTGTAATTGCGGGCATAATGTCCTGGTCCTTTGCAATTGTAGCAAATCAATTGTCCTCGATCTCTACCAGGTCCTCCTTCACCTCGGCCTCGTCCGCGCCCCTGAAATCCTGTCCGCGCCATCCCTGCATTTTGGTCAGGGGGCTGTGCTTCGGCCTGAACCCTATAGGTGAGAGTTCTATCCATCATCAATTCATAGCTCCTGCAAGTATGCTCATCATGTATTATCGACCTACAAAAGTTGCAGAACTGCTGTTGCGGTGCTTGTACATACTTTTGTAGCAAGTGACAGTTATCCGTGGCATGTTTTTCAGCTACCTGACAAATAGCACACCATAATGCAGGCCGCACACTAAGTCCTGCTTGAGATTCCGACCTTAAAGCCACCGGTCATCCTCCTGCAATGTAATTTGCAAAGACCAGGAAATGGTCTCTGTCATGACCCTAACTCTTCCATTTCAAGCACCATACCTCCTCGCGTACCTCTTGCCGAACCATCTTGTCTTGCTTCAGACTTTATTCTTCAGCTGTGCATGGATCTGCTGAACTCCTAGATTAGGATCCTACATTAGAGTCTCATGTAGTCTCATGGAAATCTACAAGGCCTCTGCCTGAGTTGTTATCTTCTGCTGTGACAACGCACTCCTTAAGTGTGGTAGTAGCGAAGCCACAAACCACTCGCGATGTTGTCCATCTGTCAAATTCATGTTGGCTTCATGGATTGTACACTTCAGCCTCTAATCTAGTTCCCAAGGCATCTCACCTGGTTGCATCGTGATCTCTTTGAATCCCATAATCGACTGCACCTCATATTTAGGCCTACTAAATTCCCTATTTAGTGCTGCTTGAATGTCTGCTACTCTAGCGTTCGAGTTATCGTTAAAGTACTTAATATACCAGGTTAGCGTAAGATCTTGTAGTGCACTAACCAGTGTCACCTTCTTTATATGATCATCTGTAACACCTTGAGCTTCCCATACATCCCTCACAACGAACCAAAATTGGTCCAGGTCCTCATTTCACAAGCCTTTGAACAAAGGCAACTTCACTGTATTTGACATATTGAACTGCGGTGGAGGTGGAGGTGGTACAGGTGAAGTTGGAGGCGATGATGGTGAAGTTTGAGGTGGTATTCGCTGGAATCCTTGTCTTCTTAACTGAATAACACTTCGCAGAGAAACCTTCACTATCCCTTCTTTGTCTCCTCGCGGAGGTGAAATCAAGGGGCTATACTTCGGACCCTTTTTTCCTTCGTTCCTGTAAGTTTTTCCACTTCGCATAGTCCCGAACATCAAGGTAGGTGCATAACCCGTTTTTCACGCAAAAACATTTTAATCCAGGCATTCAAATATTTTACGTACTTAACTTGCGGTCCTTTGAAAAAGAATCGCTTCGCCTCGCTATAGCTGACTGAGGTGTCGACCGCGAATTTAGTCACAAATCCTCCTATGACACAATCAAGCCAATGATTGATAGCACGGGTGATCTTATCCTCCGATGCTTCCAACCTTCACACTAGCTCTGGGGTCCACACAATAGGACCGTCAAGTTTCCACCTTCCTTGGCTATCTGCTAGCTTCACGATCCACTCGTATAGCTCAATAGGGAAAGAGCAGAAAAAGATATCGTGGATCTTTGTATATAGGTACCAGTCCAACCACTGTTCCTTTGTCAGTCGCGGGTTTTTGTTCTCCTGTGCCGCGAATTTGTGGATTTTTCTATCCAACTAGTCTCCAATCTCCTTCTTAGTTGGATTCCAGTGATATAACATCACACATCTCTTATGTAGATTCCAGTCCCACCAACGAAACCATTTTTTGGTTTGAGGGGGCTTGACCCAGGTTCAACGTTAATTAGCCAATCAAATCCCTACACTATTGGCCCTTTCGGCGTCAGCTAGCGGAGCGCGGACCAAAGTCTCACCCGAAGCATTATGGGCGATGCTGGATCCAAGTTTCCGCACCCTGAGATGGTTGTGATGTCGTTTGATCTCCTCTATCCCTGCCTTCGTGCAGGTGATCTCATTTTAGCGATTGTAAGATAAACCCTTTATTCCAGCTTTCAATACCTTCACGAAAGTATATGGTCGACCTTCGCGCAGAACTAACCTATGGCTCAGGTACTTTCGCACTACTATGGTAGTGTGTCATGCAGATTCCTCAATTATCCTAAGTGATTTGTTTATCTTGTCAAATACTTAAAGTTATCACTGCGTAAGCAGATATTCGTTATTGCGTTCAAATATTCTATGTAATTGCATTCATTCGCACATCATATAAGCATAAGACAAGAAATTCATAGAAAAGATATCCAAACCCATCAACAGAACAAATACACAAAAATTGCAGAATAACTCCTTTTATTACTATCTTTCTAGTGTTACAAACTCTGTTCACCCTGTGCACACAGCTGCAGGGGTCCGCGCACTTAGTTGCAGACTTCTACCCTAGGCCTCTATGCACTCAGCTGCAAAGCCTCTACCTACAACCTAAGACTTAGACTTCTTGCTCTAAGGCTATGACTCTCTTACTTCTTCCATTTATCAATGCTACTAATTACTTAGAGCTTAGCTCTTTTTATACAACCCCATGGTCTGCGAACCATGGGTAGATCTCTTACAACCGACTTTACTTTAAAAAACTAAGGGCAGATTAACCTTTGTGACACATAATACCTTTGCGCTTTGCGACCACAAAATGCAGAGTCTTTACAATAATATTACAAAAACTTGACTTAAACATGGGCTTTTAGCCCCAAAACTTCCCTTAGGGGATCCTGCTCCCAACAATTTTAGTACCAAATTATGGACACTTACTTTACGCAATGGAACTCACATAGGAGTTTTGGTGGTACTTAGATTGGATATTTAGTTTGTATATTTTTAGGCCTATTTCATAGGTCACATTCACATGTGATATGTAGACTTCGTATATTTTCATACATGGATAGTTAATGGATGTACACGAACATTATTTCAGTTTATGGACACTTATTATTTCAGTTTATGGACGTTCATGAGATATTTGTGATTTTTGTATATTTTCACATAGATATTTTATTGATACATTCATTATTTTAGTTTATGGATTTGTATTAATCTTGTTTATGGACATTCATTAATTTTTCAAGTTTACAAATATGTTAAAATTATTTCATTAGTTTAAATTTTTTCTATATACTATAACATTTATTAAAAAATATAACAGTTTTGATTTCTAGTTTCATAGACTAAAATATATGATGCTTGAATTAGAAAACACAAATATGATTGAAATACATTTTAAATTCAATTTTAAAAGATGTCTAGTAAAAAGCAAATAAGTTTTATTCAATTTTATTTATTTTGAGGTCATTTGCAAGAGCTTAGTCATAACATGATATTTAAGTCATATGTATTGGAATTTAATATGTACCAAAAAACAATTAATGATATATGTTTCTATAATTTTATTTATAATTATGAACTTTCCTAAAGTTACCTGGCTATCTCAAGGTTCAATTAAAAATATAAATGAAATTGAATTAAGTTTTATTCATTTTTATTTATTTTTAGGTTATCTAAAAGAGTTTAGTAATAATATGATATAAGTACAATCTTACCATTATGCAATTCAATTTGATACTTAAAATGAACTAAAATATATCATGTATCAATTTAATATTGAGCATGGAAAGAATTACAATCATGCTTGATATTGACTTGTAAAAAGTGTCTTTTATTGCAATCAACATGTACGTTATTACAATTCAATTTAAAAAAAAATTATTTGAATTCTAAAGTCATACATATTATAATAAAGAATCTATATATGAAATTTTTTGTGACCCACCCATATACCATTGCATGGTTAAACCTTTCAAGCATTTCAATCAATTTCTTATCTCAAGGTTCAATTAAAAAACATAAATATGATTGAAATACATTTTATTCAATTTTAAAAGATTTCATCTAAATAAAAAATAAGTTTTATTCAATATTATTTCTTTTCAAATTATCTACAAGAGATTAGCAATAACGTGGTATAAGTCAATCGTATTGGAATTTAATATAGGTAAAAAAAAAAATATCATAACATTTCTATAATTTTATATGGTCTTATCAACTTTCCGAAATTTACTTAGCTATCCAAGTGTTTCAATCAATACCTTAGGATGGTAACAAGTTTTATTCAATTTTAAAAGATGTGGAGATGTAAAAGTTACAAATAAGTTTTATTCTATTTTATTTTGTTTTAGGTTATCTACAAAATCTTAGTGATAACATGATATGTGTGTGTGTGTTGCACTTTTTACAATCCAATATGAAGCATGGAAAATGGAAATAATAAAAATGTAGCTAACTACAAATAGTTTACAATGTCAAGAAGAAAACATTTCAATTAAATGAAAATTTTATTTGGGATGAAAATTCAAGTATTTTATTTATTGTTGAATTACTATAACATATAAATCAATGCACGTCCTCAATATTTTTTTTTCTTACGTTGAAATCAATGCACAATGTTAATCTAATTACCTTAAAATTAATGTACACCATACATCTAATTACATCAAATCATAAATCAACACCTTGAGTGAAATCAATGCATCTAATGCAAACAATCAAATAGGACAAGAAATCAACATCTACACTGGAATAAATGTATCTAATGAAAACAATAAAGTAGGATTAGAAATCAACATCTACACTGAAATCAATGCATCTAATGCAATCAATCAAATAGGATTAAAAATCAACATTGACAATGGAATCAATGCATCTAGTGCTAGCAATCAAATAGGATTAGGGATCAACATCTACAATGAAATCAATGCATCTAATACAAGCAATCAAACATGATTAGAAATTAACATATTTAATGAAATCAATGCATCTAATGCAAGCAATCACATAGAATTAGAAATCAACATCTGCATAGAAATCAATGCATCTAGTGCAAGAAATCAAATATGATTAAAAATCAACATCTACAGTGAAATCAATGCATCTAGTGCAAAAAAAAATTCTTCCCTTTCTCTCCCCCATTCATCCATATCTATATCTCCCTCCATCTCTCTTTCGTTGTCTCTCTATCTCACTCCCCCAAACACACATGCTTTATCTCTTCATATCTATCTATCTCTCCCTCCCTTCCTCTCTCTATCTCTTTATTCTTCCATATCTCCACCTTCCATATATATCTTTATCTCCCTCTATCTCTCCTTCTTCATCTCTCAATACCACCCTGTAAACACAAACATTTTTTCTCCATATCTATCTATATCTCCCTCTATCTCCCTTTCTATCTCTTTTCCCTCCTACTCTCCTCTCTCTCTCTCTCCATCTCCCTTGTCACTCCTTCTCTCTCTCTCCACCTATTTCTCTTTATGTCTTTCTTCTTACCTCCTTCTCTCTCCTCCTCCAACTACATATCTCTCTCCCCCTCCCTCTCAAGGCCTCTCTCTATTCCTTGATCTCTCTCCCTTTCTCTCCCACTTCCATATATATCTCCCCCTCATCACTCTCCCTCTCTTTATCCTCTAACTCCGTCACTATCTTCCTCCCTCTCTCATTCTCCCCCCCTTCTCTCCATCTCTCATTATTTTTCTTTATATTTCACCCCCAAACATACACACTCTCTCTCTCCATCTCTCCCTGGGCATTCCCTCTCTTTCTCTCCACCTTTATCTCTCTATATGTCTTTATTCTTCCCTCCCTATCTTTTCCTCCAACTCCATCTCCTCTCCCTCTCTCCATCTTTGCGTCCCACTCTCTCTCTTTATTACCCTTATCTTCCTCTTTCTCTCCTCTCCTTCTATCTTTCTTCACTTCTCTTCTTTCTACCTCACTTTATCTCCATATCTCCCTTTCCACTCCTTCTATGTCTCCACTGTTATCACTCTAGGACTTTGTTCTTCCATCCCATATATATTTGGAGCTAAAATACATCATAACATATTAATATATATTATAATATAAATTTTTTTATATTATATCAAATTTAATATTATATTAATCCAAAATTAATAATTTTTTTTGTTTGTTAAGTGGTTTGAGTTCATCAGAAATTACTTCAGGCTTGACCTGTGGTTTTGGAAACCGTGATCCAGGGCCAGGAGCATCTAAGCCGTCAAAATCACCTTGTGATCGCACCCAGTCTAGGCCACATGAACCCTTAACATGATTGGAATTTTTCCCATAAAGTTTCGAACCAATGACCTTCACATCATGGAGTGACTTAATACTATACCCCATCACCATTTATTCTATGCCCAGTGGGCCAAAATTAATAAATTTAATAATATTAATATTAAAATATTTTAATATTAATATCATATTTCATAATTTAATAATAATAATAATTTTTTAATATTGATATTAGATTTAATAAGATTTCTACATGAAATGATAACAAAAATTATAATAAAATTTGGAATTTTAATATGGTAAAAACTTTAATTGTAATTTGGAATTTTTATGTGGAAAAAGATTTTTGGAAGGTAAATTTATGATCCATTCAAATTCAAGGTATATGATAAGGCATATTTTGAGCATGGAAAAACATACTTACACATTGCCTGCATACTAGGTGAAGAATGTGTCTGTTAGTGCAATAACATAAAAAAATTCTAATGTTGGTCATAACCTACATCTAGTTGAATTTTATTTTTTAGTAAAATAATATCATATCAACTTGATTAAAATATTAATGGGCATATTTTAGATCTTTATTGATTCTAAAATTTGAATTATGGGATTCACATAAGGATTTGAATTTTTTTTACAGAGGCATGACCAAGCCCCTGGTTAATCACGTAAATGGCTCGATTGAGGTTTTATGGAACCTTCGATCAAGTTATTTGAATTTAAAAATTAAGCACTCTATCGAGCTTCTGAGGTCCTAAAAACCACAATTTTAGCACCCCTTCTACAAATTATTCTGCAACACCATTTTGTACCTTAGCGGACGTAGGGAAAAATTTGTCCTTAGGTGGTGGAGTTGATAATGTTGGATTCATGAAGGAATCCTCTATCCAATGGAATATAAGTTTGATATTTTCAAATTCATATGATATTTTTCATCTAATTTATTTTAAACATACTGCTTGAGTTTTTTTGGGACAATTTTGAAGAGGCCGAATAAAAAATCAATAACATAAAAAAAACACAACAAAAAAAAAAATTCAAAAAATGCCACTATCTTGGTTTATGAGTCCTCTTCGAAAGGGTACTCTTAGTTTTTTAATTTATTTAAATAGTTGACAAAAACCTTACGTGAACACGTGTCTGCAAAATGCAATTGAACTATTACTTCACCGAGTTCGAAAAAAATAAAATAAAATTAATTGTGCATAAAATAATATTTTTTATATATGAAAAACTTATTTCTCTCCTTTTAGATCATGCTCATATATATATATATATATATATATATATATATATATATATATATATATATATATATATATATATATATATATATATATATATATATATATATATATATTAAAAATTACACAGTTTAGACTAGGTAATGCTACATGAACACACACATATCTCTTAAGATGTGCAAAAATTTGGAAGGAGAAGAATTTCATTTTTGGAAAATTGACATATTATATGATATTAAAACATTTTACAAAAAATATCATTAGGAAAACAACATGATTCTCCACAAATTATATTTTTACCCTAAAAATTCACAATGTTCATATGAATTTTGACGGCTTCAATTCGATAACAGAGTAAAATTTTGAAAATTCGTCGCCAAATTTGGCCCAAAAGTGTAACCCATCTTCTTGCATTCACCCTATTAGAATTTTGGCCTCAAAAAATAATAATAATATATTAATTTAAAAAAAAAATTGGATAAACTACATTATATGTAAATCATGCTCATACTAATTTTTTAAAAACTACTTGTTAACTTTTTTTATAAATTTGTGATGTATAGATAAGCTAGTTTGTGTGAGGTTTAGTGAACATCTAGTCTCACATTCAAATCTCATCTTATGAGGAAGGATTGAGGGTGGGAGACAATTATGAGTGATAAGAGCCATCTCAAGATGTATTTGGTCTCACATAATCTACTTGGCAGATGATTCTTTAATCCAACATGTAAGTTAAATATGACCTAGGTGCAACTTAGATCTAACGATGATGATGATGATGATAAAATGATAAACAAAATGATATTAATATTGTTTTCAAAAATATCATTAGAAGAATAATACAACTCTCTACATATTGATTTTTTTATTGCACATCAAAATTCACAAACTGTGTGGCAATTTCAATTGATTCCTTTAAAAACATATTTTAAATGTCGAGTTTTCATTACCACATTTCATTAGACAATATGACACATTTTATTGAATTCACAAGAGAGGACAAAAATGAGGAATTTGGGGTGACGATGATGACATATATTTATTATATTAATCCTAACATTATATTTATCCAGAGCCATTCTTCATTTAATTCTTATAACTCTAAACCCTCGATCGGGGTGTGACGGGATGCGAGACCCCTATGAGAATTCGTCGTTATGATTAAACAAGTGTGGATCAGGGCAAGTGGGTGACCCACCTAACGCAACCACACGCTCAAGGTAATTAAGGAATTGACGACCTGTAACCAAGTGGCAAAGCGGACCTCGGGCATAGTGGGTTTTACAAGTGGTAAGACTGGCATTCTACATGCAAACATTGTGGTTTCAGCTCAGGAGTTGTGACAATGTGGTGAAGGTTTCTCGTAGGATTGGAGACTTGCACCATAGGCAGAGCACCCAGGGTGACAACAAAGGCGCGATGACAAGGCAGGGTTACTGGTATGTATCTTCGGCCTTCTTAGTTCATGAAATGATGATATTATTGTAAGGATTGAAGCCGGAATGATAGGGTTTGGTGATGATAGTGCATGGGTTAATTTGGATTGGGTTAAGTCTGTCTTTGTTAGCATCTAGAATGTCGATTTCAGTCTTTTATGGAAATCTACTGGCTCAGATGGGCATGTATGGGGAGTCGGGGCCTGCATTTAGGAATTTGTCTGTAAATTTTGTTAATGAGTCCTATAATTCTAGGCGTCTGAGGCCTGGATGGGTCTGGGGTCAGTTAGAGAGTATGAAATATTTTGGAAGTCTTCTGATCTAGAGGGCCATGTGAGTCGGGGTCATCACCCGACATCTAGTATGTAAATTATGTGAAGGCCTTGCTTAATTCATGGACTCAGAGGCTTGGCCGGGCCTAGAGGCAGTTAGAGAGTCTAGGAGGAGTAAGGCATCCGAGCCATTTGAAAGATATGGAGATGGTTGGGTCTTCTGTAAGCCTAAAGACAAAGGCCAAGGGTGCCAAGGTTCTTTGTGTTGCATTCCTCAGAACCAGAAATGTGGAACCAAAATGGTCTCCCAGAGGAAGGAGACAGATGATAAAGCTTGCATTTGGCATTTGGCCTGTAAATATTTTATTGAACCATTTTTGTGCACTACCCTTTCAATTCTACCTAAACTAAAAACTCCTCTGGCTCTGAAACTATTGGTTTTTGCTACGATGAGGGCTCAGGAGGTACCAGATTCGTTGGGCGACCCAGTCTATGACAGAATGGTGAAGGCCGAGGCTAGAGCGGGGAAGCAAGTATGTCATCGCGACAAGAACCAGAATAGCAGGAAAGGGAAAGCGTCATTGGCTTCAGCTAGCAAGCCCGAACATAAAAAATGAAGGAAAACAGGGGAGGATAACATGCAAAATCTCATGCATGCTTACAATGTTGGATCCCGGGCACAATTGAAGTTCGTAATGTAGTCATGGGAGGTGGAATTGAATACCAAGGCGGATGTAGAACCAATTCCAACAGAGGACTAGGAAACTTTGGTAATGGACCCTGGACACACCCGCAGAAGATTGACTTTGTTCAAACAGTCAGTCCAACTTTATTGGGTAATGAAGAGCTTATTGGTGAGAGCCATGTCGAAAACCCAGAACTTGGATGGCCCCCAGCAAACCCAACAATCTGAACCAAGCCTCAAGGACATTCAATGAGAAATACATGCAGTACAGGTAAATAGTATCATTATAATTTTCGCCTTGGCCTCATGGAAAAATAGCTACCAAGTCTACAAAAAAATGAAATTTCAGGGTCGAATGCAAAGGACCCTGCGTTGGTAGAATCGTCTAATGATGGACCACCAAGAAGTCATGATATTTTTGAAAGTTTCTGATTTTTTTTGTTGTTTTTATGATCTGGTCAAATAGCATTTACATTGTCAGTAGTACATATAGATGGGTGATAGATATGGCAGCCTATAAAGCTTGGATAGACATACTGAAACTGTTTATGTTTTGGACGGCTTATGATGTTAATCGGTGGCCAACAAACCTGGTTCCTTTTGGGTAGGTTGAGGCCACTAGACATATTTTCTGTAACCTGCTTTACACATGATCAATAAAAAGGTACTCCCAATCTTACAATTTTTTTTATAACTCTAATATCTATCTCTATATATATATTTGAAAGGGTTTTCATCAAACTCTTTATACCATCCATCAATCCATTAAAATAAGAATCATATTTGGTTTTATGCATTAATCAATGAAAGTACTAGTATAAGGAATCACATCAATGTTAAGGTCCTAGAAGAGGCTAAAATCTTGAATTATATTACTTTCATTCTTTCGCATCCTGATATCTAAGTTGATTTGCATATTAACACCTTTTCACCTCTCTATAAAAGGTAATGTTGTACAATACTACTTCGGCGGAAAGTTAAATGTGTGTGAAAAAGAAAAAATAAATGGTCTCCATGAGCATAAAACATATGCATTTCAAAGATATTAATTTTTTCAAGATCTCAACATTTTAATCTTGAGAAGGGTTAGGATTTATATAGTAACACCTTTTTACCTCCCTATAAATAATGTTACTTGGGCATAAAATTAAGTGTGTGGAAATGGAAAAGGAAATTGTCTCTAAGCATGGAAATTAGACATTTCAAAGAGGTTTGGATTTTTGGCATCACTATTTCATGGTTCTATGGGTTTGGATTTTCAGAATTATTTTTTCAAGATTTGAGGATGTTTTATAAAAAAAAATACAATGACACTTTTTTATATCACATATAATGTTGTGATGAAACAAACATATTTATTTTAATGAAATTACTAAAAAAAAATATGTAATTCCACTGAAGGTAGTTATATGATGCTCATCAACTAGATTGAAGTGGATTTGAGTTTAATCGGATACTTAGTCATGGAAGCCCAGTAAGCTCATATAAATCAAATCAAATCACATATGCAATTTTTTGTATCCTAAGTGTTGTCTCGTCAAATGTCATATGAAAGGGACATAACTCTATGTTTTTCATTTTTTTATGAACTAGCACAACGTGTATGCTTCATATCACAGTTGCAATATAACATGTATGTGGTTTATGACAAATACACATTATAATGCATATGTAGTTTTACACCGAAGGTGTTATCTTTTTAAAATGATCACGCTAGGAATTGTTTATCTTTTCTATCTCCATTTGACATTAGTTAGTTCGTTGTTTTGACATGGGTCAACTTTAACTTAAGAAAAAAAACGAATTGCACATCATATTGTAAAATGGACCATTTTGTTAAATAAAATTTTCTTATATATAAATGAATGTTATAACTTATTATTAGGATATTCCGACACATAGGAAATAATTAAGTATAACTTGGTCTACTGTATAGTTAGGTAAAGTTTGTTTCTTTAGTATGTACTTTTTGTAACTTACAATCTGACGGTCACGATATGTTCTAGACAAGAAGTGATTCGACGGTTCATTCTCTCCTTGGTATTACCGATAGTTGATATGTGACATAACATCCGATTGGTGCATGGTATCTATTTAAATAGCATGGAGGGTCATTTGTCTGTGACCATTTATGAGAGAAGCTTATGTAATTTTTCTTTCTATTTATTAATAATATTCCCTGAAGTGGTCGCGTTGGAAAATAAAAACAAAGGGAAGAAGACTAATAGACATTGCAACTTTTGTAATTGTGATAGCCACTTAGAATCCAAATGCTTTAAGAAGATAGAAGCCTTGGAAGAATCAATGAGGAAGCATAACATCCATTTTGAGCACTCTTCAACTTGAACTTCATCTTCAGGAGTAACACTTTCTACATATTTTGGTCAAGCTTCTCGATCTGGCTATGTACTAAATGTATCTTCTTCTTCTCATTCTCATGAGTGGCTCATTGATTCTGGAGCTTCTTATCACACGGCCAAAAACAAAGCCATGTTTTCTTCTTTAAATGATTGTAACACCAAAAATATATATGTTGGTCATGATAGATCTCTTCTATTCATCTAGACAATGGTCAATTTAATGATGTATTATGTGTTCCTACCTTATCTTGGAACCTTCTATCTGTATATCAGAAAACTCATTCAGGTGAAGGTAAAACCATCAAATTTTCACCTCATGATGTTGTAATTAAGGACCTAATATATCCTAAACAAATTTTAGTTACTGCCATTGCTGATGATTCTACAAGGTTGTATAAGTTTGACAACTTTGGGCCATCAACTCTTCCCTCGATATTTGTTTCTCATAATGATGAAGTGAGCAAACTTTGGCATGAGAAATTTGGTCACTTAAACTATCTCCCTTCAAAATCTATGTAAATAAAATATGGTGACATGTCTTCCTATGGTATCTTGCAGAGATGGTATTTATTCCGGATGTGTACATGAAAACATCATTGGGATAGTTTTGAAAAACGTGCCTCTTGGCATGCCTCAGCCCCTTTACAGCTTGTGCATACTGATTTATGTGGTCCACCTCCAGTTGTTTCATTCTTTGGTTACAAGTATTTCTTAACTTTCATTGATGATTTCTCTAGACGCACTTGGGTATACTGCTTAAAACTCAAGAGTGAAGTCTTTAACATGTTATTAGCCTTTAAGGCCTTTGTTGAGAAATGATTTGGACATCAAATTCTTAAGCTAAGATCTGATAATGGCAGAGAATATGTTATCAACAGATTCATCAACCTTTTCACTCAGCATAGAATTCAATTGCAACATATCATTCCATATACTCCACAACAAAATGGTGTAGTTGAAAGGAAGAATCACACATTAAAGGAAATGGCTAATTGTATGTTTCAATTTAAAAGACTTAGTCTTAATTTTTGGGCAGAAGCAATTAACTGTATTTTATTTAATTAAGATTTTGTATAATATTTTTATGTTTTAATTAGAATTATGATTTTTATTAGTGTATTTGTACATTGATTCAATATTTTACACAACTATTTAGAGTGTTCTAATTTGTCAAATTCCCTTTTTATTAAAAAATTTGCCAACAACATTTTGTTTACCAAGAACTTATGATGACAAGTCATTTTTTCCATTTCCACTTACCACTTTTATATTTTGATTCTACTCTCTTGTCTCTTGCAATAACCTAATTTCCCACCCTCCCTGAAGTAGGTTAATCAATTCTCATCCTCTATCTCAATTTGTCAATATCATGTGATTGAGTCAGGGGAGAAAAGGGAGAAATCTATTCATGTTTATCTTTACCAATTGTGCTTTCATTTATTACTCTAGTATTGAGATTTCCTTTCACCTAATTATAAATTAGAGAAATATTTTTCCTTTTAATAACTTCATCTTAACTATAAATTAAAAATATATATCTTTTAATTACGTCATTCTTAATAGTGGACTGTACATATAGCCATCAATAGATAAAATTATGGTATTGTGTTGAACTAGCTTTATCAAGTTCTATGGCATTAAAGGTTATGAAAGTATGGGGTGTTTACACTGGTAGGTGTTTTACTTAGGAAATATGTATTATTTCCATGTATTATACAATATATGTTTTTCTTATGTAGATTATGAATGAAAAAGAATTTACCATGGGTGACTTGATGAAATAAGTAAAAATGTGTGCTTTTTAAAATTAGTTCATTGTTGAGAAAGGTACTCATGGTTTTCTAATGCTATAGTAAGATTTGTTAGGATAGACTGTTTTGGATTGAATGTGTCTACATGCACGATTACATTTTTTTGTATGTTAAAAACTTACAAGGTCTTTTTGGTTATGCTATGGAAAGTCAAAGTTCCCAATTAAATATGTTTAATTTTATTTGGGTGATATTTAAAAAAAAAAAATAGGGAGAAATTCATGCTTCTCATTGTTTTTTTTTTAATTAATAATTTTCCTCAAAGATTTTGGATTGAACTATCCCTAGTTACATCTCATTCACTAGTATTCATTGCCATCAAGAAAGAAATTAACAATTTCCACGAATACGGATTCTAGTAAGAAAGGAGGCGAGCATACCCTAGAATGAAGCAAGAACCAACTATTTTCTATAATTAATGTTATTGGTAAGGGAGTATCATCGTCTAGTATACTCTAGTGGTTGGAGAATAATGGAAAATGTGTTGTTGCCTTCATTTATAGGTATCAGGGTAATAAACAATTATGGGAGATGACTACAACAATATATAGGATTTTATCACTCTTTTTTGGTCCCTAGATTCAAGCAGATGAAATTAAGCTCAACAAAAATGTTTTTTAGAATGTTGGAAGACATCCCTTAACTATATCTCTCATCTTTGGAGCTAAGGAAATTTCTCATTATTTATGATTATTCCTTTTTTGGAAAGTTTACAAGCTTCTAGCCTAGCCCAAGGCTTATAAAAGTGTGGATGTCTTTAAAGGTAATTGAACAAGTAATATTGCTTACATCTAGCTCTAGTTATTATGTCTTTTCCTTTTGAAATATGGAATAACATGATTTAATATCTATATTTGGTCCATACTTTATAGTATCTAGTGGAATTCTTCTATCGAGTTCAATTATTGAATTCAATCTAGAGTAGGAGATTAAAATAGTCCCATGGGTCAAATTACCCCACCTCATGTTAATTTTTTAGAATTGTAGCTCCCTTAAAGAGATTGGAAAAAAATTGGGTTGTTTCATTAATCCATCTGAAACCAAAAGGACTCCCAACATTGAGGTTGATTTAGACAAGGGTCACCCAAAATATTTGCAAATATGTCTAGATTTGGTGGAGTCACAACCAAGTGCCACATTATGAGTATTTCAATTCAAATGGATTGTTTTTCATGCATATGGAACATTTTCTAAAATGCATTCAAAAATCCAAGAGCAATGGTCTTCTCCAAAGCAAGAGTTAGGGAAGGAACCCAAATTCAACATGGTTATAAGTAGGTTTCAATTTTTTTAGTGTAAGGTACTATCTCATATGAAGCTATCATAAGAGGATCTAGCCATGTAAAGAAATAATAAATATGAATTTCTTGGAAACACAACAAATAATGTAGATGAAAAGAATAAAGTTAAATAGGAACAAATAGTGGGTCTTAGCTCTAGACTAGCTCATCTTGATAATGGTATAGACCCATTGTCTAAGGATCCAATGGTCAATTCCTAAGAAGAAGAGAAGGAGGTAGAGAAGAAGAGGAGGAAAAAGAAGATGCAAAAGAGTTAAAAGAGGAAGAAGGGAGAATACAAAGAATAGAGGATTAAGAAAGGGAATTAGTTCTAGAAAAGAGAAAATAGGTGCAATTAGAAGTGTAGTTCTACTCTGAGTCCTGTAAATCTTTCTCCCTTTTCAATGTCTTGAATAAGAATTCCACAAATCCATGCCCTATTGTCATATTAGAAAGGAAATCCGATTCGAACAAAATAGCTTATGAGACAAAAAAGATATATATTATTTTATACATGAAGAAACTCTTGACATTCTCCTGATCAAAGGAGAGATTACAAGAAACAAGTGATAGTTGTCATTTGTTTTTTTATTTCTCCTTATAATCAATTTTTAGGAATTTATCCTTGTATTTAGAGAGTTAGTGTGAGAACCCCTTGAATAAAAAATTCACCTTCTCTTTCTCTTATTTTGTAAAGCTAGGTGGAAAAATTGCAAGATACTAAATTATCAATATCTGTGTGCTTGTTGTTAGTTATGGTATATCTCTTTTTTATAGTAAAATATTTTTTCAATTTTGGTTAAAAAATATATTGTGATTACTAAATAATATAATAAATATTATAAATACTAGAGAGATTTTTCGTGTGGTTCATGTAGGATTTATATATCTAATGTCATATCATCTACAAAGGGATGTGCATACTCTTATTATCTTCTTAGAGTCTATTAAGCAATGATAATGAAGAACTAGAGGAAGAGCCTATCCATATTTGAGTAATAATTCTCTATTTTAGGCTTTTGATTATATAGTTGAACAATTTATTTTATATTGACCTAAATAGAAGAGATCTCTTGGTATATTATGAGTTGAACCACTCAAAGATTTGAAATAAAAGTGATACCACATTATATTAAATAGTATTTAACATGCCACACATAAATACAATCATTTTGACATTTTATATTTACTAGTGCACTTATAGTGAGATGATATTATAGGTCCTAAATTATTATGCTATTATAGTTTCAAGAGTTAATGTGAATGGGACCATATGCTAGTTCCAAATTTCTGTATGTGAAAGTTTGACCTTTCCAGTATTTTCTCTATATTATATCCTCTTTTTTATCCCTTTGGGTTCTCACACACTACCAATTGTCTCAATAGTGGTTATGGGGCCATGAGGATGGTGAAATCATAGGAACACGTGCACATTCCTAAGAATGAAATGTGGCATATATACTAGGAAAGCCGTGAACCACAAACCATAATGCTATCTATAGGATGTGAGGTAAGCATGACATGGTAAAATACATGATTTCTTAGAAATGCACATGTATAATTCTAGGAATGTACATGGATTCTTAGGAATGTGTACATGTTCTTAGTGCATCCTAGTTCTTATACCCACCATGGACCGTTTTTCCTCATTTTGGAATTCTTGATGTGCTTTTGGGATCTCATCGAGCCAAATATTGCCTACTTTTTTACATTAAGTTCCAAGTTAATGGATTTAATCTCCTTCACATTGTAGATAAGCACTGTAATGCATTTTTTTATTTTCTTTGAGAAATTGATTTAAAATTGAAAAAAACCTAATGATGCCCTAAACTAAAGCACCTTATCAAATTATTGGAAACATAGCAACAATGGATCATAATGAGAACCCAATCTCATCATCACTAAACCCCAACCTAGAAAAACCAAACTATAATTGAGAGCAAATAAATCACAATGTTGATATTGATGCATGATTGAGTACTTTGGGGGAACTCATACAAGATCTCGAGGACATAAGAAAGCATTCACAATTATCTGTAGCAAATTTGCTAAATTCAATCACATAATCCATTTCTAATTATAAGGCCCATTAACTAATTTTCTATTTACACAGCTAGGATGTATGGATATTATAAAGTTATCCTAAATAAAGACCAACTCAATCCAAATTATAGAAGTTTTTTTAGTTTGCGTATAATTTCAATGTTCTGTTAATATTTCTACATATTGTGACAATTCTAGGTGAGTGACCATACCCACTTGAGTTGGACATATCATCCCCTTCCTAGTATCATGTGTCAACTTAAATTTTGTTTAACTGTATATATTGTTATATTATTTTGGTTAACTAATTAAAAAAATATAAATGTGTGTGAAATTTGGGTCATTTTCCATTTTTTCCACTATGTCATTAACATATCATTCACCACCATGCACTATTCACCCAACATTTTTATTTCAATATCATCACATTTTCCTAATTTTGGAGATCCATCCTACCTCCATTGGGTAGCTTTTGTCCTTGCTACAAACCATGGGGTTTAATTTCCACCTACCTCCACCACCTTTTCCATCCCATCCACACAAAGGATGCATATATAGGCCATCAGTAGTACCTTGATTATAATTACCATTTACCCTCAATGGTTTCTCCACATAGCCTCCATGCAACCCCCATTCAAGATTCCATGATGGAAGTTTAGTGGATGTGATGGTAGATGTTACCTCTACACAAGTTGTGTAGCTAATTTATATAGTTGCTAATGAATCTACATCATTTCCTGAGATATTCACAGTGATATCATTTGTTGATCAATTTTAAGTATAATGAATGGAATTAATTATCATAATTTCTGTTTAATTTCTATGCTTTTAGTAGAGGTTGAGGTTATGGAGGAGAGAAACACCCTCACGACTAATTGTATCCTTTTCATAGTTTATCTTGGCTTTAATTATAAGGTATCATTTTGTATGTGTGATAACTCATTTTGGAAGAACTATTATGACAATTTTGTTCCCTTGTGCAAAGCCGAGAGAGATGAAGCACACCCTAAAAGAAGAAAACTTGATCTTGAGAAATATTGACTTCCAGAATGAAACTAATGGTGTTGAGGGTGGTAGTGCTCAATCAATGACCAATGAGAGACATTTAGTATATATGACATCATATTCCATACTTTCATCTTTGGGCATGAGATGTTTTTATTAGAGACATTTTCTATATAAGGCACCATATTCCATACTTCCTTGTTTGGGCAATGGAACCATTTTGTATACTGGCAACACTATGCCATTTTGTTAAAAATTTATAGTTGAGACAATTTTGACAGAGAGAGAGCAAATTTTGGAATGTTGACCCAAGAATCAAGCTCCATTCAATATAAATGCAAGATTATATATAAGACATTCATTTTCTGTTCAAAACCAACAAGGGTAATTATCGTTACAATATCAATGAAATCTGACTATTTACTTGTATATAAACTTCATTTTTGTATATTATATGGAAACATGACACTATTGACAAATCCATTCCAATCAAAGGACTACAACCATTTAATACTATATTTTAAGGACTCTAATATTTATATAATTATGGGTTCCTTTCTAGAGTTGTACATATTTTCAAACATGAGATCTTGTCATACAAAAGGAGAATGATAAGGAGCATTACTTATAACTAGAGTAGATAAATGTCTCATAATACTTGAAGTTCATTTTAAAATAGATTAGATAACTTAACATTATTATGCACATAAGGTTGTAATTTGCATCAACAAATTCCAATAAAGGATTGATATTTCATAATAAATTGAATAGGTTCTTTACCTTATCTCATCCCACTATAAAACCATTAAATAAGAGGATTGTAAGAATTTCTTCATGTTGGTCATACAATATTGACATCAGCACATTAATAACATGCACAAAAACACACATGGTCATAATCTATCATTCATGGCATTAGCAAGCATGCAAATAATTTAGGCCTCAATGATATAACTATATGCAATATCACATATGGAGCCTAGTGTTGTATTACATATTTCCCAAAGACCATATTTACCCTATTTTTCCTTTGTTTACCATTATTTGAAAGATTTTCCCTTTATAAGGATAAAAAATGACTCTAGTATTTGTCAACAAGGACTTGTGATAGGATAGATCCCTTAAGATAAATTCTATTCCAATGAAACCAATACCCTACTTCTAACATTTATCGACACGGTGGTGACCATAGGAAGACATCAATTACAACAACCTTATCCACATATCTAGCACTAGTACCAACTGTATATGGTGTTAAAACCTCATGAATAATCTCCATATTAATTTTAATGATGTTTCATGCTACATTTATCCGTCAGTAACTCATATATACCTTCTATTTCCATTTGGAATTACTAAAAGCCAAACTATCAGCAACATGGTACTATCCACACTCAAAATACAACAACAGGAAACTTCTCTATCCACTTTTCCATGATATTTTATTTTTTCTTCCATTATCAAAGCCCTCCCCATGAAAATATTAAAAGTGGTCATACAAGACTTCAATATGGTTGGAATCTTCTTGAATATTTTACTATTTGAAACCATGTTTTTGGTATAGTCTACCTAATCTTCATTCCATCACATCATCTTAGCTTTATGTTGATGGTGGATTCAATTTGGCTTGTTAAAGAAGGTGCATTTTTATCTCTTGTAGTTGTTGAAGAATGTGCACAAGATTTGGTAGTTTCATGAAGAATGTAGATAATGATAGGTTCGAAGGATTAACTTGGTTAATAAGTAAAATTAAAAAGAATAATAAAAAACATAATTCAAAGGAGCCCTTCCCAACTATACATGTTGATGATTTCACATTAATGAATTTGTCTATAGGTACAAAATGCTCATTAATTTCACTCCCAACCAAGGATGGGTACTAAGTTATCATAATCACATGATGAAAATGGAATGTTTTGGTATGCAATTGAGAGTCTCAATCAACATCAAGTGGAAAAACGAAAGTGAAAATCTAGTGTGTCAATTTTGTGCACCCATCCACTATCATTTTCATGTAGTTTACAAAGTTCCTTTTGATGTAGCTAGCCACTCACTCAAAATGATACAACATGGGCTCACTTGCTCAACACCTCTTCCCAACTCAAATTATCAACAAATTTGTCCAACTAAACTTAGATATATTTCTTATTGATCAAGATAATTTCACTTTATGCAATATCTCTCATGTTGTACATAGTATGTCTTTTGTGTTTCTTTATTATCAATGGAAAAATTAAAATCTAGTTTAGTATGTCCACAATATACTCACTAATGACTATTATTCGTTCCATTGTCCTTCATTTCAACATTTCCTCTCTCACACAACTCCAATTATTAGAAAAGATTTTGTTGTAATTTCCTCTCTAATTGTTGAAATACAAATTAGCATGCATATCTAATTCATGCCAATCATTCATGTGAAAAATTATGCTCATGTAATCAATAATTATTTTGGAGACTAACCAAATTTGTCCCCCTTAAGAATACAAATATTTCATTTAAATACCTATTCTCTTATTTTTCATTTGCTCTGTTTTAATTTCTAAAGGTTTTCATGAATGTGTAGGTTACCAACTTGAGATTTTTTTATAGACATGTAAATTTGGTCAATAGAATAGGGAATAGGGTATATGAATTTCCAAATCATTAACATATTTTTTCTTCACTTATGAGATACCATGAGACTTCAAATTTTATGGCCATCCATTAGAAAAAACCCCAGTATCATTATATAAATATATGATATTTTTTAGAACCATACCAAGCTTACAAAATTCATTGATACTTCAAAAATTCTTCCTCAACCTTAATATATATCATAGCACATAATTGTCTATTTGACAAATTAGTTTTGCATAGTCTTTGGGAATTGAAACCCTAGCTTCAAAGATCCTTACATAATTCAATATTTTTCCAATTGAATCATAGGCGAGGGTATTCCTCACCACAACTTGGCATTAGGATTTAAACACGCTCAATTGTTAACTCATTTGAGTTCTAATTAGAATTTTGTTGTGAGTTGCATCTCAATTCTAGGAGTCATTCAAGGACACATTGCGAATTTGGTCCAAGGCTGTAAAATAAAAAGTGAGGTGCATGAATGAGTTATGTAAGATCCGAAATGTGTGTTTGGCCATGTCCCATGTGAGTATGCTACGTAAAATGAATCAATATAGGTTTTTCAAAATCGACCTCCTTGTTGAAAATTTGCATTAGCTTTTATTGAGTTAAAACTTTATAATAACCTTGGTGAAAATTTCATGTAATAAAAGTTAATAAAGGAAAAATAAGACCACAGTTAAGGGACACTTATTCGAAGTTGAATGCTAAGAAAATATATCCTAGTGGGCATCAGTGGATGTGTTTTTTGGCTAAGGAAAATTGGAAAAGGCTAAGGCAAAGGAAATAAAAGGGAAAAATGAATTTTTGGCACATTTATTTATGAAAATAAAGGAAATTAGGAGAAAATTAAGGTGAAAGGTCACAGGTTTCATGTGAGGAGGAAATTGAAGGAAAATAATGGAAAATAAAGAAAATAGAGGCCTCATTCATAAAAAGGCTTATGAGGATCAGTGGGCAAGATTTTTGCTAACCTTTTGTCAGTTCAAGTTTGAAGCTCTCTCATTATTCTCTCTCTCTCTCTCACTCTTGGTCATTTGGTGTTTTCTTGGAGCACTCTAGATTTGGATCAAGGAAGGAAAAGCATGCAAAGGGAAAGGGAGGAAATCAAGGATCAAGTAAGAAGTGCAGGATGAGGCATCTTCAGGAGGAATACTTGCAAGTAACCTTTTACATGTGTGATTTACTAGCTGGTTTGGACATGCATGGCTTTTCATGTTGGTGTATGGTTCTCTTGCTGTCGATGGCATGGTTTTTTCTGGTTATGACAGTGGTTTTCAGACTAGCCTTTCCTTTTTCTAGATTCCATGGTGTTGGGATTTTTATTTTGGTTTTGAGCTTTGGTTTGCTAGATGGATTTTAGAATACGGGGTGGAGGTGGTCTCAAGGTTCATTCCCAAAGGCCTAGGAATCCGTTGACCAGTTTTGGTGGGATACATGGTAAATCCTGAGGGAGAAGTCTCGGTTTAGGGCCCAGTGATTTGTGTTTGGATTACGATAAATGCTGAGATACTGGGCTCGATTTAGTGCCTAGTGATCTAAGTTTTCATTGTGGTAAAGCCTGAGAGGTAAGGAGACGAAAAACTCCTTAAGGATAGTGATGGATTCTGGATGGCATTCCAAGTTTGCTTTGGTTGTGATTAGAGCATCGATTTTGGTGTGATTATGGTTTGGTCAGAGTGGAGGTGGTTTAACCTCTGGATTCCCTTGGTTTTTCTTGGATTGATCGTTCTATGAGATACCACATTCATGCCTAGGATATGGCATGGGGGTGACTAGCTGAAAGAAATATTTGGTTCAGCCATGTCTATGGTTGGGTGGTATGTGGAAGTCCCAAACCTGGTCAAATTTTCCTACGATTAATAAAAGTTCAGTTCTCTTACTTTTGTACTTGTTTATATGTGGATTTAATCGTTGTCATATCTCTAATATTGATATGTTTTAATGTTGGTTATAAGCATAGTTATGTAACTGGTTCATGTCATGGTTATTTCATATATTTACTTGTAATTGTTAAATCGATGGATGCAAGACCTAATTGAAGGTAAGATAGTTCAATGGAGAAGGAGATGATCCTTCTAGTTATGTTTAATAAGTTATTTTAGTCATTTATGCTCTGTTTTGTATCCTAGACATGTAGGTTTCAGTGACGCCAAGTGTTTGATAGAATGTCAATCCCAATTGGGGATGCTCATGCCTAGTCCTTAGGTTTATTTTTTATTTATTAGCATTTTTATCATGTCTTTGATGGATTATGAAGGTTGTAAAAAGTTATGGGCAGAGGCTGGAATTCTGCTCTAGAAAAGTGGCTCAAATCTCAGGGTCACTAGCATAGGTCTACTGGGAAAAGTCCACAGTCATTGGCATAGAGGCTTATGAGAGCGAATTTGAGTTTTTGGTTGTTATCTTTCCTATAACATGAGAGCGACTCTAGATTAAAAGGCTTAAATCATCAGTGAGGCTCAGGAATAGGCTGTATGAGTGGTTGACATGTCTCCTGAGGGTGTTTTGCTATTGTGGATGGGTTTGTTTGATATGTTCCATCGATTCCATTTCCTTAAGGTCACCTAGGAGATTGAATCCCTTAGTAACCTCTCTCATCACATGTTTTCCCATCTAGTTGGCTGCTTGGGTGGACCTGGGAGGAGGGGGTGTTACAGATTGGTATTAGAGCATGGTTGTGCTCTCCTTGGATGAAGATGCTTGGTCATGCATACATGTCAGTTGCATGTGTACCTTTTACACTTGCATTCCATGTGCTTGCTGCATTGCATCATGTTGATCATTATTGTAGTAAGTTTGTCATGAGGAACTTGATGTGATTTTGTTGGATGCATCGCCGAAAGTATATGACTGGTTGGATATGGTTATATGTCTCTTACATCCTTGTATGTTAGGTAAATTCTTGAATGTTTTTATTACATGTATCAGTCTTGTAGGTTGATTACAAGAATTGATCACTTATGCTCGACTATATGAGTTCATATGTATGTGTAGTTGATTAGGCATTGCTTATGCATGTTGATAGTTTCATGAGGCAACGCGTGCAATGAACCAATGGTTGTTGTCATGCATGAGGTCACAGCATGCATTGTTGATATGGCCTTGCATTGATGAGTGGACCCTAGTTAGAATGGTGTTTATGCATTGATACACTTATTTGATATATGTCTATATGTTGTTATGATTATGTTATACATGTATCATGTTGATTTGATGATCTTACAAACAAGGCACCCTCCTCGAATTATGCTAAGGTATGTTTGTTTATTGTGATTCGGCTTACCTGGCGTACTATGCCTTGCATGAAAGAGATCAGATGGCTAGCAAGGTGGTAGAGTACATAAAATATCCCTATGCATCAGATGGGCAGCGTGGTGTGGGGCACTCTTATGAGTTGGAATACACATTGAGAAGCCTGAAGGAAGAAATAAGGAGTTTCAAAGCAGACAATGACAAAATCATGCAAGCACATGAGAGACAAGAATAGGTGAAAGTGATACTACTTCAGAGTTTGTTAGATTTACAGTGACAGGGACCACTCCGTATTAGCCATGGACATGGGGAAAAAACTAATCGGGCATATGGCAGTAGGTATCCTAGTAGACATAGGTCATATAGATCTGACATGATCAGAGATGGAAGGTTGTTGGACACTCTAGATAGAAGAAGTGATCGACATAGGTACTATTCCAGTTCTGGTTCTCATAAACATCATGATCGTCATCGTCATCATCCTTACAGGAGGAGTGATAAGGGATACTTTCCATATGAGTTTAAGAAGGCAAAGCAACCTACCTTTGATGGAGAGATCAAGAAGTCACATGATGCAAAAGCATGGTTGCTTGGTACGAAGAAATTTTTCTAATTGCATGATTATTTAGAAAACATGAAAGAAAAGATAGCCACTTTCAGTCTCAAAGGTAAAGCAAATATTTGGTGGGAAGACGTGAAGAAATTAAAAGGTATACATGAGGAGGATTTGACTTGGCATGCATTTGAAAGGCTCTTCAAGAAGAAGTAATTGTTTGAGAGGTACCATGATGACAGAGCTAACACGTTTTATGAGTTGTGGATGGGTTCTATGACAGATGATGAGTATACTGGAATATTTTTGGAGTTGTTGAGATATGTGTCTTATCTCAAGGAGGAGAAGGAAAAGGTTTATAGATTCATCAATGGACTTCCAGTTGCATACAGAGACCAGATTGAGTTCGATGAGCCTAGATCATTAGAGGAGGCCATCCAAAAGTTGAAGCATTGTTATGAGCAGTCGAAGTGTAAAGTTGAGCCCAAGCATGACTTGAAAAGAAATTATAAGCTAAAGGAAAATGGACACCAAAGAGAGGAAGACCTCAATATGCAAGTGAGAAGGAAAATATAGTTCCTTACAAGAGATTCAATAGAGCTAAGAAGGGATTTGGGGACCAGCAGGCTAGAGGTGGTGGTAGGGAACCATTGCAGTGTTGGATATGTGGTAAGGATCATCGTAAGAGGGATTGTCCACAATATCAGAGTGGTGGTAGACCCCAGATCTACAGTGCTTAGGAGGCGCATACAGTTGGTGATGTTGGTCATAGCATTCCTCGGATCTATGAAGTTGTGGACAGTAGGCATGCAAATCATCAGGCATCGATCATTGAGATGGATGGTAAGATTTGTGATCAAGTTGTTTATATTTTGATTGATCCTTGATCTAGCTAAAGTTATATTAATCTTGACCTAGTGGATAAGTGTGGTTTAAGAAAAGAAGTGCATGCAAAATATTGGTTGGTATAGTTGGCTATAGGTACAAAGAATCGAGTTCACCATTGGGTTAGAGCTTGCGCATTTGAGTTAAACGGTATGCCTACAACAACACATTTGAATGTATTACCATTGCGTTCATATAGTATGCTTTTGGGTATGGATCAACTATACCTTCACAGAACCAAAGTGGATTTCTTCAACAAGGCCAATGAGTGTGTGGATGATAGTGGGGAAAATAAGACTTTTAAAGGGAAGAATAAGCCTATATCAGTGAGGATGTTTATTGCTATGCAGGCTAAGCATAGTTGCAGAAAAGGTTGTGTGATGTTTCGAGTACACATTTCTAGTGACAAGGGTAAGGAGGTTGATGATGCAGATGTGTTAAGTAGATACCTGGTTTTGCAGTAGTTTCAGGATGTATTTCCTTATGACATTACAGAATTTCCACCTCACAAGGAGGTAGACTTTTATATTGAGTTGGTTCCAGGGTCATCACCAACATCAATAGCACCTTACAGGATGAGAATACCTGAGCCGGTTGAGTTAAAGTTTCAACTGAAGGAAATGTTGGACAAGGGGTACATTAGGCGAAGTGTATTGCCTTTGGGTGCACCAATGTTGTTCATGAAGATGAAATTTGGTACTCTTAGATTGTGCATTGACTAAAGGCAGCTGAACAAAGCAACAATTAAGAAAAAATAGCCATTTCTGAGGATTGATGATTTGTTTGATCAGTTTAAGGGAGTAACAATGTTCTCTAAGATCGACCTGAGATCGGGATACCATTAGGTACGCAACAAGGAAGAGGATATCTTCAAGACTACGTTCAGGACCAGGTATGGGCATTATGAGTTTGTTGTTTTTCCATTCGGTTTGACTAATGCGCCAACTAAATTTATGTGTTTGATGAATAGTGTGTTGCGTCCTTGTCTGGAGAAGTTTGTTATTGTATTCATTGATGACATACTGTTCAATTCTAAGAATGAGGAAGAACATACCGAGCATTTAGAGGTAGTGTTGATATTGCTAAGAGAGCATCAGTTGCATGCTAATCTTAGCAAGTGCAACTTCTCTCAGATAGAGGTGCATTATTTGGGGCATGTTGTTTCCAAGGATGGGATAGAAGTGGATCCAGAAAAGATAAGGGTTATTATGGAGTTGGAAGCTCCTAAGAATGTGGATGAGGTGATATCATTCATGGAATTGGTAGGTTACTACAGGAGGTTCATCAGAAATTTATCACGCATTGCATATCCTATCACATCATTGTGGCAAAAAGGTAAGAAGTTTGAATGGACAGAAGAATGTGAGGCTAGTTTTGAGTAGCTAAAGCAGTTGTTGACACATGCACCAGTGCTACAAATTGTGGATCCAGACAAGTAGTTTGAAGTGTTACATATTCTTGCAAGAGAGGACTTGGCAGAGTTCTCATGCAAGAAGGGCAGGTAGTGTGCTATGAGTCACGGAAATTGAATGAGCACGAGAAGAACTATCCAACGCATGATCTTGAGCTAGCAATGATTATACATGAATTGAAGATGTGGAGGCACTATCTTCTTGGTAGGAGATTTACATTGATGAGCAATCATAGTGGGTTGAGATATTTGTTTGATCAGCCGAATGTAAATGTAAGGAAAGTTAGATGGTTGGCTACCCTTACTAAGTTCAACTTCAAGATTAGATACATCAAAGGGAAGGAGGACCAGGGTGCATATTCTCTTAGCATGAAGGTATAGGTAAATCATAGCAGCTATGAGATCTTATGGGAAAGAGTTACAAGATAGGGTTTTCCAGGAAGGACAGCGGGATGACAGATACATGGATATTATGCATAGGTTATAGCAAAACACAGGTACATGTATAGGTATAGACTCAGGTACAAGTACAGGTATAGGTGATCAGGATTCAGACTATTGTCTCATGGCAGATGGTTTGGTGAGATTTAGAGACATGATCTATGTGCTAAATTGCAGTGGGCTCAAGAATCTTATCTTGAGGGGATTTCATGCCAAGCCATAACCAGGCCATTAAGGATATCAGAAGACATTGACGATGGTAAAGAAGTTCTACTATTGACCAAAGCTAAAGAAGGAAGTGGCAGAGTTCATGGCTATATGTTTAGATTGTCAGCAGGTCAAGGTGGAATGTAAGCATCTAGGTGGTTTACTACAACCTATAGCAATTCCGGAATGGAAATGGAAGGTCATTTCCATGGATTTCATCATCGGTCTTCCGAGGACAATAAAGCATCATTACTCTATTATGGTCATGGTTTACAGGTTGAGGAAGGTAGCTCACTTCATTCCAGCATATCGTACATAATTAAGCAGTGAGGTAGTACAGGTGTTCATCAAAGAGATAGTGAGACTGTGTGGTGTTCCAAATAAGATTGTGTTAGACAGAGATGCAAAATTCACTTCCAATTTTTGGAAGGAATTATTTGCAAGTTTGGGTACAGAGGTGGCCTTCAATGCAACTTATCATCAGGAGACAAATGGACAGACAATGAGGGTCAACAGGATCTTAGAGGATATGTTGAGGATGCACGTAATGCACTAGCAGAAGAAATGGGATGTGTACCTTCCATTGGTTGAGTTTGCATACAGAAATGGTTATTAGGAGTCTTTGAGGATGATTTCTTTCGAGGAATTGTATGGACGTAGTTGTAACACTCCCATCAGCTAGAGTGATCCATTGAACAGGGTAATTATTGGATAGGACATGTTGGTATACATGGAGCAGGAAATGCAAGTTATAAAGAAGAATGTGAAGGCAACATGGGATAGACAAAAGAGTTATGTGGATGAACACAGGGTATTTAAGGAGTTTAAGGTTGGGGAGCATGTTTATTTTCACATCAAACCCAAGCAAATATATTTAAGGATTGGTTCATGTGCCAAGTTGACGAAGATCCTTGAGAGGATTGGACTAGTGGAATATTGACTTAAATTGCCTCGCACAGTGAAAGTCCATGATGTTTTCCATATTTCATTTCTTAAGAAGTATATAAAGGATGTTGATCATGTTATTGATTAGTCTGTATTGTAGTTGGAGTAAGAAGGAGAGTTCTAGTCAGAACCTTAGTGCATATTGTAGTGGAAACATATCATGCATAGGAGGAGAGCCATAGAGCAAGTTAAAGTGCAGTGAAAGCAATTGGGGACTGAAGAAGCTACATGGAAGATGGCAGATCAGATGCGGGCCCTATATCCTTCATTGTTTGTTGAATGAGGCAAAGCAATTTTGGTTTGATGTTGGTATATGTTTGGCATATGTTTTGTTGATTTTTTAGTATATGTATGTATATGTATATGGATGTACATACTGTTGGGCGATAAAAAGGTGTCTTTTGAACTCCTAATTACCTTCACATTAATTATCAACCCAGGGACGACTTTTTATTTCAAGAGTGTACTCAGTCTGAGGCGGCTATTTACTCAAGAGTAATGTTTTGTAGTATAGTGCTCAAAGTCCAAAAGTAAATGAAAGCTGGAAATAAAATCTAATTGGAACAATAAGAAACTGAAATGTTCTAAACTAAATCATTCACTCAAACAACCATCAATCGAGGATACAGTAGCAATAACTCATTCCTCTGGATATTGATGCAATTGAAATCAAACCAGAACAAGACAATCAATCTGGGAACGAGGAAGCAATAACCAATGTTCTCTACAGTTGAGAGTCCTACTTTAAAGCAGTTAAAAGGAAATCAAAATGGAACTAAAGCTGCTATTGAAAGTAAACTAGGAAAACTCTTTAAAAGCACTCTTGCAATGAATCAACAGAAATGAACAACAAAGCTTCATCTAACAAAAATTATTTATTAATCGAAAGGAATAGCAATGCTAAAATACTAGAATTAAACAACAATCTTAAATGGAACCGAATAGCAAAACTAAGTAATTAGAAAGACACAACAACTATAAATGTAATTGAATCAGCAACCTATCAGCATGAACATTAATCGCAGTTATTGAAGCAACAACAATCGTAGTTATAATTGAATAGTAACTTAATTGAACAGCCATTGCAATTATAAATGAGCAGCAATTAAATGAACCATAGTCTTAATTAGATAGCGCAGCATTAGATCAGAATTATCAGGAGGACATTTCATGTTATAATTAATAATTCTATCACTAACACAATCTAATTATGATTTCAACGAAATGTTCATAAACAAAAGATTACTGAACAAAACAATTTAAAGAAATGAAAAGGAAATCAAACCATCACACGAAAACAATTGTAAAGATATGATACACAGCAGCAGCAGCGTACTCCACCAGAGGCTGGGCCCTTAGCCGCCAGCGGATGCTGCTGGGTTACTTCAGAATGAAAAGAATGAACAGCAACTCCCAAATCATGTATTAATCAGCCAATTGTGGAATCATTACAACAGCAAAAGCTTGAGAATTACAGCATGCAACAATCCCTATCCTATCATGAATAATCCACCATCATTCTTCATCATTTCAATCCCCCCCATCTCTGATCTCTGTTCTGATTTAAATAAAGAGAGATCAGAGAGAAGTTACAATAAAGATAAGTACAACATGATTTGTATTACAAAATTGGTTTGCTTCTAACCAATTGATCAACAAGAAGATATATTTCCTTCCAGATTTCAAAAAGAGCAAGACGAATTTGGATTTGCAGCTGAGATTTGGAGGACGGCCGCAACAACAAATCTGAGAAAATCATGCTCAAAGAACCCTGCGTTTCTCTCAGTACAAGCCGAATTTGGGCAAACCGTTCTCTTAAAAAGTTAATTGGGTCCGTTCTAGACAAAACCCATGTTCCGGATTTTCCATATTCTGCTTTATTTGCTCAGAATCTCAATCGCAAAACCGTCACTTCTTATTCGAGCGAATTTCTGAGTTGGCACTTTTAGTGATCAAATCTTCAATCTGGAAATTATATTGGAGGCTAAAAATGGTGAATAATGTTACAACTGATTTATTAAAACTATTATTGATAAAATCATGGATTATAATCAATTTATTAGAAATAAAGGAGAATAAATAGTATTCATCCATAAGAGCATAAATCATTTATAAAATGGATTTGAATGATAAATTATAACATATGATATAATAGAGAAGAGTAAAAATGGATGAAATAAGTGTTACAAAGTGGTCGTATTCATGACCCAACATACCCCCACACTCAATATGTTGCATGTCCTCATTCAACGAAAACTGAATATATTGCATGTCCTCATGCAACCCAAAGACAAAAACCCATGTGTTAACCAAGCAAAAGAAATATGTTCTTCTCAGCTCATGAAATGGATAGAACAAATGAATTCTTCCTTAATTAATGAATATTCACTTTTAGTAATCTTGATGAAGGCATAACAATTTTTACATTGACATTCAACTATATGTATATATGAAGTTGCAACAAAATATGATATAAGTAACAACAAACTTCATTAACCATTTCTCAAAAACTACAAACCAGCTTTTGTTGAAATTT
This sequence comes from Pinus tabuliformis, assembly GCA_031772625.1. Classification (NCBI taxonomy): domain Eukaryota; kingdom Viridiplantae; phylum Streptophyta; class Pinopsida; order Pinales; family Pinaceae; genus Pinus; species Pinus tabuliformis. The sequence goes on along the minus strand of CM062818.1, from coordinate 1,271,150,523 downwards.
GGCAAGTAAATTTATAATATATGAATGCCTTTATGATCCAAAAATTAGACTGTTTTGATGCATGGATCATGAGATATAAACAAAATGGTTGTAGGTGAGAGTGCATGATTTCCGAAATTTTATGAACCAATTTATCTTGAAATTGTCTGGGTTTGTATTAATGATACGTCTGTGTTTTCCAAAAATCACAAGAATTGAGTTCATAGCTTTAAAAATATTATGGAAATAAATTTCTACACTGAAATTGTATGCCTTAAATGAGAAAGAAAATAGGAAACATCCATCATGCGTAGCAATTCCTCCCCCTCTTTGAAAAATTAGCATGCCCTCATGCGATGCTAGAAAACAAATAGAGGTGGTTGCTACTATCTGTTGAATTCTATGCTTGGTGTAAAACAACATGGAATAAGGGAGGTGTTGAGAATGAATAAGAATAGCAATGGATGATAAAGAATATGAATGACGTGGTCATAAGAAAGAAATGAAGGAACACTCCCCCACACTCGGAAATGATATGCTGCTAAAAAAGGGGAAGTGGTAAAGATGTGAAATGAAGGATGATAAATAATGCTCAAAATGGATTTTCATTAAATTCTCCTAAATTCGTAATAAATTAGAAAATTATGCTATTTTACCTCGAGTTTTACCTCCAAAAAGAAAAATGTGAAATGACATATATGGATTGGCAGTTGTTGAAGCTGAGTTGGTGCGGAAAGTGATGCAAAAGGTGGAATCCAGGTAAGCACACCATGTCTGAAGAATTGTTCACGTTCGCGAGCCTCTTCTGTTAAGTGCAATAGTGTGGTCATGCTACGAATAGAATTCTGCCCATACTTGTTGTTCTCCTGTAAACAAAGCACTATTTTGCATACAATGTTCTTGAATCCATAGTGTTAGCTTTGAATAGCAACAGATAAGATGCATGCAAAATTTCAATTAGAAAAACTTATGTATACATGCAATACTAATATGTTGTCAAATCAACAAGGTATGGCAAAGTGCAGTAATCATATCGCATGCAATCCCATAATGCATACATTCCCCCCTCCAATTGGAAAATGGTTTCCATAACCATAAAGCATATGAAAGGGGTGGTGCGGACGGCAAGGCAATGGAATGAACAATATATCAGTAAGTGAAGCAGAGTACACTTATCAATGATAGGACGGTGAAAGTTATGGTTATATTGAGAGCAAAGTGTGTAAAGATAGTTATGAATAAGAGATAGGACGCTTTGGATTGATGATAGTTTATGCAAAACGAAAAAGGACAACAATATGCTAAAAAGATGCTTTGCTGACGGTATTCTAGCTGAAAATGATGTGATTGATCATAAAACAATTTCTCATGCATAAATGTTCAAAACAGGGAAAAAGTTAAGGAAATAACTTCTCTGATAAAAAGAAAAAATAAGAAAAGGGTATTATAATAATAATTGACGATAAGATATAAATTCAATACCATAAGCAGAGCCACTGCTGCCAGCAGGCGTCCATAGCCTCGGCAGGGTTGCTTTTTAACCCATATGAGCCAGGATCCTCAATTTATAAATGGAGAGTTACAGTTCTGTTCTACAGAAGAGATCAGTGTGCTGGCGTGGTAACCAGATAATCACACTGCCATTCACTGGGATGTAGCAAAAGTGATCAGGCCGGCTCGTGATGAAACCTCCTGTTCCAAGGATAATTTGGCTATCCAATGGATCATAACCCTGGTGTGGTGGCCATAATGGGAATGTCACTTTGTTACAACCTTATGAACATGGTAGGCTAGCTCGTAATGAGACCCCCTATCCTCCATCTACGAACATAATTTTGTTGTTATTACATATTTTTATGATAAAATGAGGGAGGCTCAGTACTCCTTAAGAGTAGAGATGGTGGAAGAAGTTGAACATGTCAATAGAAAAATATACCCATAATCTCATTTATTACAGACAGAGAAGATTATAACCAGGAAGGGTGGAACCAGCATGGTATTAAGATGATCAATCAATATCATGTTTAACAGAAAACAATGTAGTAAAGTAGTATATAAATAATTGTGTCCCTTTTGAAAATAAGCTATCATCAAGGAGTTGTCCTGTTAAAGATCATAACGTGAATGATATTAACTCGCTTCAATAGAATCCATAATTCTTGTCCTTATAAAAGTAGTGTACTTCATGCCATGAAAGGGAATCAGTAAAATGTGGTTGAGATGAACGAGGAATAATCCCACAAGAGGAAGGAAAGGGTTGCTCTCAAAAATATTCCCAAAGTGTTGCTCTTTTGAAGGAACAGCAAAAACACTCAAAAAGTGGTGTTCCGTGTAGGGAACAGCAAAGGAAATGCACACAAAAAAAGCAAAAATACACACACACAAAAAAAAAGTGTGAAAATGCGAATGTCGTTCCTTTGGAAAAAGGAACAGCAAAAACTAAAAGTGTCGTTCCTTTAGAAAAAGAACAGCAAAAATAAAAAGTGTCGTTCCTTTGGAAAATGAACAGCAAAAACGCAAGTGCCGTTCCTTTGGAAAAGGAACAGCAAAAATGAAAAGTGTCGTTCCTTTGGAAAAGGAACAGCAAAAACGCAAGTGTTGTTCCTTTGGAAAAGGAACAGCAAAAATCAAAAGTGTCGCTCCTTTGGAAAAGGAACAGCAAAAATGCAAGTGTCGTTCCTTTGGAAAAGGAACAGCGAAAATGCAAGTGTCGTTCCTTTGGAAAATGAACGGCAAAAATGAAAAGTGTCGTTCCTTTGGAAAATGAACAACAAAAATGAAAAGTGCAGAAGTGTTGTTCCATTAGAAAAAGAACAACAAAATGTGAAAGTGCAGGAGTGTTGTTCCATTCGGAAAGGAACAGCAAAACGTAAAAGTGCAGAAGTGCTGTTCCATTCGAAAAGGAATAGCAAAATGTGAAAGTGCAGAAGTGTTGTTCCATTCGGAAAGGAACAGCAAAACGTGAAAGTGCAGAAGTGTTGTTCCGTTCGAAAAGGAACAACAAAACGTGAAAGTGCAGAAGTGTTGTTCCATTCAGAAATGAACAACAAAACGTGAAAGTGCAGAAGTGTTGTTCCATTCGAAAAGGAACAGCAAAACGTGAAAGTGCGGAAGTGTTGTTCCATTCGAAAATGAACAGCAAAATGGACAATCATAAAATGCAAACATGCAAAAAAAACAAATTAGCTGTTCACGGCATTGATGCTGAGGATGAGTTACACTTTGAATGAAGCAACACCTGAAACACAAAATATAAGAGAAATTAGAAAATAAACAACATTTTATTTAAAAACAATATGTAAATTAAGTTACAACAGCTATGATATTATGTAAAAAAAATAATCTTTTTGAAAAATGTTTTGGTAGCAGTGACAAGACATGAATCTTCAAATCGAAATCAATTCTTCATTTCTTCTATTATGAATCCTTTGGGTAATGACTTGGATGAAATTCCTTTGTTTTATTAAAATTTCTTTCAAAAATCACTCGTCCATAAATTGACCTTCTTTATTTTCCCAAGACCTGTAAAAAACGAGTGTCTACCTGCAATAAAACATCAAATCATGGAGAAAGAGAGGTGATCGGGCTCCCCTAATCCAAGAATTATGCAAAAAACTAACAAGTAGTTACTCTATATAACAAATCCATAGAGAAAATAACAAAGTAAAATTTATTTGTCACCCGCGGGAGAGCAGTGGTCGACCATACTAACCAGCGGTATTTTAATCACAACTTGTTTGTTTTTCGTCCAAATTGAGTGATTCCAAAGCCAAATGAGAGCTAATTCAAAGGGTTATCTCCAGTAGCAACAGGTTTTAAAAATTCAATGCTATGATATGTCAAATTTGTTTAGAACAACCTGCATAATAGAGTCATTTTCGATTACCCAATCTAGACCAACGATTGATATTTCAAGCATAGATTCTTCGTTTGATGTCGGATTCAAATGATTCAAATTGGAAATGAAAGTAGATTCATTTATTTATCTCCAATAGAAACAGGTTTTGAATACAAGAAGAATTGATAGATCAAATAATGTAAAGAACAGTCGGAAAAACAGAGTTTTAAGAGTGCTGATTTACGATAGATAGTCAGTATTTCGATCATAACTTCCCCATAAGAAATCAAAAATGAGTGATTCCAATTGCATTTTAAACTATATTCATGGGGGAATCTACCATAGAAACAGGTTTTAAAAATATGGTCATTTAGACCTCCAAAAATTGACTGTCCCAACTCTGTTCCTGAGCTGCCCGCTAGATATCCGGTCAATGTTTTGGTTCTAACTTTATCGTTTCAAATCCAAATTGAGTGGTTCAAATAGGGTTAGAAAGTAGACATCAAGGGCTACCTAGGGTAGAAACAGGTTTTAAAAATATTCACTTTTGGTCTCTCAAAACATGACTGTCCCGACTGTTTTTCCAGAAATCTCATCAAGCCCGCAAGCCAAAAAAATGATATTCAACCATTTTTTCATATTGATGATAAAGATGAATATAAGTGTTTGTAGAATTGTTATTTCTATTATAAATCATCTACATACACAAATGAATTGAAACATTTATCATCGATATTGATTTCAATAGCATGTTGCAACAAAAGAAACAACTAGTTTTACAAAAAAAAACAAAATGCATTTATTTATTCCCTTATTTATTTTATTTTCTACACTAACCTATTTTGATTTGAAAAATGAATATGACTACGTATAGGAGTATTTCCAATGGAACCATTTTCGAAATAGGGCTTCATGTATGCACATACCCAAATTTGAAAAATGCATGTTAATGGATATTAGGGTATGAGAAGCCAACTTCCCTTCAAAAAATGGTATCAAAAATTGTTGAAGCATAGAGTGATGTTGCAAACAAATGATGGAGTGAAACCAATGTTCAATGTATCCGTTACTTTCTTGATTTCTCATATCCATCAGATCATGAAGTTCTTGAGCTTTTAAAATAGCTTGTTGATACATACTATAAGAAACCTCATTTTCTTCCATAGCTTCTACAATTTTTGAATTTGAAACATTCTGAATCTCATTATAAGTTTTCTATAATGGTGCATGTGAGATAGAATGGGTGGGAAGGGTGGTTAAATTTGGTAGTTCAACATTGTAAGCATGTTGTACTGGTTTATTATGGTGAGGGTGTGGAATTAGTTGAGCAGGAAAAAGTGTAAGGAATGGAGCATTTTGATGATGTGGTTGATTGGGTTGCGTGAATGGTTTTGATGGGCAAGCAAGGTGTTGTGGAAGAGCTGGTGGAGAATATGGAGAATGTGCTTGTGCTACAAGATGAGGGAGAGTAGTTATGCAAGCATGAGATGAACCATGCCAAACTTGAGATTTGTGGGGGTTATATTGAGATGGACATGGCTGCCCTAAAACATGAGTATTCCATAATGGATTATGCAAGTAAGAGAATGAAGAGGAAGTGTTTTGAACCATACCTATTGACCTTGTTGCAGCTTCCCCATCTCTTTGATATGCCACTTCCAAATTAGATAAAGAAGAACAACCATTTATGGTATGCTCCTTTTGATCATGAGGACAAAACACTTCATCAAATTCTTGATTTTTATGAGCCTGCAAACATCCAATTTTGCATTTAGAGAGCTAATAAAATCAACTTTAAAATTTTCAAATAAAGCATTGATTTCAGCTCTTATGTCCCCTATTCTTGTAGCAGATTTGGAAAAGAAAGAACAAGCATCTCTAGAATTCTTACCAGCCTTGGAGATTCCTCTTGAATACCTTATGCACAATTCACAAACATCATCATATGACAACTGAAAAACATCACCTTTTCCTATCAGATTTAAGAGTTCTCAAAATTCATCTTTGATTCCTTTAAGAAGGAGTGTCTTTAAGATCTCTTTTTCCAAATGCTTATGCTTTGATTTTTGAAGGTTATAATGAAATCAATCTACATAATCGTCCAAACTTTCATCTTCCCCTTGTATCATACCGAAAATATCTTCATTGGATTTGCAATAGTCTTGGTACTTCTTCAAGAATATGTTCTTCATGTCCTCCCATGTTTGGATGCAATTCCCACCTAGGCTCATGAACCATCGGAGAGCTGCTCCTTTTAGAGTAAGAGGAAACACTTTAAATCTTTGATCATTAGTACAATAATCATATCCTCTACAAAGTATTTCGAACTCAAACAAGAATGTATCTGGATCTTCATTTGTCAAGCCATGAAAATTTGGTAGAGACAATGGGGGAATTATGTGCATTTGTGTCACTCCTCCTAGATCTTTGATAGGAAATTCAAAAGTAAAAATGTGATCCATTTCTTACCATAATAGAAGATGTTCTTCATGTGTTTCTTCGAGGCCCCTTCTTCAAATGTTCCTGTCAATCGGTTAGTGAAATGGGTGGTTCTTACATCACCACTTGAGAGAAATCATGAGATTTGGTTTTCAAAATTTCTATATATATTTTTTTAATTCATTCACACAAAAATTCAAACATCTATTTCTACCCAACAAAGCAACAACAAATCTGTTAGGGAAGTGGACAGTGGAGCAGGGCTTTTACATGCTCTGCACGCAGGTTCTTACCTTCCGTTTTTAAGATCCAACTCTTCCCTAGCAAGCACTCATCAGATTCACACTACTCTTTAGAAATGGCTACACTCTCCCCGGCAATGGCGCCAAAATGTTGGGCGATAAAAAGGTGTCTTTTGAACTCCTAATTACCTTCACATTAATTATCAACCCAGGGACGACTTTTTATTTCAAGAGTTTACTCAGTCTGAGGCGGCTATTTACTCAAGAGTAATGTTTTGTAGTATAGTGCTCAAAGTCCAAAAGTAAATGAAAGCTGGAAATAAAATCTAATTGGAACAGCAAGAAACTGAAATGTTCTAAACTAAATCATTCACTAAAACAACCATCAATCGAGGATACAGTAGCAATAACTCATTCCTCTAGATATTGATGCAATTGAAATCAAACCAGAACAAGACAATCAATCTGGGAATGAGGAAGCAATAACCAATGTTCTCTATAGTTGAGAGTCCTGCTTTAAAGCAGTTAAAAGGAAATTAAAATGGAACTAAAGCTGCTATTGAAAGTAAACTAGGAAAACTCTTTAAAAGCACTCTTGCAATGAATCAACAGAAATGAACAGCAAAGCTTCATCTAACAAAAATTATTTATTAATGGAAAGGAATAGCAATGCTAAAATACTAGAAGTAAACAGCAATCTTAAATGGAACCGAATAGCAAAACTAAGTAATTAGAAAGACACAACAACTATAAATGTAATTGAATCAGCAACCTATCAGCATGAACATTAATCGCAGTTATTGAAGCAACAACAATCGTAGTTATAATTGAATAGTAACTTAATTGAACAGCCATTGCAATTATAAATGATCAGCAATTAAATGAACCATAGTCTTAATTAGATAGCGCAACATTAGATCAGAATTATCAGTAGGACATTTCAAGTTATAATTAATAATTCTATCATTGACACAATCCAATTATGATTTCAACGAAATGTTCATAAACAAAAGATTATTGAACAAAACAATTTAAAGAAATGAAAAGGAAATCAAACCATCACACGAAAACAATTGTAAAGATATGATACACAGCAGCAACAGTGTACTCCACCAGAGGCTAGGCCCTTAGCCGCCAGCGGATGCTGCTGGGTTACTTCAGAATGAAAAGAATGAACAGCAACTCCCAAATCATGTATTAATCAGCCAATTGTGGAATCATTACAACAACAAAAGCTTGAGAATTACAGCATGCAACAATCCCTATCCTATCATGAATAATCCACCATCATTCTTCATCATTTCATTCCCCCCCATCTCTGATCTATGTTCTGATTTAAATAAAGAGAGATCAGAGAGAAGTTACAATAAAGATAAGTACAACATGATTTGTATTACAAAATTGGTTTGCTTCTAACCAATTGATCAACAAGAAGATATATTTTCTTCCAGCTTTCAACAAGAGCAAGACGAATTTGGATTTGCAGCTGAGATTTGGAGGACGGCCGCAACAACAAATCTGAGAAAATCGTGCTCAAAGAACCCCGCGTTTCTCTCAGTACAAGCCAAATTTGGGCAAACCGTTCTTTAAAAAAGTTAATTGGGTCCGTTCTAGACAAAACCCATGTTCCAGATTTTCCAGATTCTGCTTTATTTGCTCAGAATCTCAACCGCAAAACCGTCACTTCTTATTCCAGCGAATTTTTGAGTTGGCACTTTTAATGATCAAATCTTCAATCTGGAAATTATCTTGGAGGCTAAAAATGGTGAATAATGTTACAACTGATTTATTAAACTATCATTGATAAAATCATGCATAATAATCAATTTATTAGAAATAAAGGAGAATAAATAATATTCATCCATAAGAGCATAAATCATTTATAAAATGGATTTGAATGATAAATTATAACATATGATATAATAGAGAAGAGTAAAAATGGATGAAATAAGTGTTACAAAGTGGTCGTATTCATGGCCCAACACATACTGCCATGAACTAAGTTATAAATCTCCAATAAGTGGTATGGGTGTCATATTATTATGGTTGTTATATTATCCTGTTGTCATGATGTTTTTCTTTTGAGCAGGTGTTTCATTATAAATACTGCAATGAGTTAAGTTATAAAGCTCCTTGGGAAGTATGTTTGCTTTTCAGTTGTTTTTCTAAGGTCTTGGTGTGGTTTAACATCGAGGATAGTGTTCTCCAAGGAGGAGGGTTCTGTAACAACCCTGGTGAAAGTTTCATGTAATAAAAGTTAACAAAGGAAAAATAAGACCACGAAAGGAACAATTATTCAAAGTTGAATATTGGGCAAAGATATCATAGTGGGCATCACTGGATGTGTGTTTTGGCTAAGGAAAATTGGAAAAGGCCAAGGAAAACTCATTAAAAGGAAAAAAAGGCATTTTTGGCACATTTATTTATGAAAATAAAGGAAATTAGGAGAAAAGTTAGGTGAAAGGTCACATGTTGCATGTGAGGAGGAAATTGAACAAAAATAATGGAAAATGAAGAAAATAGAGGCCTCATTCATAAAAAGGCTTCTAAGGATCAATGGGAAGCTTTTTGCTAACCTTTTGTTAGTTCAAGTTTGGAGCTCTCTCATTATTTTGTCTCACTCTCTCACTCTTGGTCACTTAGAGTTTTCTTGGAGCACTCTAGCTTTGGATCAAGGAAGGAAAAGCAAGAAAAGGGAAAGGAAGGAAAGCAAGGATCAAGGAAGAAGCACAATATCAACCAACTTCAAGAGGAATACTTGCAAGTAACCTTTTGGATGTGTGATTTCCTAGTTGGTTTGGATATGCATGGATTTGCATGTTGGTTTATGGTTCTGTTGTTGTCGACAGAATGGTTTTGCTCATTATGACAGTGGTTTTCATCTTAGCCTTTCCTTTTTCCAGATGCCATGGTGTTGGGATGTCTATTTTGGTTTTGAGCTTTGGTTTTCTGTATGGATTTCAGAATTCAAGATGGAGGTGGTCTCAAGGTTCATTCCCAAAGGCCTAGGAATCACTTGATCGGTTTGGGCAGGATACATTGTAAAGCCTTAGGGAGAAGTCTTGGTTTAGGGCCTCGTGATCTAGGTTTGGATTGAGGTAAATCCTGAGGGATTGGTCTTGGTTTAGGGCCTAGTGATCCGGGATTGGATTGTGGTAAAGTCTGAGAGACAAGGAGACAAAAAATTACTGAAGGATAGTGATGGATTCTAGATGACTTTCCAAGTTTGGTTCGGTTGTGATTGGGGCATCGGTTTTGGTGTGATCGTGGTTTGGTGAGGGTGGAGATGGTTTAACCTATGGATTCCCTTGGTTTTTCTTGGATTTTTTTTTCTATGAGATCCCATATTCATGCTTGGAATATGGCACGGGGGTGAGTGGTTGAAAGAGACATTTGGTTCATCCATGTTTATGGTCGGGTGGTATGTGGAAGTCCCAAACCTGGTTGGATTTGCATATGATTAATAAAAACTAAGCTATCTTACTTTTATACTTGTTTATTTGTGGATTTAATGGATGTCATATCTCTTATATTTATATGGTTTAATGTTCGTTATAAGAATGGTTATGTGACTGATTCATGTCATTGTTATTTCATGTATTTTCATGTAATTGTTAAATGGATGGATGCAAGACCTAATTGATGGTATGATAGTTCAATGGAGAAGGAGGTGATCCTTTTCGTTATGTTTCATAAGTTATTTCAGTCATTTATGCTTTGTCTTATATCCTAGACATGTAGGTTACATTGATGCCAAGTATTTTCCAGAATGTCAGTCCTAGTTGGGGATTCTGAGGCCTAGTCCTGAGGTTGATTTTTGATTTATCAACATTGTTAACATGTATTTGATGGATTCTAAAGGTTGTAGCAAGTTATGGGTAAAGAGGTCGGGATTGTAGACTAGAAAAGTGGCTCAAATATGGGGTTCGTTGGCACAGGTCTACTGAGAAAAGTCCACTGTTGCTGGCACAAAGTTCTATGAGAGCGACTTTGAGTTGTTGGTCACTATATTGCCTATAACATGAGAGTGACTCTGGGTTAAAAGGCTTAAACCATCAGTGGGACTCAGGAACAGGTTGTCTGAGTGGTTGACATGTCTCATGAGGGTGTTTTGCTGATGCAGATTTGTTTGTTTGATATGTTTTATCGATTCCATTTCCTTAAGGTCACCTAGTTGATTGAATCCTTTAGTAACCTCTCTCATCACATGTTTTCCTGGCTGGCTAGTAGCTTGGGTGGACCTAGGAGGAGGGGGTGTTACAAACCTAGCTCTAAATATCATCAATAAATAAATTCTCAATCTATGGAATCCAAGGAGAGGGCTACTCCTAGTTGTAAGAAATTCCAAGAGTCCAACAGAATCAATGGTTCACCCATTTCAATCCTTGATTTAATTTTATCACTAGTTGCAACTAATTTCCTAGATCCATTTAAGGAAATATAGTGAATTTTCTATGGAGGTATAAAAACTAAACTAAGAAACATAAATGAGTTTTGTAAGGTTTAGAAATTGTGCTTAGGTATGATCCATGTGATGAAATAATCACAATATATTAAGCCAGGGTTTTATAAAATCCATCCTCTTGTGGGAAATCTGATTTGGTATTTACTTAAGAAAACCCTAGCTTCAAAGCTCATTAATTAAATCAATTTTAACCAATGCATTTCTCAGAAGGGTGCCTCTAGCTATAACCTAATGCCAATAGTCCAAAAAAAATGACATTTTCCCTATTTAAGTAATGGTTCACCATGGAGTATGCATGGAATTATTGAAGGTTGAAAGAGGGTGAGAATAAGAAGGAATAATAACATTAACTTGCAAAATTGAAGAGAGAGGTGAATGTTGTAGAGTTTATGGCTAAGGCTAAAGATAACCATGGAAAAGGTAGTTGATGGCCAAGGATAGGTTTAGAAAACCTTAATTTTACTAACATAAGAGGAACTAATGTGCATATGGAAAGGAATATAAAAATGAAAAAAAAATGTAAAATTTGAATGAGGTTTATAAGGAGAATTTGATAATGAATGGAGAACATTTTAGAGGCACACTACAAAAGGGTGTGCATGATATGATTGGGATTTTGAAAGAGAACATAATAGAAATATGGATTTGCAAGAAATATTATAATATTGAATAAAGAGAATATTAGAATTTTTAATGTCATAATACCATGTGGAAAGGTTCATGACTAGAAGTGTAGCATGTAGAAGTGGATGAATGATTATGACTAGAGAATTATAGTAATAAAGGAGGAAAATAGATATACATATGGAAATAAATAATGAGTCTAACCACATTCTTTGATTTATGCCTCTTCTCACAATAATGACATGTAACTGATGAAGATAAAGAAAATTAACTACATGCATTTTTTAAAGCCATTTAGAGGATATATTTTAGAGAATCCTCTGTGTTGGTGTTGAAAAACATCATTATCATTATTGGTAAGCCCTAATGTAGCTATATTTAATTGCTTAAATGATTCATAAAATTCCATGGATATTCCATAAGACAATTTGTCACAGTAGATTTGATATAGCTAGATAGAAATGTATACTATGAGGGTTAATTTCCTTAGATTCTAGACTTATTAATTATTGTTTCATCTTTATGCATGAATAGATAAAATGAAAAAGAAGAAAAGTAATAAAATAAAATAGAAGAAAAATACAATAAACATAAGATATACTCTAGGAAACCCTTATAAGAGAAAATCAAGTTGGAAGGTGAGGTTGTTGTACTCTCTCTTTATCTAGAGTGGAACTATTAATGTAAGAAAAAAATGATAAGGCACTCTCTATGGAGTTACTTGAGACTTGTAGAATAATAGGTTGCCAAAAATTGTAAATCCCCTATATTACTCTCTCTCACTCCCACTTCCAAGATATTTTTCTCTATTTTGGATCAAGATACAAGCAAAATGAATGGAGCCCTTATTCCTCCTGGTGGCTCAATTATAACATGGCCTAATATCCAACTAGGGTTTAGGATTGATCCCTCACTCTCAATTAGAGTTACCAATTTAACCCTTCTAGAGTCGTATTGCTATTCCCCACATGTCTAGCCAATTTGGCATGAGTAACAAGGACCATTGTGTCATCATCTCAAACAATGGTGGTCAATCATGCTAGTTTAAATTGCAGGAGGAATAACTTTTGCATATGTGACAACACTTTTGCTACTCCTCTTGTAAATGTCACCATGAATTGTAATTCATGTAATAATATGGAAAATGTAAAATAAGGTTGAGTTGGAGGACTAGACATAGATTTAGAGAGTTAGGAGGAGGAGTTTCTTGTGATGACTAAAAACCAAGGCCACTTCATTTATTCCCCACATAGCTCATTGGAAAATTAAATGGTCTATTGGTGTAAACATTGAAGTGTGTATGGGTAGTGTAACAACCCCTGGTTAAAAGTCCATGTAATAAAAGTTAATAAAGGGAAAATAAGAACATGGTTAAGGGACACTTATTTCAAGCTGAATGTTTTGCAAATATATCCTAGTGGGCATTACTAGATGTGTTTATGGCTAAGGGAGATTGGCAAAGGAAAATGGCTAAGGAATTAAAAAGGAAAAAAGGTTTTTTGGCACATTTATTTATGAAAATAGGAAAATAGGAGAAAATGAATGTGAAAGGTGACAGGTTGCATGTGAGGAGGAGAATGAAGGAAAATAATGGAAAATTAAGAAAATAGAGGCCTCATTGATAAAAAGGCTTATGAGGATCATTTTGTAACCTTTCGTCAGTTCAGTTTTGGAGCTCTCTCATTATTCTCTCTCTCTCTCACTCTTGAACGCTTTGAGTTTTCTTGGAGAATTCTAGATTTGGAGCAAGGAAGGGAAAAGGAAGCAAAGGAAGGACAAGGAAAGGAAAGGCGAGTAAAGATCAAGCAAGGAGGAGCATAATCAATAAGCTTCAGTAGGAATACTTGCACGTAACATATTCTATGTGAAATTTCCTAGCTGGTTTTGACATGCATGGATTTTCATGTTGTTATATGGTTATCTCGTTGTTGGTGGCATGGTTTTGTTGGGTTATGACAATGGTTTTCAACCTTGCCTTTCATTTTCCTAGATAGCCATGGTGTGATGGGAATGATTTTGATTTGAGCTTTGGAATTTCCATATGGTTTTAGAATCTGGGCAGAGGTGGTCTCAGGAAAATTCTCAAAGGCCTAGGAATCACTTGACCGGTTTTGGTGGGATACACAGTAAATCTTGAGGGTGTAGTCTCAGTTTAGAACCTAGTGATATGGTGTGCATTGTTGTAAATCCTGAGAGACAAGGAGACGAGAAATTCCTCAAGGATAGTGATGGATTCTATAGGAATTCCAAGCTTGATTTGGTTTTGTGACCTCAGTGCCAGTTCTGATGAGATCATGGTTTGGTGAGGGTGGAGGTGGTTTAACCGCAAGATTCCCTTGGTTGTTTTTGGATTGGTTTATCCATGAGTCCCCACATTCATGCTTGGAATATGGCATGGGGGTGATTGGATGAAAGAAATATTTTGTTTGGCCATGTCTATTATCGAGTGCTACATGGAAGTCCTGAACCCGGTTGGCTCTTGCCTATGCTTAATAAAAGCTAAGTTCTCTTGATTTTTTACTTTTTATTATGTGGCCTTAATGGATATTATTTCATTTTTATTTACATGGTTTAATGTTAGTTATAAGAATGGTTATATAACTTGTTATAGTTGGTGTTATCTCATGTATTTACTTGTAACTAGAAGGATAATGGGTGCAAGACCTAATTGATGTCAAAATAGTTAATGGAAGAGGGTGGTGATCCTTCTTGTCATGTCTCATATGAGTTATTAATCATTTATGCTTTGTCTTGTATTCATGTCCTATAGATTTCATTGATGCCAAGTGTTTGACAGAATCTCAGTCCCTGTTGGGGATGGTCAGGCCTAGTTCTGGAGCCAATTTTTGGCTTCCAAGTCTTGTTGTCATGTAAATTATGGATTCTAAAAGCTACAGGGGTTTCTAGGTACTGACCTAGATTCTGGGCTTAAAAAGTGGCACAAATTCGGGAGTTGAAGGCACAAGTATGAGGAGAAAAGTTCCCAGAGGCACCCATGCCTTTCTTTGGGAGTGACTGGAGCCTCCTAGATGCATCCTTATCCATACCAAGGGAGCGTTTAGGGGTTTGACGCATTAAAAGCTCAGTGGGACCCAGGGGTTGGTTAAGGGAATGACTGGGATGCATTTTGGGAGTCCTGTAGCAGGTGCAGAAGGTCTAGTATGGTGTGTTTCCATCGATTCCACTTCCTAAAGGTCACTTAGGAGGTTGAATCTTTTCACAGTAGCTCCTCATCTTATTTTTATCTTGCGTAAGCTAGTGAAAGTGGGTAGATGTGATGGGAGGCATCATTACAGGGTGGTATCAAAGTGGTCTACGCTCCCTATGGGAAAATTTTGAAGTCGTTATAGCCTTGACTTCATGAGGTAGTCATTGTCATCATGCATGGACCAGGGAATACAGTTGGTACGGTCATGCATGATGTTATGGGTTGATAATGTGACATATCCATATATGCTTATGTTTATACATGTAGATGCTAATGTGGATTGATCTTGTAGATGAGATAAGCCTCCCCTGAACAACAATAAGGTGTGGATTATAATTTGCTATCTATTTGATTTTTCTGACATGATATACTTGCAGAAGAACAAAATCAAGGATGACAAGAAAAATGGAAAACTATAGCTCTCGTGACTCTCGTTACATATGAGTTGGGCAGCAAGAAGATGAGCATTCTCCAGGTATGGAAAATACATTAAGGAGCTTGAGGGAAGAAATCAGAAGTTTTAAGGCAGATAATTACAGGTTGGTGGAGGCTCAAAAAAGACTTGAAAAGGCTCAGGAAAAGTAGATAGAGGTTAATGGATTTATCCTTTAGAGCTTGTCAAAGTTGTAGAAACATGGATAGAAGAGGATCAGTTAGGAGCAGGAAGAAAACACCAATGGAGCCTATGGTAGCAGGTCTTGGTCCAGACACAGGTTGGATAGCGAGGACACAGTTAGAGGTAGCAGACCATTGGACACACCTAATAGGAGGACTAATATGTATGGGCATAATTCTGGTTCCTATTCTAGGATACATTACCGTAGTCATCATTGTCATCATCCTTACAGGAAGGGTGAGTGCTTTCCAGAGGTGTTTAAGAAATTCAAGCTGCCTACGTTCGATGGAGAGATGAAGAAGTCAAAATATGTTGAGGCATAGTTCCCTTGGTTGAAGAAAATATTTAGATTGCATATCTATACAGAGAAAATGAAAGCAAATATAACCACTTTCAGTCTTAAAGGGAAAACAAATATCTGGTGGGAGGATGTGAAGAATGCTAAAGGTATTCGGGAGGATGACTTGACTTGGAATGAGTTTGAAAGGCTCTTCAAGAAGAAGTATTTGTCAGAAAGGTACTACGATGGCTAAGCTAAGGGGTTTTATGAGTTGTAGATGGGTTCCATGATAGATAATGAGTATACTAGCAGGTTATTGGAGTTGTTGAGATATGTGCCTTACCTAAAGGAGGAGAAGGCCAAGGTTGGAAGATTCATTAGTGGACTCCCAGTAGCTGTAACACCCTCCTACCACATCTACCCAAGCAACCAACCAGCCGAGGTAAACATGTGATGAGAGGCCACTATGATAAGATTCAACCTCAGTGACTAAGGAAATGGAATCGATGGAACATCACATACAGTCATCCAACATCATTAGGAGACAAATCAGCCACTTAGACTGCCTATCCCTGGGTCTCACTACTGTTTGAGAGACTTAAGGGCATGGTAATGCTCCCTAGACACTACCCAGGCTAATGCCCCAGACACTGCCTAGGTGCTTTATAACGCTTCCCAGACACTGCCCAAGTGAGTTAGTCTTAGCACTAATGCTAGCATTCTGGGATTTGAGCCACCTTTTTCAGCCCAGAGCCCGGGACACTGCCTAGAATGGAATGATCACTTAGAATTAGTAAGGATGCAAGGAAACATTAATGCAAAAGCAATAATATAAACAAGATCATCATCAAACCCCTACTAGCCATGACAGGAATTTCGTCAAACATATCATCTGCATGTAACCTACAGGTATAAACAACAGAATTAAGTGTAGGGATCTGATACTTATCTGAGAATCGCTATGAACATTTGTTCCCTCATGCCATTTTTTGCATTATCCTCCATTAACTCATAAACACATTATCTACTCATATACAAGTAAAAACATGCTAAGAGGCATACATGGTTGCTGTCATGAAATGTGCACCTAACCAACATAATAGGAACAGAAATACAATAAACATATTAGCCATCAAATCCATAACTACATCAGTACCTTTACACATGAAAATCAAGGAAATGGATTTCTCATTAATGAATGCAATGAACCAACTGGATATGGGACTACCACGTTCACCTAACCGTAGAATGGCTAAGCCAAATCTATCTTCAGCCATTCACCCCCGTGCCATATTCCAAGCACGAATGTGGGATCTCATAGAACACATCAATCAAAACTCATCTATGGCTTCCAGAGGCCATCCTCCTCAACCCATCAAATAGTGATTCCACCTCATTGTTGGACATCAACAAAACCACCATCAGATTGGTCTCCATGCAGGCCTTCCAGGGCTTCCAAAGCATTTGTCCAACCAAGGCTTCTAGAACTAGTAACTCAACCCATAGCTTATACAGGGCTTCTAGAGCATTTGTCCAACCAAGGCCTCCAGGACTAGTAACTCAACCCACCAAGGGCTTCCAGAGCATTTTTCCAACCAGGGTTTCCAGGACTAGTGACTCAACCCAAGCTGTTACAGGGCTTCCAGAGCGTTCTTTCAACCAGGGCTTCCAGGACTAGTAACTCAACCCAAGCTATGGAAACATGAGAACCAACCAAAACAAAGCACTGAAAGTAAACCCAGAATCACCATGCCTATCTAGGAAATGGCAAGGCTAGGCAATCCACTGTCAATTCCGACCATTCTCCATGCCAATGACAGATCATAACCAAGAAACCACATGCATGTGCCATGCATGCCACAACTAGTGAAGAAATCATACATGCAACTTGGTACCTGCAAGCAAATCTGATGTAGTTGCTAATGTCAGTGCTTTCTTGTGCTTTCCTGCTCTTCCTTTGCCTTCTTGCTCCAATAATCCAAGTATGCCACACCCTCCAAGAGTGCTCCAAGAAAATCTAAGTAACCAAGAGTATGAGAGAGAGAGAGAGAATAATGAGAGAGCTCCAAAAATCACTGACCAAAAAGCTTCACAACTGATCCTCGGAAGCCTTTTTATAAATGACGCCTCTATTTTTTTCATTTTACTCCTCACATGAAACTTGTGACCTTTCACCTCCTTTTTCTCTCAATTTCCATTATTTTAATAAATAAATGTGTAAAAATGTCTTTTAATTCCTTAGCCATTGCCTTTGCCAATTTCCTTAGCCATAAACAATCAAATGAACACCACCTAGGATGTCTTGCCCAACATTCAGCTTGGAATAAGTGTCCCAGTCATCCATGGTTATTGTTTTTAACATTTATTACATGGAATTTTTCACCAGGGCTGTTACAGAACTCTCCCTCTTGGGGGACACCGTCCTCGGTGTTCAATCACACATATACCTCATCAACCTACTGAAAGAAGACATACTGCTCATGGAGCTTTATAACCCATCTTGATGCAGTAATTACAATGAAAGATCTTCTCAAGACATAACATCATGACGACATACCGCATAGTGGAGCTTTATAACACAACTCATTACGGTATTTACAATGATCATCCTTCTTAAGAAAACTCATATGACATCATAACATCATGATAATATAACCACATGATAGCATAATAACATAACACCCATACCACATAGTGGAGATTTATAACACAACTTGTTACGGTATTTACATCCATACATGGGTGTACACATAACAAAATCATCAAAATATATATACCAAAACATATGCCAAAGCATATACCAAACATATATCAAACATATACTAACATCATATAGCATATATCAAAACATCATAAGGCATATATCCAAACATCATATAGCATGTATCAACCAACATAAAAGATATATCAGTTCATCATAAAGCATATATCAACCACCATAAAGCATATATTAATCACCATAAAGAATATACAGAACCAACATAAAGAAAATACTAAACTATCATAAAGAAACTACCAAACCACCATAAGCAACCACCAAACCACCATATCAAGCTACTAATTCTTGTAGTTGATTTCAACTACCCAATGGGCATGTTCATGATTCTTGTACCACACACATAGCTTCCATCAATTTTAGAATAAATTAAAATAAATTCACATCATACCTCATTGGTAGCTCGTCAATAAGGTACATTTACAATCATGTTTGCTTCTTGTCACAACAAGTCAAAAAACCATATTTGACCAAATCAACATGTATAAAAATATCACATCAGGTTAGCTCAAAACATAACCATCAAAATCATAAATGACAATTAACCATCATAAATAAAAATCATAGATCAAATGTAATCATCATGGACTAGAATCATAAATCACATGCATACTAAAACTGAAATACAAAACTGATACTTATACTTCATCGATCCTTACTTCTGCCTTTTTCCTTTCTGTACACACATTGGTTGCCACACCCAACAAACATCCAGTGCCTTCTCCTGAACCATGTGCACATACGCATAGTGTGCATCACACACATACGACCACATACGACATACAACTCCATGCAACACATGCATCTACACTTGACATACAACACATACACCTACATCCAGTTTATGACACAACACAATACATATGCCTACATCTCTATACCTGATGTACAACCTAACACAAATACGTGTCTAGGGTGCAACACAATGAATGCATATGTCACGATACCATGATTACACAATGCACATACATAGTACCACATGCTCGCAACATAGAATGTACGACTTGCACTCAATCCCACATGTACATTAGTACCACATGTACAAAGCACCACCTACACAACGTGTACACAACATCGCATGTCCATGACACCACCAGCACAATGTGTACACAATGTCATTTGTACATTGCACCACTGTACGATGTGTACACAATACCACATGTACACCATACCACACACACGATGTGTACACAACACCATATGTAAATAGCATCACATGCACAACATGTACACAATACCGCATGGTCATAGTACCTTATGTACAACATGTACACGACACCACATGCTCGCAACACCACTTGTATAATCATGCAAACAACACTATATGTACATAGCACCATTCGTACACAGCACTGCATATCCAACATGCACAGAGCACCATATGCACACACGCTACATATACATCATGAAGACAATACAATATGTATACAACACCGTATATCCATCATACACACAGTTCCATATGTACAAAGCACCGTACATCCAACATGTACATAGCATCATATATACCCAACACTGAATATGCAACGTTCATACAACGTTATCTATACTAACACCCTATACATAATATTGCATAAACATCATGTATACACACTAAATATGCACAATACTGCATGCACACAATCATCATAGATGCAACATGTACAACATATAAAACATATGCACAACAATACTACCACACATTCGAAACCACACTGTCCTTACCAAGAAACCTTGCTTTCAATATCTCATCCATGCTTATCCTAGAATGTCGCAGACCACACTGCTTTCACTTTGTTGATGTATCCTGCAACATTACCTATCATAACATAAAAATTGGCATAATACAAGTATACAATACCAAATCATATCCACTTGATACTGACCTTATATATTTGTCGTGACTACTCATCCCAATTAATTCCTCGTAAGACGAGGAACCTCTTCATGTCATTCTCCTACACAAGCAATCATTCCTCCACAAGAATGATCCCTGACAACCCTGTAAGATAGCAACATAGATAAATGGATACATACATACATGTATATATATATATATATAGATATATACATCAACCTAATCATGATCATAAATTAATTACCAGATAACATCAGGTCTACGTTAAGAGAACTTCCTTATTTATGCACATGCATTGAGAGCAACAATTCCCAACATAGCCAAAGCATATACCACCTCTGATCCATTTACTTTACCTTTTTTGGTTACATTTCTTGTGTCTACACTGCTACTGTCCATTTACCACAATGGACCAACCAGTCCAACCAACTATCGTAGTCTTACCTTCTGTTGCGCTTACTCATGCATAGAGCTTCATTTGGGTCTTAGATTACCTTTTGGGTACCACACATCTCTCCCCGAGCTCCATCAAATTTCCTCTTTCCCAACCAATTCACTAGACTCAAAACATAAAAGGCAATCCATGAAACAAACAAGAAAAAAATCATGAAAACCAATAGCAACAATACGACACCACAACAAAAGTGGCAAGGCCTTACACCAAACATAAAAAAAACTTCAAATCAAGCTCAAAAGACCAAAAACACAAGACTGGCACCAAACACCATGATTCAATCCCCATGGTTCCCAAGGAAAGCGCAACGTAAGCCGTCTTCAAGATTTCATGGCAACCGTCTTTCCATGCAACTCCCTGTATCATGCTGCGATAAACAGATAATTGTCAATGTATAATTAAGCATAATAATACACTAGTTACCTCATCTTATTGTGCCAAGCACGCTTCTTGCAATTGAACGCATCCACACCATCTCTCAAGGGACTCCAATCCTTTAACAGATCCACTTGTAGCTAAAGACAAGCTAATATACTTGTCAACTACATGTTCACCACTATAGCACATATCCACATAATGTCAAACAAAATCAAGGTTAAGAATACTTCTTGTGTTCAAAGCACTCATTCGTTCAAAATTAGGGTTTCCAAACTTATCCAAAGGAATTCTTTCCCAATTCCTTTCTTTTACCTTTTTACCTTGTTGGAATCGAGGCTTACTATATGTTGTCACGCCACCCAACTGTTAGTTATATAGACACATCAACTATTACCTTGTCATTCTAATACCAAGCATGTTACCCTGCAATTGCTCACAAATGTCAACCACATGTTCCAAATATCGAGACAATCATATCTATCAATTTGAAATCAACCTTTACCAAGACTAACCATCATGTCATAATCCATATTCAACTCATAGTCATTAGTCATAGTACTACAACTATCACCTACTATACTCAAGTACATATCAATTGTCTCAACACATATATTTTAGTACAATCATCTTAAAACAAAACCATTTGAACACATACTCATATTATGCATTCATCAAACATTCATACCATGTTAAATAAATCAACTAGATGACATAATCAATAGTTAAGCACCAAATATATGACATAAGCAACTGATACCTTAATGTATCTCAGGGGAGGTGATCTTGTCTACACAATCAATCTAGTTAGCACGATATAACTTTACAACACATCAACTCAAGCACTCATAATATCATGATATCCATCACAATATCTAACTAACATGTTCACATCGTAAACTCATACATATATGCAAAGTCAATCTAGATTAGTATGACACCATCTCACAAATATGTCGGTTCATACTTGAATATCGCAACCATAACCATCTGCGTAGGTCAAACGAGGTTAACACAATACATATAACATCAAGATCTTCAAGGAAATGAATATAATCATCACGCATATGACCAATCCAAATTATAACATCAATATCTTAATGAAATGACCCTAATCATAAAGTTAATAGCATATAACAAAAATAAGCTATATATCATACTCATCAACAACGTACAACATAATCATCATGTTATCTAATATAAAACAACAATAGCAATGCATACGACTACAGGTTACTATCGTTCTTGAATATCTGACACATGTGCATATAACCACACTAATCATCTAACATATATTATGAATGTAACCATAACATCAAATACATGTTCATAACCCTAATGTATACAACCCTAATGCATATAATAATCCTTAAATTACATACCTGCATGTCAAACATACACTACCTGTATGACGATAT
The DNA here is from genome assembly GCA_031772625.1 of Pinus tabuliformis. Taxonomy (NCBI): domain Eukaryota; kingdom Viridiplantae; phylum Streptophyta; class Pinopsida; order Pinales; family Pinaceae; genus Pinus; species Pinus tabuliformis. The sequence continues at coordinate 1,271,127,972 of CM062818.1, read as the reverse complement.
GCTCTTATACCAAAGTCTAATGCTGCAACCTCGTTACGATGATCTACATCCCTTGCTCTATCTCAACTATCTCATTAGCATCATAACAACCAATAGCATCATGATGACCTAAATTTCATAGAATGTGTTATGAAACCAACTCACAAAAAGATAGAAAAGATAGATCAACGACTTAGAATTCAGCCTCTTCGAGGGGGCAACCTCCTTTACATTACATAAATGAACATTTCTTGGATGATACAAATGACATGACCTCCTTTCTATATATAGGAGTCTAAGGGATCATAATATAATCAGAGCCGACATAACAATAATAATGTAAGGGCACAATAATAACAATAATGGGCTTCTATGGGGCACAATAGGAAAAATATGGGGACTACATGGTTACAACAATATAATAAGGGGGTTGTACTAATAACAATAAGGGGTTACACTAGTAGTATAGGGGCCTAACATGCCCTTCTCTTTCAAAAAGTGTTGTCTTCAATGCTTGAGCAGTTCTTGATGCTTCTGTATAAAATTCTTGTCCTCCCATGTGGAATCTTCAGTAGGTAAGTTCTTCCACTTGATGAGATACGCAGAAATTAATCGATTTTGTAGTTGTCGGGTTCTTGTTTCTGTGACTGCTTCAGGTTCCAATATGATTTTTCCTTCCTCTTCAAGTTCTGGCAATATTGTTTGAATTGGGACCTTCTGCAACTTTTAAATGAGTGGCCACACTTCTTCGTCCTTCTTCCATTCATCCCTTGCTTCATTTATCCAATCTGATTTGATAATAGAAATAGCACAAAACAATGCTTCCACATCCTCATCCTTTCTTGAGAGTGCATCTGCAACAAAATTTTGCTTCCCTTTTCTATAGATGATGTCTAAGTCATAACCCAACATATTTGTGACCCATTTTTTCTATTCTTCTAAAGATAATATTTGTTCTAAAAATTATTTAAGACTATTATGATGCATTTTTACCTTGAAATGTATTCCCATTGGGTAAGGTCACCATTTCTTAAGTGCATGTAGTATTGTCAACATTTCCTTCTCATAAATAGCTTGCTTGAGATGTAGCCGTAAAAATACCCAATCAAAACATTTTTCACTGCAATGTTGATCTACCTGTTTTTTCATTCGATTCTAAACCAAAGTGGCATTATCCTTTAAAAGTTGGAGAACTTGTTGTTGATGCTCGATGTGATCTTTCACTGCTTGAACCTTTTTCTTCTTGATATGTCATTCTATCTTTATAGTTTGAAGAGTGGTAATTTCTTCCAATGCTTTACAAGATATGGTCAGATTCATTTCTTGATGCTCGATGTGATCTTTCACTTCTTGAGCATTTTTCTTCTTGATATGTCCTTTTATCTTGATAGTTTGAGGAGTGGTAATTCTGGCCAATGCATTACAAGATATGGTTGGATTCATTTTTTCTTTCTTGATGTGATCTTTCACGTTTTGAACCTTTTTCTTCTTGATATGTCCTTCTATCTTGAGATTTGAGGAGTGGTAATTCTTGCCAATGCTTTACAAGATATGGTCGGATTCATTTCTTCTTTCTCTCGGGTTGGTTCCTAGTGTATATCCTCTCCTTTTGATGCTTCTTGATCATTTTCTTCCTCCTCTTCATAATCTATGTAAAATAATTTCTTCTCAACACACTTATGACCTTTAGTGCATTTGCTATCACAATTGTAACAAAGCCCTTTTTCTCTTTTTTCTTCCAATTGTCATGGTGTCACCCTTGTAGGTTGTGGAAGGCTAGGAGAAACAACACTTCCATGTTTATAGTTGTGAGGGGTAGAATTCATTGTTTCCATAATTTTTCTTTCCACTTTTCTTGCCAACCTGAATGCCTTCTCCAATGAATCAGGTTCCCAAAGACGAACCTCATGTTGAATGTTATCCTTTAAAATCTCTATGGAGACATCAATCCTCTGCTTCTCTGGAATATCATTTTCCCTTATATTCAATTTTTGAAAGTCCTCAATGTGCTCTTCCATTGAACACGTTTGTTTGAGATTTATAAATTGGCTAAAGAAGGTGTTTCTCTTTGTATCCTCATAATGTGCTACTATTTCCTCCATGAAAATTGATCATGTAACAAGTTGTTTATGAGAACAAATCCCTTTATACCATAAAAATTGATTCGTTTCTAAATATGAAAATGCAATACATACCTTTTGTAATAGTGGTACACCATGTAGATCAAAGTATTGCTCCATCTGTAGTATCCAATTTACTGGATCCTTTCCATCAAACTTCCTCATCTCACTTTTTCTTGATTTTAGGAGCTCGATCTTGAAACGACTGTAACTCTGTAATTTTGGATCTTTCAATTCTGAAATTGCGACCTGCAATATCCCTCTGCATCCTCTTTCCAATGCCACCAGTCTAATCCAAATTGGATTCTCCAAGGAAGAGGTATGCCAAATCTCCCATGGTGACCTGATTATAGACCTTTTCAGAAGAGCAAACTTGTATGAAGTGCCACGTGTCACTGTTTCAACCTTAGGATTTGACAAATATACACAAGAAACTACAGTCTGTCCTCTTTCTGTAACTTCTTACGAAATTTCAATCTGATGCACAAAACAAAAGTTATGACTATTTTCCTGGGTCACCTGTTTGGAATTTAATTTGGGAGACTTCAAAAAGGCCAAATTCCTCAAATCATATCTCCGCAAATATAGAGAACACCTCTGAAATTCGGACCCGAGGTTTAGAATGATTTCAGCCCAAATGGGTTTCTTTTTTAGCATCTGAAACGTGGCAGAAAAAAAGTTATAGCGCAAATGCCACGATGACTTGTTTGGAGCAGCGAAACCCTAGAATCCAAAGCTCAGATACCAAATGTTATGAAACCAACTAACAAAAAGATAGAAAAGATAGATCAATGCCTTAGAATTCAGCCTCTTCGAGGGGGCAACCTCCTTTACATTACATAAATGAACAATTCTTGGATGATACAAATGACATGACCTCCTTTCTATATATAGGAGTCTAAGGGATCATAATATAATCAAATCTGACATAACAATAATAATGTAAGGGCACAATAATAACAATAGTGGGCTTCTATGGGGCACAATAGTAACAATATGGGGACTACATGGGTACAAAAATATAATAAGGGGGTTGTACTAATAACAATAAGGGGTTACACTAGTAGTATAGGGGCCTAATAGAATGACTTCACAAGGCATGTTTGACCTACTATTCATGCATAACTATAACCAAGACCATACATGCATAACAACTGCATATATAGATATAACACATGAGCACAAAACCATGTGTACACCATTCTAGCTAGAATTCAGTCAACAATGCATGACCATATCAACTACACAAATCATTACCTCATGCATGACAACAACCATTACTCCCTTGCACACATTACTACATGCAACCAACAACATGCATAATCAATGCCTAAACAACTACAAATACGCATAAAAGCATGTAGTCAAACATAATCGATCGGTTCTTATAATCAACCAACAATACTGATGCATGTAATCAAAATATTCAAAATGTAACCTGACATACAAGGATATAAGTAGGTGACATAAAATCAATATGTAAGTGACAAATAACCATATACCATCAGTCACATACTTATTTCAAATACATTTCATGAAATCAATATCAAATTCTCCATGATAACCATACTACAACTCCAATCCATCATCAAGAATTTGCAACAAGTATGTAAGTGTAAGAGACACACATGAAACTGACATGCATGCATGACCAATAGACATTCAACCCATTCAGTCCAATAGTTGAACTATGCTCTGATACCACTCTGTAACACCCTCCTCCCACGTCTACCCAAGCAACCGACCAGCCGGGGTAAACATGCGAGGAGAGGCCACTGTGATAAGATTCAATCTCCTCAGTGAATTTAAGGAAATGGAATCGACTGAACATCACATAAAGTCGTCCAACATCATCCAAATAACCTTCAGGAGACAAATCAGTCACTTAGACTGCCTATCCCTGGGTCCCACTACTGTTGGAGAGACTTAAGGGCCAGGAAACGCTCCCTAGGCACTGCCCAGGCGAGTTAGTTTAAGGACTAACGCTCCCTAGACATTGCTCAGGTGCTTTATAATGCTTCCCAGACACTGCCCAGGTGAGTTAGTCTCAACACTAATGCTAGCATTCCAGGATTTGAGCCACCTTTTTCGACCTAGAGCCCGAGACACTACCCAGAATGGAATGATCACTTAGAATTAGTAAGGATGCAAGGAAAAAATGATGCAAAAGCAATAATATGAACAAGATCATCACTAGATCCCTACTAGCCATGACATGCATTTCGTGAAACATATCATCAACATGTAACCTACAGGTGTAAACAACAGAATTAAGTGTAGGGATCTCATACTTATCTGAGAATCGCTATGAACCATTGTTTCCTCATGTCATTTGTTGCATTATCCTCCATTAACTCATAAACACATTATCCATTCATATACAAGTAAAAACATGTTGAGAGCCATACATAGCTGCTATCATGAAATGTGCATATAAACAACATAATAAGCACAAAAATACAATAAACATATTAGCCATCAAATCCATAAATACATTAGTACCTTTACACATGAAAATCAAGGAAATGGATTTCTCATTAATAAATTCAATGAACCAACCGGAGATGGGACTACCACATTCCACCTGACCGTAGAATGGTTGAGCCAAATCTCTCTTCAACCATTCACCCCCGTGCCATATTCCAAGCATGAATGTGGTATCTCATAGAACACATCAATCAAAACTCATCCAGGGCTTCCAGAGGCCATCCACCTCAACCCATAAAATAGTGATTCCACCTCATGGTCAGACATCACCAAAACCATCATCAGATTGGTCTCCATCCAAGCCTTCTAGGGCTTCCAGAGTGTTTTTCCAACCAAGGCTTCCAGAACTAGTAACTCAACCCACAACTTATACAAGGATTCCAAAGTGTTTGTCCAACCAAGGCTTCCAGGACTAGTAACTCAACCCACCAAGGGCTTCCAGAGCGTTTGTCCAACCAGGGCTTCTAGGACTAGTAACTCAACCCAAGCTGTTACAGGGCTTCTAGAGCATTTGTTCAACCAGGGCTTCCAAGACTAGTAACTCAACCCAAGCTATGGAAACATGAGAACCAACCAAAACAAAGTAATGAAAGTAAACCCACAATCACCATGGCTATCTAGGAAATGGCAAGGCTAGGAAATCCACTGTCAATTCTGGCCATCCTCCATGCCAATGACAGATCATAACCAAGAAACCACATACAAGTGCCATGCATGTCGAAACTAGTGAAGAAATCATACATGCAACTCGGTACCTACAGGAACATATGATGTAGTTGTTGATGTCAATGCCTTCTTACGCTTTCCTGCTCTTCCTTTGTCTTCTTGCTCCACAAATCCAAGTATGACACACCCTCCAAGAGTGCTCCAAGAAACTCTAAGTAGCCAAGAGTATGAGAGAGAGAGCTCCAAAACTAACTGACCAAATAGCTTTCCAACTGATCCTCAGAAGCCTTTTTATGAATGAGGCCTCTATTTTCTTCATTGTCCATTATTTTCCTTCATTTTCCTCCTCACGTGAAACGTGTGACCTTTCACCTCCTTTTTCTCCTAATTTCCATTATTTTAATAAATAAATGTGTCAAAATGCCTTTTAATGCCTTATCCATTGCCTTTGCCAATTTCCTTGGCCATAAACAATCAAACGAACACCCCCTAGGATGTCTTGCCCAACATTCAACTTGGAATAAGTGTCCCAGTCATCAATGGTTATTTTTTTTAACATTTATTACATGGAATTTTTCACCAGGGCTATTACAGTAACATACAGAGACCAAATTGAGTTCGATGAGCCTAGATTTTTGAAAGCTGAAACATTGTCATGAGCAGTTGAAGCGCAATGTTGAGCCCAAGCGTGACTTCAAAGGAAATGAGAAAGTTAATTGAAAATGGCCACAAAAGTGGGGAAGACCTCAAGATGCAGGTGAGAAAGACAATGTGGTCCCTTACAAGAATTTCAATATATTTTAGAAGGGACATGGAGAGCAACATACTAGAGGTGATGGTAGAGCACCATTACAGTGTTGGATATGTGGAAAGGATCAATGTAAGAGAGATTGTCTGCAGTATCAGGGTGGTAGACCCCATATCTGTAGTGCTTAGGAGGCACATACAATTGGGGATATTGGTCATAACATTCCTCATATTTATGTAGCCATGGACAGTAGGCAGGCGGATCATCGGGCATATATCACTGAGATGGACGGTAAGCTTTATGATCAAGTTGTTTCTATTTTGATTGATCCTGGATCTAATTATAGTTATATTAATCCTGACTTGGTGGATAAGTGCGGTTTGACAAAATAAGTGCACGCAGAATCTTAGTTGGTGTGATTGGCTATAGGTACAAAGAAAAGAGTTCAGCATTGGGCAAGATCTTGCACATTTGAGTTAAATTGTATGCCTACAACAACACATTTTAATGTACTACCATTGGGATTGTATAACATGATTTTGGGATGGATTGGTTATACCTTCACACAACCAAAGTGTATTTCTTTGACAAGGCCATTGAGTGCTTGGATGATATTGGGGAAAAGATAATTTTGTAGGGAAAGAAAAATCCTACATTAGTGAGGATGGTTACCGCTATGTAGGCTAAGCGTAGTTGTAGAAAAGGTTGTTTGATGTTTGAAATTCATATATCTAGTGACAAGGGTAAAGATGTCAAGGATTCATAAATATTCAAGAGGTACCTTTTATTGTAGCAATATCAAGATGTGTTTCCAATAGAGATTCTAGAGGTACCTCCTCATATGGAAGTATATTTCTCTATTGAGTTGGTGCCAAGGGCAACACTAACGTCAAAGGCACCTTATAGGACGAGTACGCTAGAGCTAGTAGAGTTAAAATTTCAGTTAAAGGAGATGCTTGACAAGGGACACATTAGGTCAAGTGTATCAACTTGGGGTGCACCAATGTTGTTCGTAAAGAAGAAATATGGTACTCTTAGATTGTGTATTGATTACACGCATCTGAACAAGGTGACGCTCAAGAATAGGTACCCACTATCGATGATTAATGATTTGTTTGATTAGATGAAGGGAGTAGCAATGTTTTGTAAGATCGACTTGAGATCATGATACCATCAAGTACGCATCAAAGAAGAGGATATATATAAGATTTCCTTCAGGACTAGGTATGGGCATTACGATTTTGTTGTAGTTCCTTTCGGTTTGAATCATGCGGTAGCTACATTTATGTGTTTTATGGATATTTTGTTGCGTCCTTATCTGAACAAGTGTGTTATTGTATTCATTAATGACATCTTGAAATACTACAAGAATGAATAAGATCATGTCGAGTAATTAGAAGCAGTGTTGAGATTGCTAAGAGAGCATTAGTTTTATGCCAAGCTTGGTAAGTGCAACTTCTTTCAGACAAAGGTATAATATTTGGGACATGTTGTTTCCAAGGAAGGCATAGCAGTAGATCCAAAAAAGATAAGCGCCATCATGGAGTGGACAACTCCTAAGGTGGATGAGGTGAGATCATTCATGGGATTGGTAGGTTACTACAGGATGTTCATCAGGAGCTTCTCACGCATTGCATATCCCATTACGTCCTTGCAGAGGAAAGGTAAGAAGTCTAAATGGACAGAAGAATATGCAGCTAGTTTTGAGCAGCTAAAGAAGTTGTTGAACAATGCTCCAATCCTTAAGATTGAAGATCTGGATAAAGATTTTGTAGTGTGTACAAATGCATGTAAAAGAGGACTTGGTGGAGTCCTTATGCAGGAGATACAGGTAGTGTGTTATGAGTCTAGGAAGTTGAATGAGGACAAGAAGAACTACATGACTCATGATCTTGAGTTGGTAGTTATTATTCTTGCCTTGAAGATGTGGAGGCATTATCTTCTTGGGAGGAGATTTTTATTGATGAGCATTCAAAGTGGGTTGAGATACATGTTTGACTAGCCAAATCTAAATTCTAGGAAATCTAGATGGTGGGTACCCTTAGTGAGTTTGACTTTGAGGTTAGATATATTAAGGGGAAGGAGAACCAAGTTGCAGATGCTCTTACCAAGTAGATACAAGTGAATCATATAATAGCTATGAGCTCTTATGGTTACTGCATAGGATATTGCAAATAGGAGAATGGGATGACATGTATATGGAGATTATGCACAGGTTACAGTAGATTACAGGTACAAGTACAAGTAATCAAGATGCAGACTATCATCTCACAGTAGATGGTTTGGTGAGATTTAGGGACAGGATATATGTGTCATATTGCAATGAGCTCAAGAATCTTATCTTGAGGGTGTTTCACATCAATCCATACTAGGCTCACTCAGGATATTAGAAAATGTTGACGAAGGTGAAGAAGTTCTACTATTGGCCAAATCTGAAGAAGGAAGTGACAAAGTTCATGGCTAGATGTTTGGATTGTGAGAATGTAAAGGAAGAATGTAAGCATCCAAGTGGTCTACTACAACCTATTCTAATTCCGAAATGGAAATGGGAGGTCATTTCCATGGATTTCATTACAGGTCTTTAGAGGAAAGTGAGACATCATGATTTTATTATGGTCATGGTCGACAGGTTGAGTAAGGTATCTCACTTCATTCCAATGAAGACTACATATTCAGCTAGTGAGGTGGCATAGGTTTTCATGACGGAGATCATGAGATTACATGGTGTTCCAAAGAATATTGTGTCGGACAGGGATGCAAAGTTCACTTCTAAGTTTTCAAAGGAGCTATTTGTTGACACCTAATCCTTGTGATTGGGTGAATTTATGTAAATAGATAAATAGGAAATATGAACAGTCATCAAGAGATGAACTGAATAGTCTCTCCTTCATGTATATAATGAAGACCTACCTGATGGAATAGAACATACGAATCATTTTTGCCTTATGGAGTTACTGCCTGGCCTGACATGGTATCAGAGCCAGCTCCCTTTTTTAGCCTTTATGTCCTTTGTAACTCCCTAGTCTTCTCCTCTGCTCTCCATATAATGCAGTGCTTGACATTTTTGATGTCCATATAATTCAGTGCCTGTACATTTGTCTACTACACTACCTGCGCTCTCTGGCCGTCTGGACTGTCCATAAACATTGTGATTGTTCCCTCATAACTGGTGGTTAGACCCGCGTGGTTGTTGGTGCGCATCCAGCATTAGCCAAAAAAAAAAGGTTATCACAAATCTTGTTCCCTCATTTTCGTATGTGTGTAGTTTAACCACAACAGCAGATGAACTGGGCTGAAGAAGGCAAGCATCCAGGGAATGGTTTTGAAAGCCTCCGCATTGGTAACTCTTGAACCTATACCGTAGAAATCTCAGGTCTGCAAGTGGGTTCTCAGAGTGAGTTGTTGAAATTATACGTTGTTTTATATACACTGTTTCATATACACTGCTCCAATTATATGTTGTTTTATATACATTGTTTTGAATGCTGTCACATATACGCTGTTTTGAATGCTAGTACAGTATCAGCAATCTTGAAGACGATTTAATTCTTTCTTCTGTTGCACATGGTATTTTATGGGCTATGAAATCTCTGCATTTGAAAATGGGTTATATGATGCGGTGAGCGTGGAGATGTGGTGACTTGCCACTTGTGTTTTTTTTAAACTGGCAGCCAAGTATGGACCACTTACGTCCGTACTTACAATCGCTATGGGCTTTATATACTTATTGATATTCCCATCCAAACCTAGTAATTCTAAATCAAGCAAGAAAAGGCGGTAGGTCATTTTTTCATATATGTTAACTTGTGATATTGAGAGTCCAAATACGCCGGGACTACGTTCTTCAGCCTTTTAGTGGACGCAATGCTTTATGCTCTTGAGGGTATTTTTTGGACTTAGTATACTGCCATATTCTATACTTTAACATTGTGCAGGTGAATGTGAATTGACATTTGAATTTGTTGTCCCATCATATCAAATGTATATTTTTTCCCATTAGGAATAAAAAAATTTAGCAGAAGTGTTTATTACAGAATGCATTCAATCATATCCATGGTGGGAATAGTTCTCACTGGCAAGGAGAACTATCCTGAATGGTCCCAGATGATAAAAAAACCCTCATTTTCAATGAGTTGTGGAAAGGAGTGTGTGTCGGAGATGGAGACAATGAACCAGTACAACCTAACTCAGACAAAGAGCTCTTCATTTGGGAAAACAAGAACAATAAAGCTTATGCATTAATCGCAGCATCTGTAAATGAAGAGGTGAGTCGCCATATTTCGTCATATTCAACTACCTTTGAAGCCTTACAAAAGCTGAAAGAACTCTATGACTCACATTCTGCACTTGAAGTTGTTCAACTCATGATTAAACTCTTCACTCTTGAACTTAATGATCCTCTTGCTCTTGCATCTGAAGTAAAGTCTATAATGCATGATATCAAATCCACTAAGGTTGAATTGGATATTCCTCTTATTGCTTTTCTCAAGGCACTTTATCCTACTTACTCCAATTATCTTGAGTCATTGCAAGCAAATGGAAATCTCAAAGATATAACCTTTGACTCTCTTGTGAAAAAGTTTGTTGAAAGAGAGAAAGCTTTTGGAAAGAAGACAGCCCTTGAATATTCTAAAGAGGCAGTGTGCCTTGCTCATAAAGAAAAGCATCCTGCTCAATATTCTACAAGAGGAAGAGGTGGTCGAAGAGGAAGAGGAAGATATTTCAGAGGCAGGGGGGGTAGACATTCTCAAGGAGAAAAGGTAGATTTGCATTGCATTCGCTGCAAAAGAAATGGATCACATGATGCCTCTACATGCAAGCTACCATGGGAAAAAATTGAGCAGAAAAGAAACCAACAGAAAGGTAAAACTGATGATACAGACAAAGGTAAAGCACCTAAATCCACTCACTATGTTGTGGCACAATGTAACATTGGAGCAAATGAAGATTTATTTAATGCTTCACTTGCTTCTTGGAAAAGCAATTGGTTGCTTGATTCAGGAGCAACCTGCCACATGACTCATAGAAAAGATTTTTTTGAAGATTTCACTAACAATGTTGATGGAGCAGTATACTTTGCAGACCAATCAAAAATCAAACCATCAGGGCTTGGCACAATCAGGCTTAAATTGCCTGGTCTTACAGACTTTCTTCTGCATCATGTTCTATATCTCCCACAGCTCAATAGAAACTTTCTATCCTTGGTCCACATCCGCCAGCATGGTCAATCCATTCATATGTTTGATGGCAAGCTTGAGGTAAGAAAAGCATCTGACCACTCACTTGTCATGAGGGGAATAGAAGAAGAAAGGCTTCTCAAGCTACAAGGAACCTCTGCTCATGCACAAAATTTCTCATACAATTCTCATCATGAAGAAGGTACACTTCCATCAAGTTTATTATGGCATGCTAGATTTGGACATTTGAACTATGACAGTCTCCACTTATTGAAGAAAAATGGTGTTGTTGGTTTGCCTACAATTCCTAGGAAACTTAAGCAATGTGATGCTTGCATTCTAGGAAAGCATAGCAAACAGTCTTTCCATGATTCACATTCAAGAGCACATAGAAAACTTGAACTCATTCATTTAGATTTATGTGGTCCAATGCCTGTTCCTTCTGCAAATGGAAATAAATTTATCATGACATTTATTGATGACTACACCGGAATGTGTTGGGTTTATTTATTGAAGAACAAATCTGATGCTTTTCAAACATTCAAGAATTTTCATAAATGGATTGAAAATGATGCACAATCTCATATTGGGTCTATTCGCACTGATAATGGAAAAGAATACACATCAAATGAATTTGAAAACTATCTTCGCCAACATGGGATCAAACATCAAACAACTATGCCTTATAATCCCCAACAGAATGGTGTAGCTGAAAGAATGAATAGGACAATATTAAATATGGTATGATCCATGCTCTTCTTCAAAAATGTAAAGATAATGTTTTGGGCTGATGTTGTTCTATGTGCTACATATATAAAGAATAGATGTCCATCTGATGCTATAAGAAAAAAGACTCCATATGAAATGTGGTATGGAAATATTCCTTCGGTAAAGCATCTCAAGGTCTTTGGTTCCACCTGTTATGCCTTGATACCAAAGGTACATAGAAACAAACTTGGTGCTAGAAGTCGTAAGTGTATCTTCCTGGGGTGTTCAAACACCTCCAAAGCATATCGTCTCTATGATGAAGTAAATAAAAAGTTTGTTGTATCTAGAGATGTAATTTTTCCTGAATCATCCAAAACTAACAATGTTGTTGAGCGGCAACTTGATTGCTTGGATAGATTCACAAAAGCAAAATCATTTCAAGAATTTGATAATCAGATTCCACATCTTGAAGGGAGGATTCCTATACTAGATGAACATGTGGAATCTTCTTCTGAAGAACACTCTCCCCCAAATGAAACTCCAACAATGGATGATGATTTAAGTGATGTAATTGATAGAATTGGGAGACTCAATCTTGACTCAATCCCAACTCAATCAATGGAGCAGCCTGGACCATCTGAGAAAGGTCACCCAAAGTGGCTAACAAAGACACTTGAAAGTGTTCATCCTGATGAGATTGGAAAGACAGGGACTAGAAATTCAAATCGGCAAAATGGAGGTGATGTGGATGACTCTAATTCACCTATTGATATGGATGTTTCTTATGATTGTGAATTGAACTTGTCTACAAATTTTGAACCAACTTCCTTCAAAGAAGCTACTTCTCATGATGAATGGAAAGAAGCAATGCAAAAGGAGTATGATGCCCTCATAAAGAACGGCACTTGGAAGCTGGTTGATCCTCCATTAGGAACCAAACCAATTGGCTGCAAGTGGGTCTACACGAACAAGTATAAAGCTGATGGCTCACTTGACAAGCACAAAGCTAGGCTTGTGGAAAAAGGTTTTGCATAGAAGGAAGGGGTTGATTATGAGGAGACTTTTGCCCCCACAGCAAAATGGGCTACCATCTGGACACTCTTTGCACTAACAGCTCAGAACGGTTGGAATGTCCACCAACTGGATGTAAAAACTGCTTTCTTAAATGGAGATCTAAAAGAGAATGTTTTTATGTCCCAGCCTGAAGTATTTCTTGTGAAAGGACATGAACATAAAGTATGCAAACTGGTGAAGTCCTTGTATGGCCTCAAACAAGCACCGCGAGCCTAGTATGAAAAACTAACTGAGCATCTTCTAAAATTCAATTTCAAACATTATGATCTTGATGATGCAACTTTTTTGTCAAGAAAGTTGGCAAAACAGTTGTATATCTTGTGGTATATGTAGATGATCTTTTGATGACATGGAACAAAGAAAGCTACATTGCATCCATAAAGAAGGAATTGGGGAAAAGTTTTGAAATGACTGATTTGGGCTATGTTCATTACTATCTTGGCATTGAAGTAACCCAACATCCGAAGTCCATATTTATTTCTCAAAAGAAATACATTGGAGATCTGTTGAACAGGTTTGGCATGACAGAGTGCAATCCTCTTACTACTCCAATGGAACAAAACTTAAAGCTCACATCTATTTAAGGAAAAGAATTTTAGGATGCAACAAAGTATAGATATCTTGTAGGAAGTCTCAACTACCTAACTACTACCAGACTAGACATTTCTTTTGTTGTTGGAATCCTCTCCAGGTTTATGCAAAAGCCTTGTGAGGGACATTGGTCTGCTGTAAAAAGAGTTCTAAGGTACTTGAAGGGAACTCAAGACTTTGGAATCAAGTATACACAGGTGGACGACTTCAGCTTGATTGGATACTCTGATTCAGACTTCGATGGAGACAAAGAAACTGGGGTATCAACTTCAGGATATGCTATGAGTCTTGGATCAAGAGTTGTCTCCTGGAGATCATGAAAACAATCAGTTTCAACAGATTCCACAACAGAAGCAGAATACGTGGTAGCAGCTGAAGCAACAAAAGAAATTGTGTGGCTCAGGAAAATTCTTGAATATTTGCAGGTAAAACAAGTACAATCAACTCCACTCATGATTGACAATACCTTTGCAATAAAGTTGGCCAAGAACCCAAAGTTCCATGATTGAACGAAGCACATCAATACTAAATATCATCTGATTTGACATCATGTTTTACAAATGAGCAAATTGCAGACATCTTCACCAAAGCGCTTGGAAGAGAAAAGCTTGAACGATTCAAAATGATGCTTGGACTCACCAACATCCCTTTAGATTAAGGGGGGGAATGTTGACACCTAATCCTTGTGATTGGGTGAATTTATGTAAATAGATAAATAGGAAATATGAATAGTCATTAGGAGATGAATTGAATAGTCTCTCCCTCATGTATATAATGAAGACCTACCTGATGGAATAGAACATAAGAATCTTTTTTGCCTTATGGAGTTACTACCTGGCCTGACACTATTTGGAGGTTTGGGTAGAGAGTTGGCCTTCAATACAACTTATCATCCACAAAAATATGGATAGATAGAGAGGGTCAACAAGATCTCTGAAGATATGTTGAGGATGTATGTGATGCGCCAACAGAGAATATGGGAGGACTATATTCCATTGGTTGAGTTTTCATACAAAAATAATTATCAGGAGTCATTGAGGATGTGTCCGTTCGGAGAACTATATGGGTGGAGTTGTAATACTCCCATCAGCTGGAGTAATCTAGTGAACAGGGTACTGATTGGACTGGATATGTTGGAAGACACGGAATAGGAAATGGAGGTTATAAAGAAGAAAATAAAGGCAACACATGATAGACATAAGAGTTATGTGGACCAACGTAGGGCATTCAAGGAGTTTTGGGTTGGGGAGCACGTGTATTTGCGCATCAAACACAAGAAGAGCTCTTTGAGGATTGGATAATTTTCCAATTTGGCACCATAGTATTGTGAGCCTTTTGAGATCCTTGAGAGGATTGGACTAGTGGCCTATCAACTTGCACTGCCTCCGATAGTGAAGGTCTATGATTTTTTCTATGTTTCATTGCTTAAGAGATATATAAATAATGTTGATCACATTATTGATTGGTTTGTATTGCAAGTGGAGAAAGAAGGAGAATTCCAGCTTGGAGCCTCAGTACATATTGTAGTGGAAGCAAGTCATAATCACAAACAGATCCATAGAGAAATTTAAAGTGCAGTGGAAGCACTTTGGGCCCGAAGAAGCTACATGGGATATGGCAGATCAGATGGGCCATGTATCCATATTTGTTTATCGGTGGAGGCAAAGAAGTTTTGGTGTGATGTTGGTATATGTTTCGCATATGTTTTGCTGATGTTTTGGTATATGTACATATGTATATGGATGTAAATACTACCAGGAGCTAAGTTATAAAGCTCCAATAAGCAGTATGGTTGTTATCTTGTCATCTTTTCATGATGTTTTGCTTTTGAGTAGGTCATTCATTGTAAATACTGCAACAAGCTAAGTTATAAATCTTTGTGGGTAGTATGTTTGCTTTTCAATGGTTTTGTTGAGGTCTTGGTGTGTTTTAACACTGAGGATGGTGTTCCCCAAGGGGGAGGGATCTGTAATAGCCCCTAGTTAAAAGTTCATGTAATAAAAATTAATAAAGGAAAAATAAGACCACGGTTAAGGGACACTTATTCCAAGCTAAATGTTGGGAAAATATATCCTAGTGGGCATCACTGGATATGTTTATGGATAAGGGAATTTGGAAAAGATAAATGGCTAAGGCATTAAAAAGGAAAAAATGTATTTTGGCACATTTATTTATGAAAATAAAGGAAAATTGGAGAAAAGGAAGGTAAATGGTCATAGGTTGCATGTGAGGAGGCAAATAAAGGAAAATAATGGAAAATGAAGAAAATAGAGGCCTCATTGATAAAAAGGGTTTTGAGGATCAGTTTGTAACCTTTTGTTAGTTCAATTTTGGAGCTCTCCCATTATTCTCTCTCTCTCTCTCTCTCACTCTTGGACGCTTAGAGTTCTCTTGGAGAATTATAGATTTGTAGCAAGGAATGGAAAGGAAAGCAAAGAAAGGAGAAGGAAATGAAAGGATATAAAATATTAGACAAGGAGGAGCAGGATCAAACAACTTCAATAGTAATACTTGCATGTAACATATTGCATGTGTGATTTCCTAGCCGGTTTTGACATGCATGACTTTGCATGTTGGTATATGGTTCTCTTTCTATCGGTGGTGTTAGTGTCGGTCTTGAGCCCTCCATCGGTGATCAATAGCTCTTTGCATATGCATAGGTAGGTGTCTCATTAGTGTCAGTTTTGCATCCCGCTAGGCATGCCATAAAACTGAATGGAGGGCTGGTCTTTGTTCCCTTCTTGGTTTTGCTGGAATCAGGTCATACCATTTGAAAAAACCTTGTGTCACACTTGTTTCATTTTTGTCTTGAAATTCCAAGTCTAGGTATAGGGTTTCGGTCAAAATCATTGCCAGGTCATGAGTCAAAAGTCTGATGGTCTTCAGCAAGCCAGAAGGAGGTTTGTAATTACGTTTTATTGATAGTTTTCATCTGCTACAGCTTATTTTTACCTTGGTTTTAAAAACTCTGTTTTTAAACCCAAGGTCATGTGAAAATGGCAACAATAAAGGAAATTTTCAAAAATCTTCAGAATGCCGGCAACAACCCTGGTTTCTTCCTCAGAATCCATCAGAGAATCAACCTGCAAAAAGAACCAAGTGAAAACACTCAAAAAATCAATTTCAGGCAAAGTGCAACTTAAAAAACAGTGTTAAATTAAATGCCAAAACATGCAACATTTGAAAGTGGGTTTGATGTTTTAATTTTTTTAAATGTGGACCTATAAAGACCAAAAAGCCCTCTTCATGGCCTCATTATGCATTGACAAACTTGCAAGACACAAAGAGAAGCAAAGAAAGGCGATTTGGCTGCGATTTTAGTCATTTCTGGAGGAGCGACTAGTTGAGTTGGAGGTGCGACTAGTTGGGTAGGTGCGACGAGTCAGAGCTGCTCTCACAGTGTAATTTTTGAACTGGAGCGACGAGTCAGAGGGGTGCGACTAGTCGAGCTGGGTTTGCCAAGAAACATGCCAAATCACCCAAATCGCCCTCCCAAATTGCTAAATCGACCAGGTAAGCTCCAAATTCATCTGTGATAACAAGGAATAAGTGAATGATGACATGTCTCATGGTTTTCTTCTTCAAAAATTTGCAAGATAAATGGTGAATTTAAATGTTGTCAATGTAGGCAAATCTGCTAGGGTTTTGTTTGTTTTTCAAGGTAAAAATCCCTCTTATCCCATCCTTGTTCCCTTGGCAATTAAATTCACAAATGTTGCTGCATGTTTATCTTATTATTTCATTTATATCGTTTGCCAGAAATACAAGGTTTCCATCCCATATTCCTTCAAAATCTTTCCCTTCCAAAATTTCTTCACTAAACCCTAATATCCTTCATGTTCCCACAAACCCTAAATTGCCCTTCTCCTTCCCCACAGCAAGCAAATTACATGGACCTGCAGCAAGAAAATAAAACAAAAAGAATATAAAAAATATATATATATATAAAAATTGATATGAAAAGAAAAATAAAAATAAAATGCCAAAATGACCCAAATATGAAAAACAAAGATATTATTGGGTATAAAAAAGAGGCAAGCTGCTGTTATGAAATTTATAAAAAGAAAAATCAAAGATTGCAGCTGTGTATATATTCATAATGGACATATTGCTGTGTTTTTGGTCTATAAAATCGTGTTGCTGTGCTGCCCAAAATAAACTCTGTTTTCCCTTTTTTATCATTCCCTTGAAGTTGTCAAATCTCCTTTTGATAAAAATACAAGTGAAGCTCTCTTTCCCTTATCACTAAATGCATATGAATCCCGTCCAGATAGCAGAGTTGCTTCATTAAAGGATAAAAATCAAATGGATAATGCTGCCCCATACCCCCTGTCATATATGTTCTTTCCCTTGGTCCCTATCATACATGGTTTCGTTGCAAATGATTTCTTAAAAATGATAAGATGGTATGTGTTACATTTTGTGAATTTTCCCTAAAAATCCCTGTTTTTATTTCCCATTCCTTATTAAAAATCGCTCCCCTAACAGTTCCCTTATGATTTTTCCCCTTGAAAACAGCATACTTCTCAGCATTTTGCAGGCAGAGGCAGCAGTTCTATTTACTTTTCAGCTTGCTCATCTGGTTCCAAAACCATGTCAGACACCGAGAGTTATGAGCCTAGTGATGACCATTCATCAGCTACATAAGTGGTGGTACAGCAGAGGGTTCCTAAGAGGGGTGGTCATCATAGGAGACAGGAACCTACTTCTTTGGCAGCATTGCAGGCTTGTCCTTTGGCAATGAACGGTTTTCGGTACATGTCATGTTTTCAGTTCTGTGAGAGGCTTGCTCACATTCAGCATCATAGTGAGTTGGCACGTTTATTTGTTTTGCACCTTCATGATGGGCAGGTCACTCTTGCAGGGGTGAATTTTGTGTTATCTCCAGAGATGATTTCAGAGGCTACCGGGATACCGAATGTAGGGGAAGTGTGGCCCAAGCGCAAACTGCTGGACTTTATCTTTTTTGAGCCATATGTCAGGCCCTCATTTGTGAGCCACTTGTCAGGAATCTTTCCTTCCAGATTCCTCCGGGCGGAGTATGTTTCGATCATGAAGCTTATCATGCAATACTTTACATGTGACGGAAGATTTTCACTGGTCTCCACTTGTCATATTCGCATGTTGATGCACTTTACCAGGGTGAGGATGATGAACATCCCGGTTTTCTTCTGCCAGGACTTTCAGAGGATGTCATCCATATTTCAGAGGCGGACCCCAGCCCAGCAGCATAGGAGTCTATGCCATCATGGTCTCATTCAACTCATTGTTTCCCATCAGTTGAGGCAGCAGGGCATTTCATGGGCAGACTTCATTTCTCATGAGGTTTTTACAGCGACATCACGGCCACAGCCAGAGCCACAGAGAGGTCAGCCAGAGCCACAGATCATTCATGAGGAGGGAGGTCCATCACGCCAGGCAGAGATTATTGTGCCTACACATGTTGTTTCCCCACTACAGTGTACATATCAGAGGGGTCATAGGACCTTGTTTGCAGCAGCTCGACGAGTATTTTCTCCACATCAGGTGGAAGGGGTCTCGTCGTCATCATCAGATCAGCGAGTGTTATCTCCACACCAGGTGGAAGGGGCCTCGTTGCCGACAGCAGCACAGGTAGCAGAGAGGGGCAAGCAGCCCATGATTGAGGATGAGAGAGCTGGCGATACACGTCATGATTTCATTGATTTTGATGCTCATTCTCCTTCTTCTGATTTTTATGAGCTTATCAGACAGAGAGAGGAGGAGAACCTCGTGTTGCAGCAGAAGCTCGAAATGGCTCAATGGACCATCACTTATCTGGAGCAGCGCAACAGACAATTAGAGGCGGAGAAAGAACTTGACGAGCTATGGAGGATCCGTGGTAATAGAGGCTTGAACCGTAGGAGGCCTGGGGACCCATTGCCTGCTGACCGGGAGTCCATGCTCATTCAGGTGAATGCCCACTTGGAGAGGCTGTTAGAGAAAGCCAACCGGGACAAAAGGCTGCTACGAAACATGAAGAACCATTACTGGGCAAGGTCGCACGTTTGCAAGGCTAAAATGAAGATACTCCAAAGGAAGTTGTCCGAGGCCCGCAAGAGGAGGAAAAAGACCAACCCGCTCCGTATCTTGGCTGAGGCCTCTCTTACTCACCATGATACTGACTAGCCTTCTTCTAGCAGCAAAACCAAGAAATTTTGAGGATTTTGAGGCATTTTTGGCATTTTTTTTGGAATTTTACAGGTTTTGGCCACTCGACTCGTCTCACCCCGTACGAGACGAGTCGTCGATACAGCTCAGAATGGGGAAAACTCTACATGGTTGGATTTGTCTTGTAAAAGTACACTTTCCTATGGAAGGGTTTCAAATTTTGTGAAGATTTGGGCAGCCAAAAGCTCAAAATACAGCCAAATTTTGACTTTCTGCCCCTTTTTTGAGTTGCAGAAAGCAGTCTTGGAAGATTTGATTTTTTAGGGGTCAAATCAACTCCAAATTCAGAAAGTCCGGTTGGGTTGGAAAGTAGACTTCCAGACCTTTCCAAAGAGCTATCCTGCACTTGATTTGGACTCCGGGAAGGCCCTCAAACAGCGCTGCCAAAAGGTGCGACTAGTCAAGCCAGAGGTGCGACCAGTCAAGCAAAATTTGCCAGTTTTTGACCAGTTCGGCCAGCTAAGCACAGTTTTCACTTGGGTTGATTATTTAGGCATGTAATTGATGGATTCTTGTGTAAATTTCATGGCATTAGATACTTTTACTCTTCTTTACCTCTTCTAGAAGCTTCTTTGATGTAAAAAGTTAATATTTAATGCATGGATAGGCTTCCTAACTTTTAGAGGCAAGTTGTTGTGCTGGCCTATTATCTAGTGACTGATTTAGAATTAGTTGTAACAGCTCCTAGGAAGCTGAGCTCGACCCCTAGAGGTGGGGGAAGAGGTTTGACCTTCTATATTATGCCTTCTCTTTCTCATTTTCAGGGTTGGACTCTAGAGGGAGAAGTGCTATTGTATTTTTGACTTGTATTTTCTGCAATTTGAGGAAAAGGAAGGCCAGGATTTTGCAGACTTCATTGTGGATTCTTGTGGATTATTATGTTGATGGTGTGTCTCCTACTGTTATTGTAAGTCTGTTTATGTGTTCCATTTCTTAATCTCTTGCTGCTATTTAAACAAAAGAAGTGATAAAGTTTGAATTCATGCATGCCATGCTCAGCTTTCAATTTTGTTTAAAATTTATGTTTTCCACTGTCTAGAGAGGATTCAAATTCATTTTTCGCCCTCTTTAGCTTCTCTTCTTTCTTCCTTGATCATCTCTTTCAGCTAAAGGCATCAGCATAAACTCCTACCTTGCCCCAAAGACCCACCTGCAAAAACTGAGCTCAATCCCCGCACCCTGAATTGCACTCCCTCCAAATTGCCACCAAAAAACCCAAAAACTTTAAATCAAATCCCCTTATCAGTTTACTAGCCTAAAATCCTTATTCCTAATTGGTCAAACTCATCTCATTGAGAAATCCACCAAGTTTGACCCGAGAGAGCCTTCTCATACCTCGTAGGGCTAGCTACGAAGTGAAATGGTTTGATGTTGCCTTGAAGGTTTACCTTCCTCAGCCTAGGGTGAAATCTCAAGCGCTAACATATTGGCGACCATACTGGGGAGAACAAATTTGTTATTTGCTCATTGTTGTGTAATTTCTTAAGTCTTAGACGGAGTCTGAAGATACGCCAGGTAGCCTTCGAACACGCTCTTGTTTTACATCAGCATTAGTAGATAAACGCTGCTTCAGTCGATCTCCGTGAGCTTCTGAAATCCGCACTTCATTGACATCTTTATCCCAGTATCATTATGGAACTCTAAGCTTTGGATGATAGGCTAAGAGTTTTCATACGGCTGAGCGGTTTTTCCTTTCCTAGTTTATTCGTAAAAGCAAGCTGGCTTCTGTTTCAAGACCAATTGTTAGATCTAATTCATCACCTGCTGTTATTGAATATTTTGAAGATCTTGAATTCGACGAAAGTTTTGAGTTATCTTTGTTTAAAGCTAAATCTGAAAGTGCTCTCGATTCTTTAGTCCTTGACCCTGATTTTGCAGCTTCTCTTGCTTACGAAAGACACAACAAGCTGATTGACAATTTCATTTTGAGACATCTCCAAAACGACTTGCATACCACTACTCTTGCTGATCTACTTGAGAATATCTCTGAGAATATTGCAGCTACTATCACGGCTCACGAAGCATCGTCCCCTCCCTTTGTTTCCATTTCACCGATAATCACTTACCCCGAATCTTCGGCTGGTTCTCCTTCCACACCTCGCACTCCTTCTACCCCTCCATCTCCACAAATTTCTCTTCCCCTTGTTACAGCTCCTGTTATCATACTTCCACCTCCCCCTCCTCAAACTCATCCTACTCCCCCGCCTCCTCCACCTAGAGCCATGGCTGCCCGCTTTGCCCCTCTTGCTTTACCACAAAACCTTCATGATATGCCCGCTGATTACCAAAGCAAGATTCCCATGTTTGACGGCACTCCTCAAAGTGTCACGGCGCAGCAACACGTTGATAAAATGACCACTTTCTTTGATCTCTATGAATTGGATGAAGAAGATGTTACGATGCGGCTGTTTGTTCAGACATTTGGAGGGGAAGTTCGTAAATGGTTCAGAGGGTTGGCAGCTCGTAGCATTGTTTCCTTGGAAGCACTTCAAACTCAGTTCTTGGACCGATGGGAAATAAGAAAAGATCCGCTGCAAATCAACGCTGAATACAACAACCTCAAGCGAAATCCGGGTGAGTCGGTTCAAGATTATATAATCAGATTTAATTCAGTGTATAACGCTATACCCGATGATTTGAAACCATCAAGAAAGTCTGCATTGCTTAAGTTCCCGGATGGTTTTGATCCGGAGATGGCCTACTCATTGCGGGACCGAGATCCTCCTACCTTGGAGGAAATGCAGAAAATTGCAGTCAGTGTGGAGGCTAATTTGAATGATAAAAGGGCAAGAATGAAAGCTGAAAAGAAGGTCACAATCAAAGAGGAGGTGCCATCCACTTCTCAAGTTATTCGGAAAATGGAAGAGGTGTCAAAGGCACTCCAAAATCTCAGTCTTGGCAAACCGGAACCACAAGTTCGAAATCCAAACTTCAGAGGCCAACAACAGCAGCCCCAATATAGGATCAAACAGCGGGAAACACGAGCACAAGAAGCGGCCGTGCAGCAGCCAATCCAACCTCCATTTCAGCAAAATTATGTCACTCAAGAATCTGAAGATGAGGGTGAAGGTCCTGGTGAAGAAAATCATTTTTTCACTCCCGATGATATGCCCACTTACATCACGGAAGAAGAAGAGCTGGTAAGTAATGCTTATACACCTCAAGATGAGCATTACATTCTATCTAATGATGTTGTACTTCAAGAAGAGTCAGAAGAGTATCAAAGAGGTTACTTACATGCTTTATCAGCTCAACAAGGCCAGCAGAGACAGTTGAGAAACCGGACAGTTCCCATACATCCAATTCAAAAGAGGGCAGAAAATTTGGCAAAGAATGGTGCTGCTGTTCCACAGAAAAAGGGTAAAGAAGTCATGGATCCCCCATCAACTCAAACAGTTCCAGCAAACAAGATGGATCAGCCATTAAATGTACCCAAAGATAGAGCAGAAAAACGAGATAATCCGGCAAAAGAAAGTGAGAAAAGTCAAGCATTCAGCATTGAGAACGAAGTTTCGAAATTGAAATTGTCCATTCCACTAGCAGAAGTCATGAAGAACACTACCTACAGAGCACAAATTTCTAAGATGTTCAATACTGATCCAATGTTAGATGCAGTAAATGTGGAGGATGATCAGCCGGAATTAATCTTTGGGCCAGCTCTAAACGGTGAGTCTCCGGAAAACGATGTCCCGCCATTCTATATCAGCTTAAGAATTCATGATTATGTGCTTCATAATGCTATGTTCGATTCGGGAGCATCACACAATTTAATGCCCAAGGCAATAATGGAGAAGTTGGGACTTGATATAACTCGTAACTACCATGATCTATATTCATTTGATTCCAGCCGAGTTAGATGCATCGGTTTGATTAAAGATTTGGTTGTTAGCTTGGATCAAATTCCCGCAAAGAATCTCTTGATGGATGTGGTAGTGGCGGACATTCCTCCAAGGTTTGGTATGCTCCTTTCAAGGTCATGGGGATCAAAACTTAAAGGTACTTTACAGCTGGACTTTTCATATGCCACTATTCCGGTGTTTGGCCAAATGAGAAAGGTGTACCGAGAGCAAAAGATGAAGTATATGATTACTAGCAAGGAAAAGCCAGTAAATCATCCTGTAAATTATGTACAAACAGATTTAGAATCCTTTGTTTTATTTGCTGATAATTTTAATGAGGTAGATAGTCAATTAGTTCAGATAGAAGACATCCCAGGCATGGCAGAAAATTTCAGGGAAGTATTGAGAACGGACAGTGAAGAAAGGACTGCTGTCATAAAGTCAATTGCCGAAACAGATGAGCAGCAAGTCATGACTGCAACAACATCACAAGTGCAGCCCTTGGACGATGATGAAGATGGTCTTTGGACCATGGATTTTGATGGTGCAGTGGGCAGCGATGGAGCTGGCATAGGTGTATGGATTCGTAGCCCGTTTTCAGTCCCTAACCAAGTCCCAAGCAAGGTACAAGTGTGCTCTTATAAATTGGCTTTTGATTGTTCGAATAATGAAGCAGAATATGAGGCCCTTATAGCTGGTTTGAAAATCCTCCGGAAATTAAAAGCAAAGAAGATAGCAGTTTATGGCGACTCCGAGTTAGTGATCAAACAAGTAAAGGGGGAATTTCAAGCTAAACATCCTCGTATGCGGGATTATCGCAATGCTGTTCTAGACATTTTGAAGCGGTTTTCAGAGCATACTTTAACATGCATACCCCGGATACAAAATGGAGTTGCGGATGCATTGGCCAGGGCAGCAAGCAATTTGAAAATACCAATGAATTCGAGCAACAAGTTTGAAATCTATGTAAAGCATCGCCCTACAATCCCGGACAACCAAAGGAGCTGGCAAGTCTTTCAGGATGATGAGGAAATCAAAGATTTCTTGCATGGAGAAGGTAAATTTGAAGAAATTTCAATAGATATGGAGCCTGAAGGAGTTAATCAAATGGATGTTTTGCAGCTGAAAGATAATCATATTCCTAAAGGGCTGATTCCTTTAGAAGAACTTTTTGATCAAGATGATGTGGCTCACAAGCCAACTTTGATGCCAACAGAAGAAGGTGTGGAAGATGTGAACCTTGGGACAGCAGAACATCCAAAGATGGTGAAATTATCAAAGGCTCTGCCACTCAAGGTAAAGAATCAATACATTAGATTGCTGTCATCATTTTCTAATGTATTCGCTTGGGATTATTCAGATTTAAAGACATATGATACAAGCATCATCCAGCACACTATTCCTATAAAGCCAAATCAAAAGCCTTTTCGGCAAAAGTTGCGGAGGATCAATCCCAAGTTGCTGCCTTTGATTGAGAAAGAGGTCAATAGGCTCTACAAGTCCGGAATCATAGTTCCCATTCGCTTTTCAGATTGGATCTCCAACCTAGTGCCTGTGAGAAAGAATACCGGTGAGATTCGCTTGTGCATAGACTTCAGAAATTTAAACAAAGTGTCGCTAAAGGACAACTATCCGCTGCCTAAAATGGACCACATATTGCAGCGGGTAGTGGGTGCCTCAAAGATGTCATTGCTAGATGGATACTCCGGCTATAATCAGATCTTAGTCCATGAGGATGACCGTGATAAGACAGCTTTCACTACGCCTTGGGAAACATTCCATTATGCTAAAATGCCATTCGGTTTGAAGAATGCAGGTGCTACATTTCAGCGAGCTATGGATATGGCTTTTGCCAATGAAAAGGACATATTCTTAGTTGTATATCTTGATGACTTAACGGTCTTTTCCAAATCCGATGAGGAGCATCTATTTCACTTAACTAAAGTGT
The DNA here is from genome assembly GCA_031772625.1 of Pinus tabuliformis. Classification (NCBI taxonomy): domain Eukaryota; kingdom Viridiplantae; phylum Streptophyta; class Pinopsida; order Pinales; family Pinaceae; genus Pinus; species Pinus tabuliformis. The sequence continues at coordinate 1,271,102,446 of CM062818.1, read as the reverse complement.
TCCAAAAATGCAGAAAATATGGCATTTCTTTAAATCCAAAAAAGAGTCTTTTTGCCATGAGTGAAGGTAAATTGCTGGGACATATCATTTCCAAAGACGGTATACGAATTGATCCCGCATGGGTGGAGGCAATTCAGCAGCTAGAGCAGCCCCGAAATAAGAAGGAGATACAATCTTTTAATGGTAAATTAAATTTTCTGCGCCGCTTCATTCCTAATCTTGCAGAGCACCTTAGAGAAATGACCAACATGCTTCGAAAGGATAGCGAGATCAAATGGACCGAGGAGGCAGTCAAATCCTTCAATTTAATCAAGGTAATCTTGTCTTCAGCCCCGACCTTAATCAACCCTGATTATACTCAGGATTTCATTGTGTTTTCTTTTGCTTCCGAGCATACATTAGCAGCCGTATTAATGCAAAAAAGAGAGGGTGTTGAAAGGCCAATTGCATTTTTCAGCCGGATCATTAGAGATGGGGCATTAAACTATAATATCATTGAGAAACAAGCGCTGGCCCTGATTAAGGCATTGAAAGATTTCCGGGTTTATATTCTTCACTCTCATGTATTAGCTTATGTTCCTAGTGCAGCGGTAAAGGATGTCTTGGTACAAACAGAGCCAGAAGGTAGGAGAGGTAAATGGATTGCTGCTCTCTTGGAATATGATGTTGAAATCAAGCCCACCAAGCTGATTAAAGGACAAGGACTTGCTAAACTAATGGCTGAAACAAACCTTCATGCCCTTGATATCAACTTGATCGCTGCCTTATCCGATGGTGAAAGAGAAAATTTAGCGGTTCAGGTATCAGATATTTTTATTAATTCTCCTTGGTATGCTGATATAGTGTATGTACTTCAGAATGTGTCTGCGCCTCCTGGAATGTCGAAAAACAAAGCTAGGACTTTGAAATTAAAGGCTGCTAAATTTTGCATTGTGAAATCAGCATTGTATTGGAAAGATCCCGGGGGCATCTTGCTTAATTGTTTGGTTGAAGAGGAAGCAAAAGCGACGGTAGAAGACTTCCATAAAGGTGACTGTGGAGGTCATTTATTTTGGAAAACTACAGCCAACAAGATTTTGCGAGTTGGTTTTTATTGGCCTTCTCTTTTTTCTGATGTGTACAAAGCGGTAAAGAACTGCCATGAGTGCCAAATATTTCAAGGAAAACAAAAGTTGCAGCCATTGCCTCTCAAACCGGTGGAGATTAGTGCGCCATTTCAGCAGTGGGGCCTTGATTTCATTGGTGAAATCCACCCAGCTTCGTCCGGGCAGCATAGATGGATCTTGACTGCCACTGATTACTTCACAAAGTGGATAGAGGCAATTCCTACTCGGCAGGCCACAGATTCGGTAATTATCGCTTTTCTTGAAACTAATATCTTGTCACGTTTCGGTTGTCCATTCAAAATAATCACAGATAATGCAGCTGCCTTTAAGTCCAATAAGATGGTTGATTTCTGCTATAAGTACAACATCAGCTTGGGTCACTCCACCGCTTATCATCCGCAAGGTAATGGGCTGGCCGAATCATCAAATAAGTCACTAGTGAACATTATCAAGAAGATGCTGGAAATTAACAAGAAAAGTTGGCACAAGAAGTTGGTCAATGCATTATGGGCTGATCGGGTGAGCCAAAAGAAGTCCATTGGAATGTCGCCATTTGAGATTGTATACGGAGTTGATGCAGTGTTTCCAACATCACTTAGTGTACCGGTCGCGAAATTACTTCAAGAAACGGGAGAAGATATGGATCCAATGCAACGGAGAATCAATCAAATGGTCCACTTACAGCAAACAAGGGAAGAAGTTCTCCAAAACTCTTTAAAGCTGCAAGAACGTATCAAGAAAATCTATGATAAGAAGGAAAAGTTGGAAAATTTTCAGCTAGAGGATGTTGTTTTGAGATGGGATGCTCGAAACAAGGACAAAGGTAAGCACAGTAAATTTGATAATTTGTGGAAAGGTCCTTATAAGATTGCTGCATATCGTGGTCCTAACGCTTTCATTCTTAAGGAGTTGAATGGTGATGAATGTCCCGGTGGGTCGGTGAATGGCCGGCTTCTCAAGAAATATCATGCTTGAGCGATGCTGCTCTAAATCATCTTCATTGTACATATCATTTTACTTTACTACAACAAGTGTGAACTGATCTCTCAGCCTTGGTTTGGGGCCCGCAGTGAAGGCTATAATTCCGAGGATGAAGATTGGTTGGTGTGAGGTTTTCAGTTTGTTTATTTTCTGCAAGAATCAGTTTGTTTGAGTCATAGTCCTTTGAAAGTTTTCAGTTTATAATCCAAGTCAAATAAAGTCTGTTCGAGTATGGTTATATTTGTACTAGTTGACTCCATTGCCCAATAAGGCACTGGTCTGCTCTCCCAAGAGGTCTGAGGTTCTTGGCACCTCCAAGGAGCTGCCATCCCCATTGGAGCCAATGTTAGTGTCGGTCTTGAGCCCTCCATCGGTGATCAATAGCTCTTTGCATATGCATAGGTAGGTGTCTCATTAGTGTCAGTTTTGCATCCCGCTAGGCATGCCATAAAACTGAATGGAGGGCTGGTCTTTGTTCCCTTCTTGGCTTTGCTGGAATCAGGTCATACCATTTGAAAAAACCTTGTGTCACACTTGTTTCATTTTTGTCTTGAAATTCCAAATCTAGGTACAGGGTTTCGGTCAAAATCATTGCCAGGTCATGAGTCAAAAGTCTGATGGTCTTCAGCAAGCCAGAAGGAGGTTTGTAATTACGTTTTATTGATAGTTTTCATCTGCTACAGCTTATTTTTACCTTGGTTTTAAAAAACTCTGTTTTTAAACCCAAGGTCATGTGAAAATGGCAACAATAAAGGAAATTTTCAAAAATCTTCAGAATGCCGGCAACAACCCTGGTTTCTTCCTCAGAATCCATCAGAGAATCAACCTGCAAAAAGAACCAAGTGAAAACACTCAAAAAATCAATTTCAGGCAAAGTGCAACTTAAAAAACAGTGTTAAATTAAATGCCAAAACATGCAACATTTGAAAGTGGGTTTGATGTTTTAATTTTTTTAAATGTGGACCTATAAAGACCAAAAAGCCCTCTTCATGGCCTCATTATGCATTGACAAACTTGCAAGACACAAAGAGAAGCAAAGAAAGGCGATTTGGCTGCGATTTTAGTCATTTCTGGAGGAGCGACTAGTTGAGTTGGAGGTGCGACTAGTTGGGCAGGTGCGACTAGTTGGGCAGGTGCGACTAGTTGGGCAGGTGCGACGAGTCAGAGCTGCTCTCATAGTGTAATTTTTGAACTGGAGCGACGAGTCAGAGGGGTGCGACTAGTCGAGCTGGGTTTGCCAAGAAACGTGTCAAATCACCCAAATCGCCCTCCCAAATTGCTAAATCGACCAGGTAAGCTCCAAATTCATCTGTGATAACAAGGAATAAGTGAATGATGACATGTCTCATGGTTTTCTTCTTCAAAAATTTGCAAGATAAATGGTGAATTTAAATGTTGTCAATGTAGGCAAATCTGCTAGGGTTTTGTTTGTTTTTCAAGGTAAAAATCCCTCTTATCCCATCCTTGTTCCCTTGGCAATTAAATTCACAAATGTTGCTGCATGTTTATCTTATTATTTCATTTATATCGTTTGCCAGAAATACAAGGTTTCCATCCCATATTCCTTCAAAATCTTTCCCTTCCCAAATTTCTTCGCTAAACCCTAATATCCTTCATGTTCCCACAAACCCTAAATTGCCCTTCTCCTTCCCCACAGCAAGCAAATTACATGGACCTGCAGCAAGAAAATAAAACAAAAAGAATATAAAAAAATATATATATATATAAAAATTGATATGAAAAGAAAAATAAAAATAAAATGCCAAAATGACCCAAATAAGAAAAACAAAGATATTATTGGGTATAAAAAAGAGGCAAGCTACTGTTATGAAATTTATAAAAAGAAAAATCAAAGATTGCAGCTGTGTATATATTCATAATGGACATATTGCTGTGTTTTTGGTCTATAAAATCGTGTTGCTGTGCTGCCCAAAATAAACTCTGTTTTCCCTTTTTTATCATTCCCTTGAAGTTGTCAAATCTCCTTTTGATAAAAATACAAGTGAAGCTCTCTTTCCCTTATCACTAAATGCATATGAATCCCATCCAGATAGCATAGTTGCTTCATTAAAGGATAAAAATCAAATGGATAATGCTGCCCCATACCCCCTGTCATATATGTTCTTTCCCTTGGTCCCTATCATACATGGTTTCGTTGCAAATGATTTCTTAAAAATGATAAGATGGTATGTGTTACATTTTGTGAATTTTCCCTAAAAATCCCTGTTTTTATTTCCCATTCCTTATTAAAAATCCCTCCCCTAACAGTTCCCTTATGATTTTTCCCCTTGAAAACAGCATACTTCTCAGCATTTTGCAGGCAGAGGCAGCAGTTCTATTTACCTTTCAGCTTGCTCATCTGGTTCCAAAACCATGTCAGACACCGAGAGTTATGAGCCTAGTGATGACCATTCATCAGCTACAGAAGTTGTGGTACAGCAGAGGGTTCCTAAGAGGGGTGGTCATCATAGGAGACAGGAACCTACTTCTTTGGCAGCATTGCAGGCTTGTCCTTTGGCAATGAACGGTTTTCGGTACATGTCATGTTTTCAGTTCTGTGAGAGGCTTGCTCACATTCAGCATCATAGTGAGTTGGCACGTTTATTTGTTTTGCACCTTCATGATGGGCAGGTCACTCTTGCAGGGGTGAATTTTGTGTTATCTCCAGAGATGATTTCAGAGGCTACCGGGATACCGAATGTAGGGGAAGTGTGGCCCAAGCGCAAACTGCTGGACTTTATCTTTTTTGAGCCATATGTCAGGCCCTCATTTGTGAGCCACTTGTCAGGAATCTTTCCTTCCAGATTCCTCCGGGCGGAGTATGTTTCGATCATGAAGCTTATCATGCAATACTTTACATGTGACGGAAGATTTTCACTGGTCTCCACTTGTCATATTCGCATGTTGATGCACTTTACCAGGGTGAGGATGATGAACATCCCGGTTTTCTTCTGCCAGGACTTTCAGAGGATGTCATCCATATTTCAGAGGCGGACCCCAGCCCAGCAGCATAGGAGTCTGTGCCATCATGGTCTCATTCAGCTCATTGTTTCCCATCAGTTGAGGCAGCAGGGCATTTCATGGGCAGACTTCATTTCTCATGAGGTTTTTACAGCGACATCACGGCCACAGCCAGAGCCACAGAGAGGTCAGCCAGAGCCACAGATCATTCATGAGGAGGGAGGTCCATCACGCCAGGCAGAGATTATTGTGCCTACACATGTTGTTTCCCCACTACAGTGTACATATCAGAGGGGTCATAGGACCTTGTTTGCAGCAGCTCGACGAGTATTTTCTCCACATCAGGTGGAAGGGGTCTCATCGTCATCATCAGATCAGCGAGTGTTATCTCCACACCAGGTGGAAGGGGCCTCGTTGCCGACAGCAGCACAGGTAGCAGAGAGGGGCAAGCAACCCATGATTGAGGATGAGAGAGCTGGCGATACACGTCATGATTTCATTGATTTTGATGCTCATTCTCCTTCTTCTGATTTTTATGAGCTTATCAGACAGAGAGAGGAGGAGAACCTCGTGTTGCAGCAGAAGCTCGAAATGGCTCAATGGACCATCACTTATCTGGAGCAGCGCAACAAACAATTAGAGGCGGAGAAAGAACTTGACGAGCTATGGAGGATCCGTGGTAATAGAGGCTTGAACCGTAGGAGGCCTGGGGACCCATTGCCTGCTGACCGGGAGTCCATGCTCATTCAGGTGAATGCCCACTTGGAGAGGCTGTTAGAGAAAGCCAACCAGGACAAAAGGCTGCTACGAAACATGAAGAACCATTACTGGGCAAGGTTGCACGTTTGCAAGGCAAAAATGAAGATACTCCAAAGGAAGTTGTCCGAGGCCCGCAAGAGGAGGAAAAAGACCAACCCGCTCCGTATCTTGGCTGAGGCCTCTCTTACTCACCATGATACTGACTAGCCTTCTTCTAGCAGCAAAACCAAGAAATTTTGAGGATTTTGAGGCATTTTTGGCATTTTTTTTGGAATTTTACAGGTTTTGGCCACTCGACTCGTCTCACCCCGTACGAGACGAGTCGTCGATACAGCTCAGAACGGGGAAAACTCTACATGGTTGGATTTTACTTGTAAAATTACACTTGCCTATGGAAGGGTTTCAAATTTTGTGAAGATTTGGGCAGCCAAAAGCTCAAAATACAGCCAAATTTTGACTTTCTGCCCCTTTTTTGAGTTGCAGAAAGCAGTCTTGGGAGATTTGAATTTTTAGGGGTCAAATCAACTCCAAATTCAGAAAGTCTGGTTGGGTTGGAAAGTAGACTTCCAGACCTTTCCAACGAGCTATCCTGCACTTGATTTGGACTCCGGAAGGCCCTCAAACAGCGCTGCCAAAAGGTGCGACTAGTCAAGCCAGAGGTGCGACCAGTCAAGCAAAATTTGCCAGTTTTTGACCAGTTCGGCCAGCTAAGCACAGTTTTCACTTGGGTTGATTATTTAGGCATGTAATTGATGGATTCTTGTGTAAATTTCATGGCATTAGATACTTTTACTCTTCTTTACCTCTTCTAGAAGCTTCTTTGATGTAAAAAGTTAATATTTAATGCATGGATAGGCTTCCTAACTTTTAGAGGCAAGTTGTTGTGCTGGCCTATTATCTAGTGACTGATTTAGAATTAGTTGTAACAGCTCCTAGGAAGCTGAGCTCGACCCCTAGAGGTGGGGGAAGAGGTTTGACCTTCTATATTATGCCTTCTCTTTCTCATTTTCAGGGTTGGACTCTAGAGGGAGAAGTGCTATTGTATTTTTGACTTGTATTTTCTGCAATTTGAGGAAAAGGAAGGCCAGGATTTTGCAGACTTCATTGTGGATTCTTGTGGATTATTATGTTGATGGTGTGTCTCCTACTGTTATTGTAAGTCTGTTTATGTGTTCCATTTCTTAATCTCTTGCTGCTATTTAAACAAAAGAAGTGATAAAGTTTGAATTCATGCATGCCATGCTCAGCTTTCAATTTTGTTTAAAATTTATGTTTTCCACTGTCTAGAGAGGATTCGAATTCATTGTTCGCCCTCTTTAGCTTCTCTTATTTCTTCCTTGATCATCTCTTTCAGCTAAAGGCATCAACATAAACTCCTACCTTGCCCCAAAGACCCACCTGCAAAAACTGAGCTCAATCCCCGCACCCTGAATTGCACTCCCTCCAAATTGCCACCAAAAAACACAAAAACTTTAAATCAAATCCCCTTATCAGTTTACTAGCCTAAAATCCTTATTCCTAATTGGTCAAACTCATCTCATTGAGAAATCCACCAAGTTTGACCCGAGAGAGCCTTCTCATACCTCGTAGGGCTAGCTACGAAGTGAAATGGTTTGATGTTGCCTTGAAGGTTTACCTTCCTCAGCCTAGGGTGAAATCTCAAGCGCTAACAGGTGGCATGGTTTTTCTGTGTTATGACAATGGTTTTCAACCTTGCCTTTCCTTTTCCTGGATAGCCATGGTGTGATGGGATTTTTTTTGGTTTTTCGGTTTCAAACTGTTGGATGGTTTCAGAATTTGGGGTGGAGGTGGTCTCAGGAAAATTCCCAAAAGCCTAGGAATCCCTTGACCAGTTTTGGCAGGATACACGGTAAAGCCTGATGGTGGAGTCTCAATTTAAGGCATAGTGATCCGATGTGTATTATAGTAAAGCCTGAGAGACGAGGAGATGAAAAATTCCTCAAGGATAGTGATGGAGTCCAGAGGCATTCCAAGCTCGGTCTGGTTTTGTGATCTTGGTGTTTGTTTTGGTGAGATAACGATTTGGTGAGGGTGGAGGTGGTTTAACCTATGGATTCCCTTGGTTTCTTTTGGATTTTTTTATCTATGAGATCCCACATTCATGCTTGGAATATGGTATGGGTGTGACTGAAAGACAGAAAGATTTGGTTGAACCATGTCTATGGTCGGGTGGTACGTGGAAGCCCCGAACCTGGTTGGCTCTTAGATATGTTTATTAAAATATAAGTTCTCTTGACTTTTTACTTGTTATTATGTGGCCTTAATGGTTGTTATCTCATTGTTATTTACATGGTTTAATGTTGGTTATAAGCATGGTTATATGACTAGTTATAGTGATGGTTATTTCATGTATTTACCTGTAACTCAAAGGATAATGGATGCAAGACCTAATTGATGTAAAAATAATTAAGGGAAGAGGGTGGTGATCGTTCTTGTCATATCCCATATGAGTTATCAGTAATTTATGTTTTGCCTTGTATTCATGTCCTGTAGCTTGCATTGATGCCAAGTGTTTGACAAAATGTCAGTCCCGATTGAGGATGGTCAGGCCTAGTCTTGGAGCCAATTTTTGGCTTGCAAGACTTGTTGTCATGTAAATGATGGATTTTGAAAGCTACAAGGGATTTTGGGTAGCGACCTAGATTGTGGGCTTAAAAAGTGGCACAAATCATAGAGTCATAGGCACAGGTCTGAGGAGAAAAGTCCCTCGATGCACCCATGCCTTGTTGTGAGAGTGACTGGAGCCTCCCAAATGCACCCTTTTCCATATCAAGGGAGTGTTCAGGTGTTTGATGCACTAAAATATCAGTGGAACCCATCGAGTGGTTAAGGGAATGACTCGGATGTGTTTTGGAAGTCCTGTAGAAGATGCAGAAGGTATGATATGGTGTGTTTCTGTCGATTCCACTTCCTTAAGGTCACTTAAGAGGTTGATTATTTTCACAGTAGCCCCTCATCTCATGTTTACCCTAGGTTGGCTAGTGAAACTCGGTAGATGTGAGGGGATGCATCGTTATATGTAGCCTGAAATAAATAACATGCCCATGTTGTCCCTGTTATTGTGGGGTGCGTTAACAAAGTCAACACATAAGAGAGGGACAATCTAGAAGGGATGTGAAGAAGTGAGTGTAAGAAAGTGTAAAAGGAGGGGATTTCCTTGAATAGAAAAAGAGGAAGGGTTTAATGATTCTTAGCAACGAGAAATTGGGCAAGGAGTTACCATGATTGTTTCTAGTTTTCTTACAAAAATTGAGTGGGAGAAGTTGGGTCACCGCATGAGAAGGAAGAGTGGTGCAAAGCAAAGTACATGAATAAGGGCATTGAACAAAACTTTTTCGGTGATATTGGGACATCATTCCCTATATTATGGTGATATCCTATCTATGCATTAATGCTAACTTGACCAAGAGAACTCAAGAAAATACTAATTCACTTATTTTTTTCCTTGGAGCTGAGAAAACACCCTTTAGAGTGAGATCAATGTAACGCCCTCCTCCCACATCTACCCAAGAAACCGGCCAACCGAGGTAAGCATTTGACGAGAGGATACTATGATATGATTCGACCTCCTAAGTCACATTAAGGATGTGGAATCGATAGAAACACGCCATATAGACCTTAAACATTAGCATTACAACCCTCAGGAACCATCCCAACATTTTTGCCAACCAGCTTGTGGGTCTCACTAAAGTTTTGGACCTCTCGACCCCCAGATGCTCCCATGCTATAGGCATGCCAGTTTCCAGGGACTATTTTTCTCAGTGTTGTGCCAACATCCCCAAGATTTGAGCCACTTTTTTAGGCCCAAAGCCCAAGTCACTACCCATAACTGAATGACACCTTCAGAGTAGTAAGATAACTATTGGAGCAAACAATGCGCAACGGAAATTTAAAAGGCATACACAACACATAAAATCATAAAAAAATAACACAAGGATTTAACGTGGTTCACCCAACCAATCTGGGCTACATCTACTAAAACAGAGGCATCGGCAATCTTATTATTCAACAGGAGATTACAACAATTTAATTCTTCACACATACTCTCAGCTCACCCTATTTTCTACACACATCTCCTCTACGGGCTTACATTTTCTTTATAGCTGGAGTATAAAACTGAATCATAAATTCTCTCACAACAAATATAGGATGCATTAACTCCTCAAGAATAATGGAGCTAATATAGCAACTAATCCTATTGTTGTCACCTATATGAGATTTTTGCTAAACTAAATAAAACAGAAAATCTCAACAATCCCCACCTTGACAACAATTAGCCTGATACCCTGTTCATTTATTATTTTTATCTTTTCTGCAAGCCAAGAGAAGTCAGACACCAACGTAGCTTCTCTAACAAACTGGTTTCGTGAACATGTCTGCACAGTTTTCCTTCATATGCACTTTTTCAAGAGAGACTCCCCTTTCAGTGATAACCTGTCTTACAAAATGGTACTTGATAGGTATATGCTTTGATTTACTATGATAGGCCGGATTCTTAGCCAAATGAATTGCACTTTGACTATCACAAAATAACTTGATGTTGTCTTGCAACCTACCAAACTCACCAAACAAACCTTTCAACCAAACCGCTTCTTTGCAAGCATGTGAAGCAGCTATGTATTCTGCTTCAGTAGTGGATAAAGCAACAATGTTCTGTAGCTTTGACATCCAGCTAATAGCTCCATCTGCAAGAGTAAAGACATATCCTGAAGTTGACCTTCTCTTATCCAAATCACCTGCAAAATCGGAATCAACATATCAGCAAACAAATTCACTACCCCTGTTATAAGTGATACAATAATCACTTGTGCCTCTCAAATACCGAAGCACCCATTTCACTGCTGACCAGTGTTCTTTTCTTGGATTTGCCATATACCTGCTGACAACCCCAACTGCATGTGAAATATCTGGTCGAGTACAAACCATCGCATACGTCAAACAACCTACTACATTGGCATATGGAATTCGAAACATATATTCCTTTTCTTCATTTGTATTAGGACATAAACTAGAAGAAAGTTTAAAATTGGAAGCTAAAGGGACTGAAACAGGCTTCACATTGTTCATAACAAACCTCAAGAGTATCTTCTCAATATACTTCTGTTGTGATAGCCACAGCTTACCATTGCTTCTGTCTCTGAAAATCTCCATGCCCAAAATTTGTCTTGCTGCTCCTAGATCTTTCATATCAAATGTCCTAGCCATTTGAGCCTTTAACCTATTGATCTCTACTATGCTTTTGCTTGCTAAAAGCATATCGTCAACATACAACACTAAGATAATGAACATGCCATTACTTAATTTCTTAAAGTAAACACAATGATCATATTCACTTCTTATATAATTTTGACTCATCATGAAAGAATCAAATTTCTTGTACCATTGTCGAGGCAACTGCTTCAGACCATACAATGATTTCTTGAGCCTGCAGACAAATTTCTTGTTGCGATTTTGAACAAACCCTTCCGATTGTTCCATGTAAATTTCCTCATCTAAATCTCCATGTAAAAATGCAGTTTTTACATCTAGTTGCTATAATTCTAAATCAAGTAAAGCAACTAATGCTAATACAATTCGAATTGAAACAATTTTTACAACTGGTGAAAAGATCTCGTGAAAATCAATGCCTGCTTTCTGAGAAAAAACTTTTGCGACCAGCCTTGCTTTGTACCTATCTTTTGTATCATCAACACCCCTTTTCAATTTGTAAACCCATTTACATTCCACAATTTTTCTGTCTTTACGAAGTTCTACCAGATCCCATGTGCCATTCTTGTCTAATTCCATCATCTCGTCCTTCATAGCTTCTTTCCACTTTTCACTTTTAGAACCTTGTACAGCTTCCTGATAGCACAAAGGTTCATCATCGTTAGCGGTTAAAGCAACTGAAGTAACATAATAATCATACCTTTTAGGAGGATGTTTGATTCTCATGGACCTCCTTAAAGATGTTTCTGGTACTTCCACAATTTGCTGATTATTATCTGTAGGAACTTCTTCATGATCTGCATCTGAAACATGTTCATGATCTACATCTGAAACTTGTTCATGATCTGCATCTAAAACCTGTTCATGACTTACATCTGAACCATGTTCATCTTGACTATCATCAGTATTTGAACTAGTTTCAAACTGAATGTGTTGAAGCTTAGATACATTATCATGTTTCAATTTATCATCTACATCTGGATTTTCAAGTGAGGATTCATTAAATTTAACATCTCTGTTAATGGTGATCTTGTGAGTAGTAGGATCCCCAAATCTGTATCCCTTAGTCCCATCACCATATCCAACAAATATATACCTTTTTGATTTAGGATCTAATTTAGAACGCTGATGTTTCGGTACTAGAGCATATGCATCACAACCAAAAACTTTCAGTTTAGAATAATCACAAGGATAACCTTTCCATACCTCTTGAGGAATTTTGCATCCTATTGCAGTTGATGGTGATCGATTTATCAAATATCAAGCTGTAGCAGCCGCTTCTGTCCACAATTCCTTTTGCAAATTGGCGTTACTCAGCATACTTCTTTCTCTTTCTAAAAGAGTCTTGTTCATCCATTCAACAACTCCATTTTGCTGAGGAGTATATATAGTGGTTTTATGTCTTTCGATCCCAACGTCCTTGCAATAATTATCAAATTCCTTTGAAGTAAACTCACCTCCATTGTTAGTTCTTAAACATTTAATGGTTCTTCCAGTGATGTTTTCAACTAATGCTCTAAACTGTTTGAAAACTGTAAACACATCAGACTTCTTCTTTAACATGTAGACCACACTTTTCTAGAGAAATCATCAATAAAAGATAAAAAATATGACGAACCTCCATATGAGGTTGTAGGAGACGGACCCCAAACATCAGAATGGATATAATCAAGGATTCCCTTACTAGTATGTTTTCCAATTTTAAACTTCTGCTTGCTTTGTTTCCCAAATAGACAATGTTTGCAGAAATCTAACTTATCAGACTTTAAATTAGGAAGTAACTTACGATCAGATAAAATCTTTAAACCTCTTTCGCTCATATGGCCCAACCTTTGATGCCATAAACGAATAGAATTACTGTCGTTTTCAGACACTGTAGAAACATAATCTAACTTTGTTCTTCCTTCTAACTATAAAAGATTTCCAACCTTCTTTGCTTTCATTACTAGTAAAATTCCTTTATAAACTTTCATTACTCCACCTTGAATAAAAGTTTTATATCCATTAGTGTCAAGTATTCCTAGTGAAATGAGATTTTTCCTTAGTTCAGGTACATGTCTTACATCAGTTAGAATTTTATTTGTCCCATCAAACATTTTAAGCTGGATGATTCCAATTCCGACAATGTTACATGTGACATCATTTCCCATGTAAACTACTCCATCATTAACTGATTTATAAGTTTTAAACCATTCTCTATGAATGCACATGTGATTTGATGCACCAGAATCTAACAACCAATGTTGATCATGATTAGACAAATCAACTGATAATACTTCACCATTCATACCTGTCTTGGATGCCGAACCTGTATCTGTCGTGTTTGCTTCTTTCTTCTCTGTTGAAGAGTCTTCTTTGGATGTTTGTTGTCTCTTCCAACAATCCTTCTCTTCCAACAATCCTTCTTCAAATGTCCCGATTTGCCACAAAACCAGCACTTTACCTTACTCTTCTTCCCTTTCAATTTTGAATGCGACTCGTTGTGCTTATTGAAGCGTCTTTCTTTAGAATGACCTCTGACCATCATAGCTTCCGATGTAGAGGTTTCTGAATTTGACCTCTTCCTTGTCTCTTTGGACAACAAAGCTCCAACGACATCATCAAATTCAAGGGTTTATGATATACTAAGACTTATAGAAGTAACAAAATGATCCCATGACTCGGGCAACGAGCATAATAAAGTTATAGCTTTATCTTCTGATTCAAATGTTACTTCTATACTTTCTAATTGCACCAGGAGAGTATTAAAGACATTCAAATGATCAGTAATAGTTGTACCTTCCTTCATGCGCAAACTGTACAATTGTCGCTTCAGAAGAATCCTATTGGTTAAGGATTTTGTCATGTACAGCTTCTCCAGCTTTGTCCACAAACCAACAGCAGTTTTCTCTGACACGATGTTAAACAAAACATCATCCGCCAAACACAGTCGAATACCGCTCAGAGCTCTTCCATCCAATTCGCTCCATTCATCATCTGTCATGGTGTAAGGTTGTTTGGATTTTCCCAACAATGCCTTCGCCACGCCTTGTTGCACAAGTAGATCATGCATCTTCACTTTCCAGATCTCGAAGTTGTTTTTGCCATTGAACTTCTCGATCTCAAAACGAGCACTTTGAGTTTTTGCCATGTTGTAACAAACAAACAATCTCCAATTCCAACTTTTTAATAAATAAAGTTAATATTTAAAAAATGCCTTTGCCTTATACTACACTGCCTTTACCTTATCATAAAATCCCTCTGCTGTACAAATTTCAGATTACAATTTAAAAAAAAATTGCAGTTTTACCAAAGCGAAAAATGCTTGGCGCGCCGAAAGGGACTTGGCGCTTCCTTGACAGCAGAAGATCCTGGCGCGAGTATACCTATCGTTTCCACGCCAATTGGGATCCTGGCGCACCGGCGTGAGTATTACACTCGGAACCACGTCAATTGGCCCGCCTGTTCCAAAATAAATCGCGCCAACCCGTGCACTGTCAAAAAATTGGTGCGAATGTTTTTGATGAAACCGCGCCAACGGCAAAGCTCCACCTTCCGCAGCTCTATCACATGTACCAGCTCCACAACATGCTCTGATACCAATTGTTGGAGCAAACAATGCGCAGCGGAAATTTAAAAGGCATACACAGCACATAAAATCATAAAAAAATAACACTAAGGATTTAACGTGGTTCACCCAAACAATCTGGGCTACATCCACCAAAACAGAGGCATCGACAATCTTATTATTCAACAGGAGATTACAACAATTTAATTCTTCACACATACTCTCAGCTCACCCTATTTTCTACACACATCTCCTCTACGGGATTACATTTCCTTTATAGCTGGAGTATAAAACTGAATCATAAATTCTCTCACAACAAATATAGGATGCATTAACTCCTCCTCAAGAATAATGGAGCTAATATAGCAACTAATCCTATTTTTGTCACCTACATGAGATTTTTGCTAAATTAAATAAAACAAAAAATCTCAACAATAACAAGGAAATGATAGTACAAACACAATTACTTGAATAAGATCTTGACTAGACCCCTACTAGCCATGGCAGGCATTTCACCAAACATATTAGGAATATGTAATCTACAGGTGTAAATAACAAATCTGCGCATAGGGGTCTCATAATTAGCTGAGAATCACTAAGAGGCATTGATGCCTCAACACATTAACTGCCATTTCATCCATTAGGTGATACATACATTGTTCATTCATTTACAAGTAAAAAAATGATGAGAGCCATACATAGATATTATCATTAAGAACATACATAACCAACATAATAGCAACATAAATACCAATGAAATCACAACCATCTGATCCACATATAAACCAATATAATACTCATAGAAATACAAGGAGAAATAACATCATATTGATGATGCAATATCCAAGCCCGGGATGGGATTTCCATGAGTCAAATCTCTCTTTAGCCATTCACCCTCGTGCAATATTCCAAGAATGAATGTGGGATCTCATAGAACAAATCAATCCAAAACCATCGAGGGCTTCGAGAGGCCATCCACCTCAACCCATCAAATAATGATTCCACCTCACAGAAATTACAAAACCATCATCAGATTGGTATCTATCCAAACCTTTGAGGGCTCCTGAGTGTTTGTTCCAACCAGGGCTCTAAGACTAGCAACTCAACCAACATATTACACTGGGCTCCAGAGATTTTGTCCAATCAAGGCTCTAGGACTAGTAATTCATCCCACATCTTATACCGAGCTCTATAGCGTTTGTCCAACCAAGGGTCTAGGACTTGTAATTCAACCCCAACTATTATAGAGCTCGAGATCATTTGTCCAACCAAGGCTCTAGGACTAGTAACTCAACCCAAGTTGTTACAGGGCTCCAAAGAATTTTTTGAACTAAGGCTTCCAGGAACTATTAACTCAACCCAAGCTAAAGGAAACATGAGAACCAACCAGAAAAACAAGGAAATGAACCTATAACACCATGGCTATCCAGGAAATGGCATAGGCTAAGAAAATCTGTTGTCAATCTAGGAAATCCTCTATGCCACTAACATATCATAACCAAGAAACCATGTGCATGTGCCATGCATGCCGAAACTAGTGAGGAAAACATACATGCCACTCGGTACCTACAAGTAAAACCCACTATAGTTGCTAATCCCAATGTCCTCTTGCTCTTTCTTGCTCTTCATTTGCCTTCTTGCTCCAAATCTCCAAGTATTCCACACTATCCAAGGGTGTTCCAAGAAAACTCTAAGTGTCCAAGAGTATGAGAGATAGAGAATAGAAGAGAGCTCCATCAAATTATGTCAAAAGATTACCCATTGATCCTCATAAGCCTTTTTATTAATGAGGCCTCTATTTTCTTCAAGTTCCATTATTTTCCTTAATTTTCCTCCTTGCATGCAACCTGTGACCTTTCACCTTCTTTTTCTCCTAATTTCCTTTATTTTCATAAATAAATGCCAATAAAAGCCTCATGCCTTTCCAAATCCTTTGCCAATTCCTTAGCCATAATAAACCAAAAGGAATACGGTCTTGATGAGCTAAATGCAATTGTGTTATCCAAAGTTAATTCTTCTAATTTTCGGAAGGAAGGATTTTTATAACCTTGTCTTCATAAGTAGACCATGGAGGTTGGGTTGATTAAAAATAACACCTCCCATTCATCCTTGAATTCTCCAAGGGGTGGGAGGGAGCATTGTAGAGAGGGATCAAAGCATTCAAGTTCAACACTTGGGTTGGATGGACCATGAAAGTGAATGTTAGAATTACAGCTTAAGGTTCAACACTAGACCTTAGGGGACTTGCAAACAAATGATTAAAATTTATTTTGGTAAGTTTTTGGTCATCTTTATGTTGTTTATTATAAAGGTAAACAAGAATTTTTAAACTGGCAAATTTCATGATTTCTAATTTGTTTTGTATAATGATGACTTCAAACCTAGTGATGATATGGTTATATACATGTTGATATGTATTTTTGATTCCTTGAATATGTGGCTAAAATGAGTTTTAAGATATGTGAACAAAAATAGATCAAAATGCTTCAGGTAAAGATCCCTGGTGCTAGCAAGGCAAGGTAATGCGTCAATTTGTTTATGTTGGTATAACTAACAACTATTTTTGTGTGACGAAACATAAGAAGCTCCATTTGTAGCAAGAAATAAAAGCATGTATAATAGTATGGTGCAGCATAAGATGGATCAAATCCATCATGAGAAAGAAAGGGATGTTACCTTGATATAGCATAAACCTTCATGAACTGGAAAGGTAAGTTTAAGAGTTGTAAAGAAGAGAATGAAAGGCTCATTAGAAAACAAGAAGAGCTCATAAGGTTGAATACAATGATGCTACAAAACCTATCATACATGCATGTTGTAGCATTCATCAACCTCTAAAGATATAGAGGAAATTGATACTAACAAGGCCATAAATAGACCCACAAGTTTGGAGAGAAAAGAAATCAGATTTCATGTTTGTACTATGGACAGGTACATTTGTACAAAGACTTCCCTAACAGACAATAAAATAAGAAGAGGATCTCAAGTAAACTACAAACCTTTGAACTAGCAACCTGTAATGTGGAAGGAAGATGAGGGGGCATCCCCTCAAGCTCTATGAAATATTGAAAAATCCTTCTGGAAATATTTAGAGGGATGTTGAAATTTTGAGGTCGTTATAGACCTTTGAAAGGACTTTGACTAGAATTTTGTGGATATGTTGGTGATGGACACATTGAACATCAGAACTCAGGGGATCGAGTTTTTTGGGAGTTAATGAACGATGGGGATGTTTTACATGACTATTGGTTTCATATTTTTCTTGTTCCTTTTGTTTGTTGACTTTGAGTATGGCCATGATGCTTTATATTTTTTCATGTGTTTTATTTGTAGTTTATCTATTTTTTCATTATTTCTTCTTGCCTTTGGTGGTTATATATGTGTGTGTGTGTGTGTGTGTGTGTGTGTGTGTTATATCTTCTATGAATATGAGAAGGATGGGAAAATGAAATAAAGGCATAATGATGTTGTTTGCTAGATAGGTCATTAGTTGAAAACCATCATAGAAGTAAGATAACTTAGATAAGTATGTAGTATTTAAAAATATTATGGCTATGTAAATGGTATGAAAATGGGATTTGTATTCATCATGTTTAGAGTATTGCAATGAGGTTACTTAATAGATTCCATGTCATATGGAATACCCATTAGGAAAGTGGGAAAGCATGATCTATTGCTGATGATTATCATTATTAATATGTTATGCTTATTCTCCTGACATTCATTGTGAGCAGGAATGGAAACCGATAAAGGATGAAAATTTACAACTTATTATTAACATGCGTGAGGATATGCTAGAAATGAATGACATACTGAGTATTGCAGCAACAAGAATGCCATTAACCAACTGGATGCATAAAATTGATTTAGTTGAAAGCACTAGAAATGTCAACCAAGGAAGCGGTATGGTGAAGGCATGGAGGCTTTGGTATGAAACATTGTAATGAATTATGCAATGCATGACTAAGTGAAATGAAGAACCAAAATGATAACAAATGTAGAGATATGCATTTTTCATATTTGACTGTGGGATCCTCAAGTCCTCAATTTTGACACTCTTTTTCCCATTTTCCACCCATCCCATATATGTTTTGATATATATTTATAGGTAATAATGTTATCAACGTGATTTCAACTACGATAGAAGGTATCAAATCACTATTTCCCATAATCTAGAATTTCTTTATGAATTTGACTAAAATATATCTTTGGCTACCAAATTGTAACATTTATGTAGCTGACTGAATTTTCCGTAGCTCGATCCATGGTTAGACAGGATGTAGAGACTCTAAAAGCGATCAAAGTACATGAGCTAATGCCAAAATTCAAGGACATTCTTATCCACCTTTTATGCCAACTTAAAAGATTGACTAGAATGAGAATATGTTAAGTCAAATGTCCAAGTCAACATTGTTATGATATCAAGTGAGCAACTTTCATGTAGCTGATGTGTAGAAAAATATTATCTACATGATTTTCTATGATAGAGAAAATCATGTCAGATCTATTTCGTAGTCAAATTAAAAAATTGTGTTGTCAATCCATGAACTTTCCTCTCAACATTTATTTCTTTAAGTTGTTAATTCACTATTGTATAAATATATCCCTGATCATCAAGTCGAGATAATGAAGAATCCATCATAAAAACTTTGTTTTAAATTGTTGAAGACTCTCTATCTTTATTAATACAAGTACTATATTCTTGAAATGCAAATGCATCCTTACCCGATTTGAATTGAATTCATAGCAGCTTACACTTAACGGAGCCCCCCCTGGAGATATGTAAGATAGATTACATGTTTTTATTTCACTGTCATTTCGATTAGTTACAATTCGATTTTCATTTAGATTACTTTGTTCATTCTTTGTCCATTTATTCACTATTGATTTCATTGCACGGGATTGAGTGCTCTTTAAATTTGAAAGCAACCAAAAATATTTTAATTGTTTGTTATTTTCATTAATATTTTCCACTTATCCTCACGTTTAGATTTTTGAATTGATTAAAATCTCCATTGCGCACACTAGTATTCTATCATAAGTTGAAGTTTTATTTCCTCTCTTTAATTCATGCAATAAGTTTGATTTATAATTATCTAGTTTTAGGATAAGTTTCAATTATGTTGGATAGAATATGAGTTCAAAATGATGCAGCAAATTAAGATTCCATTTTATCAATTAGAGTAACTCTTTCAATTTGATGCAACTAAAACAGTCCTTTTAGTTCAATGTAATTAGACTAGTCTTGCATCAAAAATTAAATTTGATGCAAGTAGAATAGATTCAATTTTTGTTATTTGATCTTGTTCTTGGAAGCATAGTTTACATTTTCAAGTTTGATAAAAAAAAATATGTATACAAATTTAAGATAATTTGATCTTGATTCAGTTCATTTTTTCAATTTCCTTTAATAGATTAAAAATTGCTTCGTTATTTTATAATAGAAATAAAACTCTTCACATCAAACCCCATACCCATTTTTTTTAATATACCATTATAATTGTCATCCATTAATAAAATTTCCATCTCATCCTATTTCATAATCTATCCCATAATTCTCATCCTACTTTATAATCTATCCCATAGTAACTCCTACAATGACGCGTTAGTAAAATTCTTTTACATTAAATCTTTCCATTTATTTTACTTTTTTCCTTTTGTACTTGAATTTGGCTCAACGCTTCCATTCCACTAATAAGAACTAAAGTAGATTATGTGTATTATTCTTAATCTCGTAAGGAGGATTGTATAGGGCTTCTATTTGTCATTGCCATATTATTATGTATGGCTAGCATAATGTTCTTATTTTCCTTCCTCATTAAATTATCCTTTACTAGGTTAAAGATGTGCATACGATATTACAAAAACCTTGGTAGTCTTTAATTTCTCTCTATTTTATATAATATGTTCTATGAAGGTTGTATATTTACCAAATTCCATCGTTCTTATGACAATGTGAATTATTCCATCGACACACCATTATGTGCACGTGCCATCTACCATTCTACCTAGCTTATAATAACTTCGCTATTAGATAAGGAATATACAAGTATAACGCTTTATCCTTAGCTACACTTGGCACCACGGTTTAGAGATATGGTACTCTCCTTCACGTGGTATTTCCTATGGTGTATCCTACTATCTCTCCATCGGATGCATATACGACCCTTCATGAGCTTCAAGTTCTTTGAGTGGTATTCCTCATTCAATGATCCGAGTTCATCATCCTCCATATGATTATGCATATATTTATACACCGCAATATACTTGTAGTGGTTCATATAATGTTGTAATGAATCCCCTTCGTCATAGTGCATGGTTCAATTATCAAATTGTGGGCGCCCAATCCTCACACTACGTATTTAATATATTCTCTACACGGGTGTATGTTCATGGACTATACATATATATATAATATGTATGCACTCTTCGGTTATTGAACTTCTCATATGCTACATGAAATGGTTTAGCCTTTTGTTGACTCTAGAGATTTGGTTTCAACATTTTGAATGCGGCTGGTTATTATTACTTTATTTTAAACTCACAAAAGCCTCAATTGCACACTCGGAAATTTTGGACTAAATCCACACCAGAGGAAATAACGCGATATTCACGTGGCGATTGGACAGTGAATTATCGACGATAAGGATTTAGCAAAGATATCGAACGATGAAGGAGGGTTAGGGTTTCTAGATGATGGTTTTCATTTTTTTAGCTTGTTCCCTCTAGAGTTGAGTTCTGTGCGACTATTTTTAATACAAGATTTATTTTGGGCGAACTTCTACTCAGGTTCTATCTAGGTGCCTTGCAAAGGTTGTTCCAGGTGCGATATTGTTTTATTCTTCTTATTTTCATGATTTGTTAAGATTTTTTTTCCTACCATATCGATAGTTATTAGTAGATTAACACTTGTTCAATTTCATGTTTTGCAGAGATACCAAACTATTCGTCCCAAATTATTTTGGGTTAATTTTCAAAAATTTCTTCCTCTAGGTCATGTAATTCCCTCAAAAATATTTCTGTTCTCCTTACATTTTGGTGTTTGTTAATTCTAGACTAGAATTTGAAGAAGGGTTTTCTCTTGAATTTTTTTTCCACAGGCTATTGTGATGTTTGCTTCCTCTAATCGTGATGCTTTGCTAAGTCGGTTTGATGCAGGAGCATCCAACTCAAGGAAGGACATGGCGGGAGTATGTCTTGTTAAAAAGAGTTTGAGTGTTATTATTTTCTTTTATTTTCTAGGAATGGCTGTCTGAGCGAATGACAATGATTGCTTACGTAATTGTTTTCTTTTTCTCTTAGTGTTATTTAGAATTTGCTTTAATTTACAAGCAAGAAAAGACAGTTATTCAGGAACTATTTTTTGTAACCATATTATGTAACCACTGGCAGTTCTGCCAACTACCAAGTGTTCTCTACAAAACAGAAAGAAGAATCAACTGATGTAATCTTTTGGCCATCATAGAAATAACACAGAGAATATACATAAATCTTTTCTGAATACAAAGAGAACATCTGAAACCATTCATGCTACAGTCCTACATTCATTTCCATTCTGTAGTGTGAAATTATTTCTCATTTTCCATCTTTAAAGCTAACATATACAGGCGAATAACAAGTGTAAAGGCGAGGAGAGCTAATGGACAAAGCACGGTGCCAACAGAGCTAAGATACGAAGGAGTCGAGCAAGCCAAAGAAATAGAGACAAGTTTCAAATACCGAAACTGAACATATATTCCAAATTTCATTGCAAAATAAACAAACGAATTTCTAGTAATAGTTACAGTCATAAATATATATTTATCAAAAGTTCGAGACATTACAGTGCCTTGGTCAAGGACCAACAAATAGAAGCAAACCAACTGTGTTATAAAACCCTCGCAAGGTCATTACTGGGCCATCTAAGTCCATACATAAGCTATAAACCACACAGTCGCACGCATACTGTGGAGCCATAGTGGTATGGCCAAAACCCACAACAAATAAGCTGACTACAACTACCACTCATATAACCCTAGAGATAGTTAAAAGAAAAACCCTCGAACAAACTACAGGCAGAGACCATAGAACGACCCTACCTGTTTCAGGTGTAGGAGACCGGTGCAAGAACCACGAGCAGGCCACCATCCACCTGCACAGCCCACCCACCAGACCATTAGCAACTGTCGTAGAAAAAGCCACGACTATAACAATGAAAAACGACTGAGATAGAGGGAGGAGTTGTGTAAACTTACCAGGCAGAGTCAGACTTGAACAAGCCACCAGTGGAGCCACGGAACCAAGGTTGCAACCATAAAGTCACCCACTGGCACAGAGGAGTAGAGGCTGTCAGAGCCTAAGTGAAATGGAGTAAAGAGAAATGGCAGAGAAGGAGAGCATACCTTCGGGGAATTGTTGAAAGGAGACCGGAAGCGGAGCAACCCCATAGCTACAACCTATAGAAAACACACAAAACCATTAACCTGTGAAGACCGTGCACAAGAAGAGCCGAATAACCAGAAAACTGAAACAGTGAAAACTAGCAGAGCCGAGTAGAAGTTGACAGAGGAAACTGATACCGAGGGTTTCACAACCCGTAGCCAACATAGAACGAGCACAGAATGAGCAAGGCATCGCTCACAAGCGGAGACCCATATCTTACAGCAAACAAAGCTCAGCAAGAACGAGAACGCAGAGAAGTTACAGAGTAAACCATCGCACAACAAACCCCAAACCCTCAGCAGCAGCATGGTGACACAGTAACACAAGAAATGCCAAATGAAGTGAAGGACTAGTATTTCGAGGGTTAGAAGGAGCGGGAAGGAGCAGAGCCCAAGGTCTAGACACATGTCCTCATCTCCACACACCCACAGTACATTGCATTAATGTCAACCGACCACCGAACAATAAAACAAATAAATCAATGCATATATCATTAACCATTATAGTTAACACTTAGCCAAAGGTCATAGGGGCTAGTCCCATCAATTTTGGTATCAGAGTAGGTTCAACTAACTGATAAAATGGAAGCTGGAAGAAGAGGTGGTGGTAGAGCTATTCGGAGAATAGTAGATGAGGGATTGAGAGAAGAGATTAAGATCCTGAATGCCCGTCTGGCGGCAGTAGAAGTAGGAAGAAGAAGGGATCTGGAAGTAGGAGATGATAGTGAGGAGGAGGCTGTAGTTACAATAGATGGATCAGATGAAGAAGGACTGGAGATCAAATTGTTAAGGTCAGTCTTGTTGGCTAGCAGTAAGCCAAAGCTGGAGATTCTGAATTACAATGGCAGTTTGTCCACAGAAGTACTGTTGGACTCGATTAGTGAGTTGGAAAAGTATTTTGAATGTGAGGAGGTCAGCGAAGACAGGAGAGTTAAATTCACTGCTACTAAGCTGAAAGGACATGCAGCCTTATGGTGGGACAGTGTCCAAGCAGAGAGGAGAAGATTGAATAAGTTGCCAATTAAAAAGTGGACGAGCATGGTCGCCAAGATGAAGGGCGGGTTTCTGCCTAAAGACTACCAGATTGCTCTACATCGATAGGTACAGAATTTGAAGCAGAGAGGAATGATGGTGAAAGAATATATTGAAGAATTCTATTGGGTGAACTTGAGAGCTGGATATACTGAAGACACCCCAGAGAAAACAACAAGGTTTGTGAATGGCCTAAGGCTAGAAATATTGGACGAAATAAGTATTCTTTCTCCAAAAAACATAGAAGAAGCATACCAAAGTGCCTTAAAGGCGGAAGAAAAGATCACAAGAAAGCAAAATGCTAGGAGGGGATGAGGAATAGGCAGAGGAAAAGGACAATCCTTTGGCAGAGGAAGGACTGTCAATAACAGTGAAAAGGGTAGTAGTTATAAAACTTCAGGGACAACAGAAAAAGAGGGTAGCACTAGAGGAGGAAGGCCATACCAGAGAGGCAGGGGAGATGGCAGAGGCAGAGGAGCTGCCTACCAGTGCTGCAAGTGCCACAAGTTGGGGCATAGATCCTTTGAGTGTCCTGAAGGAGAAAAGACTGGTCAAATAGGAGCATATGTTGCTCAGACAGAAGAAGTGGAGGCACCACCTCAGGAGGTAGAAAATGCACTAGAGACAGGAGAGGCCTTAGTCTTGAATAAGTTCTTGCTGAAACCAACAAAAGAAATAGCGGAACACACCCAAATAAAGGCATTATTCCAGACTGTGTGCAAGTCACATGGAAAATGCTGCAAACTGATTATAGACAGTGGAAACACTAATAATCTGGTTGCAACAGAGACGGTGGAGAAATTGGGTTTAAAGCTACTGAGGCATCCAACTCCCTATAAGGGGTCATGGTTACAGAAGGGTCATCAACTACTAGTTGATGTGCAGTGTGAGGTGGAATTCCATATTGATAAGTATAGGGACAAAGTTATTTGTGACATTATGCCCATGGATGTGTGTCATATTCTGCTAGGTAGACCATGGCAGTATGACCAGAAATTTGTTCATGATGGGAAGACAAACTGTTACAAGTTTGTTAAGGATGGGATTAAGCATACGCTAGTGCCCATCAAGGATGAGGAAACAACAGAGACCAGTGGAAAAAAATTACTATTGGTGGGTGGAAAACAA
Organism: Pinus tabuliformis; assembly: GCA_031772625.1. Lineage (NCBI taxonomy): Eukaryota > Viridiplantae > Streptophyta > Pinopsida > Pinales > Pinaceae > Pinus > Pinus tabuliformis. The sequence goes on along the minus strand of CM062818.1, from coordinate 1,271,077,283 downwards.
TTTTTAAAACGGATTGAAGATGACGAGGTGAAATATGTTATTGTAAGGAGACCAAGAACAGTGTTTTTGCGTACTGAAATTTCTAATTTACCCACAGAAATCCAGGAAATGTTGCAGTAATTCAGCGACATTATGGTGGACGATTTACCAGATAAATTGCCACCAAAGTGGAGTATCAGTCATCACATAGATTTCATTCCTGGAGCTAGTTTACCGAATAAAGCTGCTTACCAGATGACCCCCAAAGACAACAAGGAGATTAAAAAACAGGTACAGGAATTGTTGGATAAGGGACTGATACGAGAGAGCTTGATCCCTTGTGTAGTTCTGACAGTTCTTTCTCCCAAGAAAGGAGGCGAATGGCGGATGTGCACGGATTCACGAGCAATAAACAATATTACGATCAGGTACATGTTTCCATTGCCATGTATGGACGATATGATGGACTGTTTGAGCGGGACAACATATTTTTCAAAGATAGATCTGAAGAGTGGATATCACCAGATTAGAATTCGGGAAGGGGATGAATGGAAAACAACTTTCAAGACTAACGAAGGGCTGTATGAATGGTTGGTGATGCCATTTGGGTTAAGTAATGCGCCTAGTACTTTTATGCGCCGGATGAACAAAATGCTGAAGGAGTTCATTGGGAAATTTTTGATTGTGTATCTTGACGACATACTGATTTTCAACAAAACTAGGGAGGAACATTCTTGACATGTTCTTTGCGTTCTGGAAAAGTTGCAGAAAAATAGGCTGCTGATAAACCTGAAAATATGCACTTTCTTTCAGAAGGAGTTGGTGTATTTTGGTTTCATGATTGCAGAGAATGAGCTGAAAATGGACGCAGAAAAAGTTGCAACTATACTTAGCTGGCCATCCCCTAAGAGTCTGTTCGAAGTTTGAAGTTTTCATGGGTTGGCAAGTTTTTATTGTAAGTTTATAAGGGATTTTAGTGGAATCTGCACACCTATGTTGGATACAATCAAGAAGGCAAGTTAACCTTTTTAGTGGACTGAAGCTGTGGAAAAGAGCTTCCAGATATTGAAAAAGAAGATCACTGAGATGTCAATTTTGAGGCTACCTAACTTCAACAAACTTTTTCAAGTTCATTGTGATGCTAGGGGTATAGCCATTGGAGCAGTACTTAGCCAGGAAGACAAACTTGTTGCTTATTTCAATGGAAAGTTGAATGAAAGCAGGCAGAAGTACTCATCTTTTGACAAGGAGTTCTATGTTGTCGTCCAAGCATTGAAGCATTGGAGGCACTATTTGCTAGGTAATGAGTTTGTTTTTTCCTGATAATTCTGCATTGTAGTATGTTATGCAACAGCATAAGCTGAACCACAAGCATGCGAAATGGGTTGAATACTTACATAGTTATACAATTGTGTTGAAACATATTAGTGGGTAGGCCAACAAGGTAGTAGATGTATTGAGAAAGAGGGTTTTTCTCTTGCATGAGAGCACAATACAAGTGTTGGGTTTTGAACACCTGAAAGACTTGTATCAGACGGATGCAGATTTTAAGGAGGCTTATGAAGCCTGCCAAAACCCTTTGATGAGGAATAATAGTCCATGGCTGGACTATAACCTATAGGAGAAGCTGTTGTTTAAGGGAGGACAACTGTGTATTCCTGACTGTTCGATGAGGGAGAACATCATTCGAGAGAAACACAGTGGAGGTCTTGCTGGGCATTTCGACATTGATAAGACCTTAGATCAGCACAGTCACTTTTATTATTGGCCAAGGATGTGAAGGGATGTGCAGCGATTTGTAACCAGGTGTAAAGTGTGTCAGTTGGCAAAAGGACATAGTCAGAATATGGGACTCTACACACCACTGCCTATTCCAGGTAGACCGTGGGACTCAGTCAGCTTGGACTTTGTCTTGGGTTTGCCAAGAACACAGCATGGTCATGACTCTGTGATGGTGGTAGTGGACCGGTTCTCAAAAATGGCACATTTCATTCCTTGCAGGAAAACTAGTGATGCCACTCACATAACACACTTGTTTTTCACGGATATTGTCAGGTTGCATGGCTTACCTAAGTCCATTGTCTCTGACAGGGATGTGAAATTCATAGGACATTTCTGGCGCACCCTGTGGAAGAAGCTAGACACACAGTTGAACTTCAGCTCCACCTATCATCCACAGACAGATGGACAAACGGAGGTGGTGAATAGAAGTTTAGGAAACTTGCTGAGGAGTCTAGTGGGAGAAAATTCACGTATGTGGGATCGGGTGCTTGCCCAAGAAGAATTCGCTTACAACGATTCACCAAACCGAAGCACAGGAAGCAGTCCTTTTCAAATTGTGTACGAAATGCATCCTTGAGGAGTGCATGAACTGTGAGATTTGGGACAGCTAGAGAAAAGAAGTGCTGACAGGGAAGATTTTGCAAGGGCAATTAACGACCCACATGAGCAGGTGAAAATGAAGTTACAGGACAACAGTCAAAAGTACAAGAAGAAAGCAGATATGAAGTGACGTGAGGTGCAATTTAATGTTGGAGATCAAGTTCTAGCACATTTGCGCAAGGAAAGGTTTCCTAAGGGCGCATATAATAAGCTGAAATTAAAAAAAAAAATCGACCCTGTAAAATTCTGCGCAAATTTTCTGCCAATGCGTATGAACTGCAATTACCTCCAGGTATAGGAATATCGCCCATTTTTAATGTGGTAGATTTATTCCCATACATTTCCAATTTGGAATAGGACAGTTTGGCATAGCTGAAGCGAGACACCCAAGAAGGAAGTGATTCGTGGATAAGACAAATGCCTCCAGCTCAGCCACACGAAATCGAAGAAATTCTTGACAAAAAAGTGGCCAAGCGAACTCGGAGAAAGGAGTACCTACAGTACCTCATCAAGTGGAAGAACCGCCGTATTGAGGACAGTTCGTAGCTTGATGCCAGATAGATACAACATGCAGGTTACTCTATCGAGGAGCTCATGGACCGAAGCCATGATTTTTCACCTATCGCGGGAGCCTGGTGCAGGAGCATCCAACTCAAAGAAGGACATGGCAGGAGTTTGTCTTGTAAAAAACAGTTTGAGTTTTATTATTTTCTTTTATTTTCTAGGAATGGTTGTCTCAGCCAATGTTAATTGTTGCTTACGTAATTTTTTTTTTTCTCTTAGTTTTATTTAGAATTTGTTTTAATTTACAAGCAAGAAAAGACAATTATTCATGAACTATTTTTTGTAACCATATTATGTAACCACTGGCAGTTTGCCAACTACCAAGTGTTGTCTGCAAAACAGAAAGAAGAATCAACTGATGTAATCTTTTGGCCATCATAGAAATAACACAGAGAACATACAGAAATATTTTATGAATACAAAAAGAACATTTGAAACCATTCATGCTATAGTCCTAAATTCATTTCCATTCTGTACTGTGAAATTATTTCTCATTTTCCATCATTAAAGCTAACATATACAGGTGAACAACAAGTGTAAAGGCAAGGAGAGCTAATGGACAAGGCACGATGCCAACAGAGCTAAGATACGAAGGAGTCGAGCAAGCCAAAGAAACAGAGACAAGTTTCAAGTAACAAAACTAAACATATATTCCAAAGTTCATTGAAAAATAAACAAACGAATTTCCAGTAAGAGTTACAGTCATAAATATATATTTATCAAAAGTTTGAGACATTACAGTGCCTTGGTCAAGGACCAGAAAACAGAAGCAAAACCAACTATGTTACAAAACCCTCGCAAGGTCATTATTGGGCCATCTAAGTCCATACATAAGCTATAAACCATAGAGTTGCACGCATACGGTGGAGCCACAGTGGTATGGCCAAAACCCACAGTAAACAAGCCGACTACAACTACCACTCATATAACCCTAGAGACAGTTAAAAGAAAAACCCTCGAACAAACTACAGGAAGAGACCATAGAACGAACCTACCCGTTTTAGGTGTAGGAGACCGATGCAAGAACCAAGAGCATGCCACCATCCACCTGCACAGCGCACCCACCATATCATTAGCAACTATCGCAGAGAAAGCCATGACTATAACAATGAACAATGACTGAGATAGAGGGAGGGGTTGTGGAAACTTACCAGGCAAAGTCGGATTTGAACGAGCCACCAATGGAGCCACTGCCACAGAGGAGCAGAGGCCGTCAGCGCCTGAGTGAAATGGAGTAAAGAGAAATGGTAGAGAAGGAGAGCATACCTTCGGAGAATTGTTGAAAGGAGACCGGAAGTAGAGCAACCCCATAGCTGCAACCTGTAGCAAACACACAAAAGCATTAACCTGTGAAGACCATGCACAAGAAGAGCTGAATGACCAAAAAATTGAAACAATGAAAACTAGAAGAGCCGAGTAGAAGTCAATAGAGGAAACCGATATGGAGGATTTCACAACCTGTAGCCAACATAGAACGAGCACAGAATAAGCAAGGCATTTCTCACAAGTGGAGACCCATATCTTACAACAAACCAAGCTCAGCAAGAATGAGAACGCAGAGAAGTTATAGAGTAAACCCTCGCATAGCAAACCCCAAACCCTCACCAGAAGCATAGCGGCACAGTAACACAAGAAATGCCAAATGAATTGAAGGACTAGTGTTTCGAGGGTTAGAAGGAGTGGGAAGGAGTAGAGCCCGAGGTCTGGACACATGTCCTCATCTCCACACACCCACAGTACATTGCATTAAAGTCAACCAACCACCGGAAAATAAAACAATTAAATCAACGCATATATCATTGACCATTATAGTTAACACTTAGCCGAACGTGTAGGGGTTGGTACCATCATGGTTCCTAATGAAAATCAAGGTAAATTTTTTCTATGTTTTAGCACCTCTTGTTGCGGTGCAACTTTTACCTTACAGGTGATGTAGATAAGTTGTATTTCTTAGTTAAATATTAGAGATTAAACATTCACTACTTCCCCTTTATGTGTTTGTAAAACCCTCATCATCATTCAAATTCTTAGCATACTCCGGTTACCTAAGAGCCTAATTAGGCCGTGGCGAGTTACCCTTTTTAATGTCTCTTTGTTTGTTTTTTCTTTCAAGTTACTTTCCTTTTGGTTTGTGCTATACTTGACACATTTGGCTCAACTGAGAAGGAGTCGAACCAATGACCCTTCCGAGTAAATGCGTGAATATTTTTATTTTTTTATTTTAACATTGATTTTCTTTGTACCGTTACAATTCATTTCGTGACTCTAATTTCATTCTTTTTTTTTGCATGGCAGGTGCATTCTGTGAAATTTTAATGTTACTTCCTCCACTCATGCGCCTTCATACTAAACAAAGGTACTCGCTACAGGTTGTAAAGTCTTGCTCCACATTGCTTCTCCTTCTAGAGAATCGATGCATTTTTTGGGTTAGCTACCTAGGGCTTCTGTGAATTTCAACTGCATTAGGGTTATAAGACCCTTGTATGGTCTGCATATGTTAACGCCAAGGATGGCTTATTAGTTTAGTTTTTTTTTAAACAATTTCACTGAACTCTAGTATATAAAAAAAACTGTTAATTACATAAAGTTTCTGCTACATTTTATCACAGAGTCTCGATATTTTAACTCTACTTAATTTTATACCTTTGATGAAATGGCTTAAAATACCTTGGCCATGTTCTAGGTCTCTTCTTTTAATGTGCTCATATAATAAGAAAACTGTATGATTACGTTTTGGTCGTGACTCTGATATATTATAATGATTATAATAACTTTTCTCTCGAAGCGTTCACCTTAAAAATACTCTATATTCATTTCAGAGTTGTTTTAAGTGTGCTTTTTCAAAAGGGTGGGTTTTTCTAGTGTATTTTCTCTAAAATCTGGCAGGATTTATTAAAATCACAAGTTTGATGGGTAACCCTTGCACAATCTAAGTGCTCTGGGAGTTTTTGAGGGTGTTGAATCCATATATAGTCAAAAAAACAATTTAAATAACACAAATCAAGATTTCACCTCAAATTTTTCCACAAAATTCCAGCACCAAAAAAATCCAAAAAATCACACTAAAAACAACTCCATTCATTTCTCCGTTGTATGCATTGTAATTCTTGCACCTAGGTATTTAATTTGCTATTTGATATTTCTATACAAATATCTGTCAAATATCTGTCATAATGGCCTTTTTTAATTTCTCTTGAAGGACATGGTCCCTATTCGTTATGCAAGTTACACCATGCTATTCCTTATTAATATAAGGAATGTTTTATATATGATCTTTTTAAACTTTAGATTATGTGTTGGGTACTTCGAACCCATCCCTTAACCTCTGATCCACCACACCTTTGATTTACTTGAGGGTTCAATTCTAGATGTATAAGTTTCAATCGTTACTCTTCAATACTAAGTGCATTATAATTTAAATAACCCTAACATATGCATTATTGCTAGCTAGAGAGTAATTTATTTTATAGTTCACTGTAATAAAACCTGTAATCCATATTCTTTCACGCGCGATGATAATTTAAGTTCGGTTTTTATTTCCTGATACTCTTGTGAAAGTATATGAATTGAATATAATTAACCTATTTACCCATAATTGTTATTAATTTCTTATCGTCTATACTATATTTTTTTCCAAGTCATTAGTACTCCAACAACTTTATATCGGATATAGGATTATACCAGAACTATTCGTTCTATACTGCTACTTTATTAAACATAAGACAATTGTTTGTCGGACATTTAGTAGTTGCACTGAATATATATTTCAGTAGTATATATACTCATTTCTCTTCACTTTGTAGTATGTCTGCTTACAATTCAGGCAATTCAATGGAATGATTATGTAACTGCAACAATTCGTTTGTTTGATCTCCATTAACAATTATATCTATTCGCATATTTGTTCTGGAGTAACATCTCCTCCAAATAGACAAACTAAAACAAATCGTCAATGTCCAATTTATATCACTAATATAGTCGAATATTTTATAAATTTAGAATGTCTGTTCTATTGACGTGACATCTACATTTCTGCAATTAATCCATTGTAATTCATCCTGACCAACCTTTCCAGTATTGAATCCATTCACCATTTAATGACACCTATAAAATTCCGCCCTACAATCAATTGTCTCTGGCAGTTCACCCCATGAATTGTCTGTTACTCCCAAGCTAATATATTCTTGCAGCATGAAGCCCCCTCTTTGTCTTTGTTTTTTAGGTGGTTATTTTATAAATTTCTTCCCAATATTTTTTAGTAGCTTCTTCTTTAAGGTCTACCAACTTTTTGCTTAGGTTTTTTTTGAAAAAGAAATTTTTTTCTTTAAAGTATGATATTCTCTCACGCAATGCTTTATTCCACCTCACTTAGTATTTATCTCCAATTAAGTATTTAACACAATATTTCTTTTCCATTGTGTTAATTTAATTTCTTTTTAATTATTTTCTCCTAGGGATTTTTTAGGAGAATTTTTTTAGGGAAGGTCTATCACGCGGACTTGACCACCAATAATTTTTTCTAAACTTTAGTGCTCTCTCCTAAATATTTCCAGGCGATTTATTTATTAACTCAATTAATAATAAAATAATTACATCATCACATAAGTCTCATCATTGCTTCCATCACCATTAAATCTTATAATAGTTCAATGTCTAACAATAATAAAAGTTTAAAAATCAGAGAGATAGGAGTGTTACATCTTCCGCCCTTTTACTAAACACCGTTCTCGATGTTTTGTTATATATATATATATATATATATATATATATAAACTGAAGTGAAAACACTTTAGTACTAAAGAGTTTGTGATACAAATGAAAGAAGAAATGCAGGAGACATTTCCTACCCATCATATATATATATATATTTTATATATATATATATATATATATATATATATATGATGGGTAGGAAATGTCTCCTGCATTTCTTCTTTCATTTGTATCACAAACTCTTTAGTACTAAAGTGTTTTCACTTCAGTTTATTTTGAGAAAGGGCTCAGTTCTAGCGTAAAAGATACTCTTATCCTCATTTCATGAGAAGAATCCTTCTTTTTTTTCATACATGCTAACATGTTCTTCCCGCTTCATGCATTCCACCAACGGATCATTCACGTGCACCAAACAAAGCTATCCACATGCACTCACCAAGGTTAGAAACACCAATATATGAGCACATAACACAGTGGGTCCTTTGGTATATTTACTCACAACTTAAGCTAGTGGCATGGACCTCGTTTAATGTGAAATTCAAAATATGTAATTGCACTTTCCTTTCCTATCACTTACACCAATGCAATAATAATCAGAGGATTACTTGCAACATTCTCTCGTATGTTGTTATTTGTTGCCACCACATCAATTATGCATCTGCCATAAATACTTAAGCTTTGAACCACATACTATCCTTTCCACTTCCATGGCTTTTATATTATTATCAATTCCATTATGGAGTGGATGTAGTCAAGTACATCTTGATTAGGTGCGACTTGTTCCATACCTCTTCATAAGCTCACAAAAGTATGAGGAAGTATAATTAAGAAATTGAAAATACCACTTAGAGATCATTAAAGGGATATATTGACCTACTTCAATTTCATGGTCACACAACAAAATGTAACTTTAGATATTTTCTACACTTTGTTTTTCATTATCCACTCTGTTTCTTTAACTCACTCCCTTGAGGTTTTTTTTTTTTTTTTTTTTCATTTCTTCAATTTGACCTTCATTAGAGATTATTTATGAAGATTTATGTGCATATTACCTTTGTATACAACCATGTAGTCTTTTCCCTTTGTCTTTTTATATGCTTGAGTTGTCAAGGCACCCAAAAGGTTAGTGCAAGTATTTTTGCCACTTCTAGATATTTTCGCACACACACATGTAAGCATATATATATTTACAAAAATACATCAGTTAAGGAGTTTCATTCATATCATTTAATGAAAATAGCATGCTACTTTGTTACTTATTCCAGCAATTTTCATCAGCATTCCCATTTTATTCAATAACATTATTGCTATCATCCCTTTTTATGGTCATTCTTGGTCCAATAAAATATAATTTGTAAAGTTTCTAACGAAACAAAAGTACTAACCTCTAATTCCATACAATTTTTAAACTCTTTCATTCTTAAGGTTGATGCCAATATAGGGTGTATTACACTTATGCTTAAGGGCTTGCATGTTTTCACCCTTGATTTTAGCTTTGGTCCATTTCACGCTTATCCACTTTTGTATAAGACTAGCGGTTTAGTCATCTTTTCTGCACAATCTCTTAGTGCCTTCATGTTTCTCTAGTTCTCTTGGGAAACAAAAATGTGACTATTATTATTATTTACATCTTGATAGTCTCCAATTATTATTGCCTCAGTGTAAGTGATAGGAAAGGAAAGTGGAAATTACATGTTATTTACATTGTCAGTGCATATTATCCTTTCCACCCTCCACCCAACTCCTTATTCTAGCTATTTGTTGTTGAGGTCCATAGCGAAAACCCTCTTATCGACAGCTCAGACCACTATATCAACATGACGCTACAGGTCTCCCAAGCTTGGTAATAATATAACCCTTTTTAATGCACACATGCCGGCGAGTAAAATGGCTAGCCACCATTCCACCTCCTCCCCTAGAATAGTTAGTGACACCTACCAATCAAGCCACACTGCTAGGGCTTTAAACCATCTATTACGAGATAACATAGTTGGTTTTCAAACATTAACAAATATCACCATACACTCTGACACACCACCATGTCCACAACACCTCGACTATGAAAAACCCTAGATCTCTAACGCATGCATTGGAAGGTCCACTACAACATGATCATGCATCAAACACCACCAACCCAAACATGAGTGACACCATCACCTTTTCCTTCCCACTTTTGGTAAAACCACTTGCCACCTTCAGCTAGGATTTTCAGTCAACTAATGTTTCTCCAACTAATTCAGAACATAACATTGTACACCAAATAGAACCGAGCTTCCCCCAACCAGAATATCTTGTTACAAACACTCTAGAAATCATAACAAAACCAAGCATCGACTTGAAGATAACTTACCAAGAGCCAAGGTGAGTATTGGCCATTCAATTCATTATTGCAATTAACCATGCAAAGGCCCCTGAGCACCGAAGTCTCAACCAAGCTCCAATGTGCGCTATGCCCTAGCCCATCTATGCCAAGCTCTTGGGTTTTCTCTCCCTAGGTGGTCTCAAAGATTTTTCCAACTTGTCATCTCTCAACAAAGAGTTTCTAAACCTTCTTGTGCCAATTCCATTTCTAGGTCGGTTCCAGTGATGCTCTAACCTACCCAGAGATTACCAGACATTCACACAACAACCTACCTTCCATTCTCGAACTCGAACAACCAATCTCATAGCAAAAACACTAACACCTTCTAGATCCTTCACTGCATGCTTGTGTGCATGAATTATCATGCTTGGCATTCACTCATCAACTAGGACAATGCGGTAGTGCCCCCCATGAAACCCCTGCGCCCCCTCCGGATCCTGTCATCACATTGTGCCACCACCCCATCAGGGTGATATATAGTCATTAATATTATTTATATTTATATTGATTTCATACTTCTATATATAAAAATATTACTATATTTTATTTTATTAAAACCCTGATACTTAAAGAAAAATATATGTATGTTTGACATTTAGTTGAACATATTTTATATTTTTTTTTATTGCATATGCATAACATTCATTATATATAAAGAAAACTATGTTACATAAAGAATATATTATAAGTATTAAGTTTTATATGTTTATTGATTAGATATAATTATAAATATTTAAAATATAATGGTTATTAATATAAATAATTATATATATATATATATATATATATATGAAAATATGTTTATTTCTAATTTCATGTTTATTAATTAAACTTTTTAAGTTTTTATACATTTATTAATTATATTTGGTTTTCATTATATTTGGGTCAATATTTATAATTTTATTAATAAAACTGAAATTATATGAATTAAATGGACTCAATATTTTTATTAGTTTTTAATTATTAATTTTTAATTTAATATACATGATGTAATAGTGATATTTTGTGGATATTGTTACTGTGTAAATGGCTTGACGATAGTATCCTACCTTTCAGGTGGACATTCCACATATCCTGGGGACTAAAGAAGCTAAGTGGTTTTAAAGCGCTATTAAGAATAGGAGATATTCAACATTAGAAATTCAACAAAACCTCAATCAATTACGAAAATTGTTGAGACATTTATATGATTACAAATTTAAAATTACATATTTTACGGATCCTCAAAAAATTCATTAGCTTAAAAAAAGGAGTGAGAATTTTTATGAAGGAGGGAGCTTAAAAAAAGGAGTGGATATTTTTATAAAAGAGGGAGCTTAAAAAAAGGAGTAGGAATTTTTATAAAAGAGGGAGTTTTAAATAGGAAAGAGCTAGAGTAAGGAGGGGTTACATAGTTAAAACATAATAATAATAATAATAAATTATTATTATTATTATTATTAATAAAATGATGATAGTAATAATTATTACTGAAATATAATTGGAAAATGATAAAAATAATTAAATGAAAATAAAACAATAATAATAAAATTTATTATTGAAATGATTAAGCTAGAATTTTGACTAATTGATCCAAAGAGTAAGGAGAAATGAAAAGGAAAATTTGAAAAGAATGGTAGAAAAAGGGAAGAAATGTGAGGTTAGGGAAATAAAAAGAAAGAAAAATGGAAATTTTAAAAGAGAAGTAAATTTAGGGAGGACAAGTAAATGTAGAAAATTCAATGTTTAAGATTATGAATTAGTGGATGCCAGGGATGACTTAATTTGTACCTTTTTTCTCCATCAAAGTTGTTTAGATGTTTTTCATCTTTAAGGGTTTCACAAGTGATTCTAATGAAATAGAAAGGGTCAGATGTTGTTCAATTTAGAAGGTTTCATGATAATCCTAGTGGAATAGAAAAGGGAGGGAGCAAGAAGTTTAGCTTGGTCAAAGTATATAAGGTTATTAGATTTGAAAAAATGTTTAGTAAGAGCATATTTTGAAAAGTGATTATGATTAGTATGATATTTTTAAGGATCTACTAATTTGGCTAATATCTTGATTTAATAGGCTACTGCTACATTTCAATGATAAAAATAATTTTGAAGGAATTAATCCAAACTTGAAAACTTTGATTAATAAAAATGATCTAGATGATATCCAATATCAAAACTAGTTCGAAATTTAACTCAACAAAAAAATGAAAAATATTATGTTACAATTCCAAAAGAATGAAATATTGTATTAAAATTCCATGATAACAAAAAATATGTTTAGGCCATGCCATAGATGATTAAATCCATTGATCACAAAGATTAATAGTGGTGACATTGAATATTTTAATTACATCAGACTTTGAATCAGTGGCTTGGGGTGTCTATATCAAACACATTTTTTTCAATGCGGTTTGGAATATTTTTATTACGTCCCATTTTAATGGAAAGGTTCCTTTAATAGTGTACTACGATGGTGGGTGACTCGGTGACAAAGAAATTGAATGCATCTCCATAATGCTACCTACAAGTCAAGTTTTACCCATCTTACTTGAATGGAAAAGTTTCCTTCAAAGTGCAATGGGCTTCTTGAGACCTGGCCTAGCACTGACATGCAATTTTTGGTTTCCATAAGGAAAGGCTTTACATTGCTAATGAGACTAAAGCCTTGAAGAAAATCACCAATATAGTTCTTGAGAGATTGGATTTTCCCTGTTGTCACTTTTTCCTTGAAGGTTTGTAGGGCATTTTGCAACTCTTGCACTCAGTTTTCATTGCATTTATGGTCATAGAACCTTTTACATTTGGACTATGCCTTTTGTAACTGTGGAACTAAATTTCCCTTATTCCTAGTCTCCTTTTAACTCTTAGTCTTACCCCTTCTTCCAGATCTTTCTTCTGGCTTTTCTCTACTTTATATATTGGTTTGGCTTGCTTGTCTCTATAATTGCCTTATGTTAGTGCCTAGGTGGATTCTCAAGAGTCCACCACTTTGGGCCTCTCACCTCCCCTCAAACTTCTTATCCTCTAGCTCTAAGTCTCCCTCCTTGATTTTTCTCTCTACCCTCCCTCATCCTCTTTCAGTAGCCCTCCTTTGCCTCTTGTCTTAGCTGTATTTGTTGCCCCTCATGATTCTCGTACCTGTGGAACTATGTTAGCCCTGTGATGTCCCTCTTTAGGCTCTTTCTCTCATTTTCCTTCTTGGTAACACCATAATCCCTATTAGTGAACCCATGTTTGTAGAGGAATGGCATATAAGAGGATGAGTCAAGGTAATGCACATACATATGATTGATTGGAGGAAATCGTAGTCACGTTTCGAGAGATTACCTCAGGCCCCATCTAAGATGAGCTCATATGTGCCAACAAAGAAGGAACCTCCCATAAACATCACCTCATAGGTAGAGGTTCTAGCTCAGTTGATAGATTGGGTGACACATCGGGCATATATGTGGGAAGGAGGATAGGACTAATGGAGCATATGGAAGTAGGTCACATGGTGGGCACAGGATGGATATAGATGAAATGGTTAAAGATGACAAATTATTTGATACACTTGATAGACGAGGCAGTGGACATGGGATTGACATTAGTTCTGGTTTAGATAGGTGTCATGGTCATCATTTTTATCATCATTACATGAGGAATGATAGAGGATATTTGTCGGACGGGTTCAAGAAAGAAAACCAACCTACATTTGATGGGGAAATGAAGAAGTCATAGGATGCATAAGAGTTGTTGCTTGGGATGAATAATTTCTTCAGATTGCACGATTACTCGGAGAATTTGAAGGCTAGAGTAGATACATTCCGTCTTAAAGCTAAAGCAGACAACTAGTGGGAAGATGTAAAGAATCTCAGATGTATTCATGAAGAGGAGTTGACTTGCAGTGAGTTTGAGATACTTTTCAGAAGGAAGTATGTATTGGAGAGATACTATGATGGCTGGGAAAAGTAGTTCTATGAACTGAATATGGGATCTATGACTGATGAGGAGTACATTAGCATATTCGTGGATTTATTGATGTATGTGCCTTATCTTGAGGAGGAGAGGGCCAAGATTCAAAGATTCATTAGTGGCTTTTTATAGCATTCAAGGATGGGATTGAGTTTGATGAGCCTATATCATTAGAGGAAGCCATCAGGAATTTAAAGGATTGTTATGATAAATCAAAGCGCAGATCAGAGACTAAGCAGTTTTGGAAAGGTAATGAGAAGAATAAAGGAAAATGGGATAGGAAGTGAACACTACCTCAAGGCACAAGAAACAAAGAGAATGCATCACCTCCTAAGAAGTTCAATGAATTTAACAAAGGACATGGATTTTGGTCTGAGGCGCAGAACAAGGGTGATGGAAGGAAGCCCTTTGTTGGACTTGTGGACGAGAGAATCGCAGAAGATATTGTCCACAACATCGGGGTGGTAGACCACAGATCTAGAATGCTAAGGAGGCACAAGGAAAGGGGGATGTCAGATAGAGTATTCCTTGGATCTATGCAACACTGGATAATAGGAAGACAAATCACCAGGCATCTATTATCGAGTTGGATGGTAATATTTTTGTTCCATCTATTTCTATTTTGATTGACCTCAGATCTAATTATAGTTATGTTAATCCCGACCTAGTGGATAAGTGTGGTTTGAATAAAGAAGTACATGCATAGTCTTGGTTAGTGTAGTTACCTACAAGTACTAAGAAGAGAGTTCATCATAGGGTCATAGATTGTGCATTTGAGTTAAATGGTATGTCTACATCAACACATTTGCATGCGCTTCCCTTGGGATCATAGAGTAAGTTGTTGGGTATGGACTATTTGTATCTTCATAAGACCAAGGTGGATTGTTAAGACAAGGCTATTGAGTGACTGGATGATAATGGAGAATCAAGAATATTGAAGGGTAAGAAGAAGGTAACATCAATTAGAATGGTGATAGCTATGCATGCCAAAAGTAGTCATGGAAAATGATTTTTATTGTTTGCAGTACATATTTCCAGTGATAAATGTAAGGAAGTTGATGACACAGATTACTTGAGGAGGTATTTGGTTTTACAACAGTTTCAGGATGTTCTTCCAACAGACATTTCAGAGTTTCCACCTCACAGGCAAGTGGAATTTTCTATTGAGTTGGTACTAGGGGCAACACCAACATCAAAGGCACCACAAAGTTGCAATTAGTGGAATTAAAGTTGCAGTTGAAGGAAATGGTTGACACAGGATACATCAGGCCAAGTGTATCGCCTTAGGGTGAACCAGTATTGTTTGTGAAGAAGAAAGACGATACTCCTAGGTTATGCATTAATTACATATAGTTGAACAAGGTGACCATAAATAATAGGTATCGTTTTTTGAGGATTGATGATTTGTTTGACAAGTTGAAGGGAGAAATAATGTTCTCGAAGATTGATTTGAGATCAGGATACAAGCTGGTACGCATTAAGGAAGAAGACATCTACAAGAATACTTTCCAGAACAGACATGGGCATTATGAGTTTGTTGTAGTTACAGTTGGCTTGACTAATACTCTAGTGACTTTTATGTGCTTGATGAATAATGTGTTGTGCCCTTATCTAGACAATTTTGTTATTGTATTCATTGATGATATATTGATATATTCTAACAATAACAGAGTTACCGATCAAACGGGAACTATTACCTCAAAACGGGAACTTTAGCCCAAAAACCCCCAAAAAAGCATGAAAAACAACCAAAAATTGAAAATTGTGTATTCCAGAAGGATTGTTTTTTTAGGATAAATTTTCAACATTTTTTTTAAATGGTAGTAAAAAACCATTTTTTTTGCAAAATCGATGAAAAAACACCCTTAAAAATATAAGTGTTAATTCTGAAATAACAAAAAAAAATCGAGTTACAATTTTGACATTTTTTAGTAATGGAATTAAAGATAAAATATCTTGACTCTAAAAAACCATGAAATTGTAATTGTTTTCAACCATAGAATTAAAGATAAAATATCATAACTTAGAAAAACATTAAAATCTTGACAATTTTTCAACCATGCAATTAAAACCAAAGATTATGACTACAAAAAATTCTCAAGATTTCTAAATATTTCAAGCATGACATTATGGAAAATCTTTATGACAAAAAACCTTAAAAAATGAACACCCAAGAGTAATGTATTCTTTAAATGCTAAATATATAGCGATTTTAAAATCTTAGCCTAAGACAACTCGATACATTGCAACAAAAATTTAAAAATCAACCATCAAATTGACACGCGGTGTAGGTGAACTCGACCCATTGAAATGAAAACTTAAAAACCAACCATGAAATTGGTACATTGTGGGGGTAGACTCCATTCATTATAACGAAAATTTTAAAATCAACCATCAAATTTCCTATAATGGGATCGGGTTGCTAAATGAGCAGCGACACATACCTTGTAGAAAAAAATAAAAATAAAAACCAAAATAAAAAATAAATGTATAAATAAATAAAAATGAAAAATACAAAGGAAAACAAAAATTCAAATATTGAAAAAAAATAAAAACAATAAACAAAAAAAAGCACAAAAAAATAATACAAAAGCAAACAAAACTTTTAATATTGATAAAAAAGAAAACAATGAAAAAAATGATAATAATAATAAAAGGAAAACAACATTTAAATATTGAAAAAAAAAATTAAAAAACACAAAAAATAATACAAAACAAAACAAAAATTCAAATATTATAAAAAATCAAGAACAATTAAAAAAAACACAAAAAATAATACAAAAGACACAAAAAATTCAAAAAAAAAAAAAAAAAAAACCACGTTTTTTTTAATAATAACAAGAAATATAGCATAGAAAAAAGAACTTAAAAACATGACAAAAAAATCAATTAAAAAAAAAACTACTATAAAAATCTAAAAAAAAACAAAATTAAGTTATAAATATGAAAAAATAAACAAAAATAAAATAAAAAATATGATAAAATAATTAAAAAAAACCAAAACAAAAATAGACATAATTTAACAAAAAAATAAATAAATTGACAAAATAAAGATAAAAAACATTTAAAAATAAAAATACATAATTAAAAAATAAATAAACAAAATAAAAATAAAAAAAACAACTAAAAATTAAAATAAAAAAAATAAAAATAAAAATAAAATCAATTAAAAAAAATTGAATAAAAAAAATCAAAATAAAACAATTAAAAAAATAAAAAATAAAAAAATTAATAAAAAGACAAAATCCTGCCACCCCTGGGCGGGGTTGGTCGCGGGCATTGGCAGGGAGGCGTTTACACTCAGCCGCCTCCCCACCCGCACCCGTGGCCAACACTACGCAAGGATTGACAGGCCAATTCATGTAGCCCGCCTCCCCGCCTGTGACTAATCTTGCCCAAGGGCTAGCAAGGCTGATTTTGGGAATCGACTTGACAGACCCCTAGGCGAGGTTGGCCACGTGCGCGGGCAAGGAGGCGGGCTACGTGAAGCCGCCTCCTTGTTCGCCCTGGCGGCCAACCCCACTCACGGGTGGCGGGATTTTTATCTTTATTTTTTAATTTTTTTGTTAATTTTTTTAAATTCTTTTTTGTTTTAATTTTTTTTTTTTTTTAATTGTCTTGTTTTGATTTGATTATATATATATATTCTTAATTTTTTTTTTTTTAATTTTTAATTGTAATTTGTATGATTTTTTTTTCAAATTTTTAATATATATATATATCAATTTTTTTTTTTAAGGTTATTATTATTATTATTATTATTATGTGGTTGTATTTTATTTTCTAATCTTAAAAAAATCTTTATAGATGTTTTGTTTTGTTTTTTTTTTTTTTTTTTAATGATATGCTCTTTTGATATATATATATATTCTTTTTCTTGTTTAATTTTATTTTTATTTTTAGAATTTATTTATTTTATTCATTTTTATGGGTGTTATATATATATATATATATATATATATATATATATATATATATATATATATATATATATATTTATTTGAGTTGTTTTTGTCATGTTTTAAAATTTTTTTTTATGTTTTATTACCAACACGAAAACCACAAACATTTAAAAAAAAATCCACACTTGATACATTAGAAAATTTAAGGTGTAAAAAATATGGCCTTTAAACAGAAAGGGTTGATGTTGCATCAACACCTTTCAAAATCAAGATAAAAATCACTAACATTTAAAAAAATGTTCATACTTGATACATACAAAAATTTGAGGTGTCAAAAATAAACTCTTTATAAAAATGTGTTGATGCTGTATCAACACTTTTCAAAATCAAGATGAAAATCACTAACGTTTTTAAAAAAAACGTTCATACTTGATACATAAGAAAATTTAAAGTGCCAAAAATATGCTAAAAAAATGTGTATTCTACATCACTACTTTTCAAAATCGGGTGATTTTTTGCTCCCTCAAAAAAACAAGTACTAGGTCATTTTCTCATTTGATCGATAACTATGTTGAATGGGCAAGAGCATGCCGAACACTTAGCAGCAATGTTGAGATTGTTGAGGGAGCATAAATTGTATGATAAGCTCGGTAAATGTAGTTTCCTCCAGATAAAGGTACATTACTTGGGACAAGTGGTTTCCAAGGCATAGCAATGGATCCGAAAAAGCTAAGAACTATCATGGAATGGGAAACTCCTATAAATGTGGATGAAATAAGATCATTCATGAGGCTAGCAGTTTATTCTAGGAGGTTCATGAGAAACATCTCTCAAATTTCCTATCCCATTACATCATTGTAGAGGAAAGGTAAGAAATTTGAATGGACAAAGGAATGTGGGGCTAGTTTTGAGAAATTGAAGCAGTTGTTGAGAAATGCTCTAGTTTTAAATATTATAGATCCAAAAAAAGAGTTTGTGGTTTGTACATATGCTTGGAAGAGAGGACTTGGTGGAGTCCTCGTGCAGGAAGGACAGGTTGTATGATATGAATCAAGGAAACTAAATGAGCACGAGACGGATTATGTTACGCATGACCTTGAGTTGGCAGTGATTGTTCATGCATTGAAGATGTGGAGGAACTACCTTCTTGGTATGAGGTTTGTATTGATGAGAAATCATAGTGGATTGAGATATCTATTTGACCAAATGAATTTGAATGCCATAAAATCTAGATTGTTGGCTACCATCAATGAGTTCGACTTTGAGATAAGGTATATTAAAGGTAAAGAGAATATGGTTGTAAATTCTCTTAGAAGGAGAGTACAAGTAAACCGAATAGAAGCCGTGAGCTCCTATGGGACAGATTTATAGGGTTGGATATTGCAGGCAAGACAGAAGGATGATAGGTATATGGAGCTTACGCATAGGTTATAGTAGGGTACAAGTGATCAGGATGTAGACTATCGTCTCACGGTGAATGGTTTGGTCAGGTTTTGGGACAAGATATATGTGTCGAACAACAATGATCTCAAGAAGCTTATCTCGAGGGAATTTCATGCTAAGCCATATTCAAGTCACCCAGGATATCAAAAGACATTGACAGTGGTGACGAAGTTCTATTATTGGTAGAATTTAAAGAAGGAAGTGGTAGGGTTTATGCCTGGAATATTGGATTGTTAATAGGTAAAGGAAAAATGTAAGCATCCAGGTATATTACGACAACCGATTCCAATTCCAGAGTGGAAATGGGAGCTCATTTCCATGGATTTCATTACAGGTTTTTTGAGGACATCTAGACAACATGATTTCGTTATGGTTGTGGTGAACATGTTGACAAAGGTAGCTCACTTCATTCCAGTGAAGTCTAATTATTCAACTAATGATGTACCATAAGTCTTCATCAAAGAGATAGTGAGGTTGCATGGTGTTTCGAAGAACATTGTGTCAGACAGGGATGCCAAGTTCACTTCTAAGTTCTGGAAAGAGTTATTTGCAGGTTTGGGTATAGAGTTTGCCTTTAGTACAACTTGTCATCCACATACATATGGACAAACAAAGAGGGTCAGCAGGATTTTGGAGGATGTGTTGAGAATGTACGTCATGCATCAGTAGCGAAAGTGGGAAGAGTATATTCCACAAGTAGATTTTACTTACAACAATGGGAACTTTCAAGAGTCACTGAGGATGATTCTGTTTGAGGCCCTCCATGGGAGGAGTTGTAACACTCTGATCAGTTGGAATGATCCAGTGAACAAGGTGATGATAGGACCGAACATGTTGGCAGAGATGGAACAAGAAATTAAGGTAATCAAGAATAATATAAATTCAATAATGATAAACAAAAGAGTTATACAGATTAAAACATGATGTTTACAGAGTTTCTGGTTGGGGAAAAGGTGTACGTGTGCATAGAGCCCAAGAAGAGATCCTTGAAGATTGGATCATGTGCCAATTTGATGCTTCAATATTGTGGGCCTTTCAAGAATTCTGAGAGGACTAGACCATTTTCCTATCAACTTGCACTGCCTCCGACAGTGAAATTACATGATGTTTTCCATGTGTCATTGATTAAGAAGTATGTTAAAGATGTTGATCATGTGATTGACTGATTTGTATTGCAGGTGGAGACAGAAGGAGAATTCCAATGAGAAGCTTAGTGCATTTTGTAGAGAAAGATGTTCATGCTCCAGAACCAAGAAATCGAACAGGTTAAAGTGCAATGGAAGCGCTTTGGGCCCGATGAAACTACATGAGAGATGGATGAACAGATGTAGGCTATCTATCCTTCTCTATACGTTGGTTGAACAGATGTATTTTGGTCTATGTTTTGGTGTGGTGTTTTGGTATATGTATATATGTATATGCAGGTAAATACCACCATGAGTTGTGTTATAAAGCTCCAATAAGTGGTATGGTTGTCATGTCATTTTGATTGTCATGTTGGTTATGTTGGTTTTATTTTTAACAGGTTTTTCATTGCAAATCTTACAATGAGCTAAGTTATAAAGCTCCATGGGTATTATGTTTTTCTTTTCAACAGTCTTGCTCGTTGTAGGTGTCATTGAACACCAAGGATGATGTTCTCCCAGGGGGGTAGGGTTGTAATAGCCCTGGTAAAAAATCCATGTAATAAAGTTAATAAATGAAAAATAATAACCACGGTCATGGGGCATGTATTCCAAACTTAATGTTGGACAAAGCATAGTGATGGGGATCACTTGTGATTAATTAATGGCTATGGAAATTGGTAAACAAAATGGCAAAGGTTTTGGAAAGGCATGAGGCATTTATTGGCATTTTATTTATGAAAATAGGGAGAAAAAGAAGGTGAAAGGTAACAAGTTGCATGTGAGGAGAAAAATGGAGGAAAATAATGGAAAATTAAAAGAATAAAGGCCTTAATGATAAAAAGGCTTATGAGGATCAGTTCACAACCTTTTGTTAGTTTTAGCTTGGAGCTCTCTCTTCAATTCACTCTCTCTCATACTCTTGAACACTTAGAGTTTTCTTCGAGCACTCTTGGAGGAGTGTGGCACACCTAGGATTCAAGGAAAATTAGGAAACTTCAAGAGGAAGGTTGTATCAACAACTACAATGGGTTTTTTTTTGTAGTTACCGAATTACATGTATTATTTCCTTATTAGTTTTAGAATGCATGGCACATGCATGTGGTTTCTTGGTTACGATTTCATTGGAATGGAGGATTCCCTAGATTAGCAGTGTTTGTTTGTTTTTTTTTTTTTCCAGGTTGGTTCCCATGTTCCTTTGGTTGTGGGTTGAGTCACTATTTCCTAGAGCCTCAGTTGGACAAATGCTCTGGAGGCCATCTAACAGATTGGGTTTAGTTATTAGTCTTGGAAGCCTTGGTTGGAAAACACTCTAAAGCCCTTGATGGGTTGAGTTACTAGCCTTGGAATCCCTAGTCGGACAACGATCTGGAGCCGAATAGTAGTTGTGGGTTGAGTTACTTTTCATAGAATCCTTGGTGGAAAAAATGCTCTGGAGCCTTGGACAACTTGGGTAGAGACTGATTTGGTGATGGTTATTGATGCCCGACCGTGAAGTCGAATCATTGGTTCAGGGTTGAGGTGGTTGGGCCTATGGAAGATATAGTTTGGTTTTCTTGGTTCATTTGATGCAATCCAACGCAGGGAAAATTTTAAGGATGGAAGCTTTTCTTAAAGTTAAGAAACCTTGGTGAATATTACTAGTCCCTAATATGCAAATTGTAAATTTTTTAGTGGTATTTTTTAGAAATATTTAGATTTTGGCAATTTTTAAGGAAAAATAATGGTGTACTATTAAATTTAGGCAAATAATTTTAGAAAAAATGGAAATTGGTGAATTGTTTTTTTGGAAAAAACATGCAAAATTATCCCACCTATGAATATTAGCCCCTAAAATTTTCCTTGATCCCACGTTCATTCTTGGAATATGGCACAGGGGTGATATGCTAAAAGAGAGTTTTGTTTCAGCTGAAGCTATCGTTGGGTGGTACATGGAAGTCTATGATTTGGTTATATTTTCATATGTTAATAAGTGATCCTTTTCCTTTGGTATTTTCATGAGAAAATGTGCTTGTCAATATGTGGCTTTAATAGTTGTTTCATCACTGATATATATTTGGTTATTTGCTGGTTATTAGCATGTTTTATGTTAATCTTGATCTATGGCTATTGTCATCTCTTGGTTAATATATGAAATTTTAGTGAATGAATGACCTAATAGATAAAAATGAAGCTATTAGTAGGAGACATCAGTCCTCCTTGAAAATTTTCAGATAAGTATGAGATCCCTATGTTCAGATATGTTGTTATCACCTATAGATTACATGTTCATGATGTGTTTGATGGAATTCCTGTCATGGCTGGTAGGGGCCTAAGCAAGTAATTTTTTAAGTGTTTTCATTATTAATCTTATTTCATTGTTATATTTCATTTCTAGAAGTTTCATGAAGTTCTGCAAACAATCTTGAGTCATAACCCTCGAAAAGTGGCTCAAAATTCAAGGTTGTTGGCACAAAACTGCCTAAAAATGGCAATAGTCGCATGGATGCCTTGTTGTGGGAGAGAATGGAGGGTCTTAGTTCCATGCATTCTTTGTCATGCAAGTGAATGGGGTTCTAATTCAACGAAGCATCACCTTCTCTCAGGGTTAGGACACTTGGAGGGGTTGGTTGGCTCCTGAGGTTCTGTAACTCCCGAGGAAGGTCAGATTGGT
This sequence comes from Pinus tabuliformis, assembly GCA_031772625.1. Classification (NCBI taxonomy): domain Eukaryota; kingdom Viridiplantae; phylum Streptophyta; class Pinopsida; order Pinales; family Pinaceae; genus Pinus; species Pinus tabuliformis. Next base: position 1,271,054,231 of record CM062818.1, on the reverse strand, counting down.
ATTTTCTTGTCGGTTCCACTTCGTTAACTATACATGGGGAGTTTAATAATATCATAGTAACTCTTCATCACATGTTTACCCTGGTTGGCTGGTTAGCTTGGGTAAATGTTGTAGTAGGGTGTTACAATGCGCATCCATCTGATCATATCCAATGTTCATTGAATTTTTTTCCACGACCTTTCAAAGAGTCATAAATCTTATCAAATTGATGTTGTAAAAAATGTGTATCATGTGTACGATAATCACTGATATAGAAATCATATTCTTTAATAACATGTCGATTCTCACTAGTTCTTTCTATATGATCAACATTTTTTTGAGCATGTCTATATAGAACATGGACAAACATAAAGATTTGGTTATAATTATAACATTCACTTTGCATTTCATATTGTGCAACAAATGTGTGATTTTATACAAAATCAACTATCGATAAAATGATCCCTGCTGGAAAAATTTCATGGGATTTTTTTAATTGCAAGTCTTGTCATCAAGCTCTATGAGAATGCTTGGTGTATTTATAAAGTTTTGTCTCAAACTTCTTCAAAAACTCTATCACTGAAATTTCTTCTTCTTGTAAATCGATCCTTCTAGCACATGTGCTACCACTTGCACCAATCAATGTATGGATATATTCATATCTCTCCCATTCCACCTATATGTTGGACAATGATTGATCATTCATACCAATATGATATTTGAAGTGACAAAAAGTCAAATTTCTATAGTGATCACATTTTTTACCACCAACACATTTCTTTTGGTAAAATAATTCATGATTGTCTCTTCCACATAGAATTTGGGATATGAAATCATGGATAGTGGAAGGAGCAGGTAAATTTTTCTAAAATGTTCTTATTAAAATTAAGGAATGTGTCACAATATAATTGAAATTTCACATGATAATGACAACAACAAGTGTCACGTACAGTGATAGGTTTAACATACCATGGTTTTTGTTGCACAAAAGTACTAATTGTTACATAATTTCAGGATTCTCTGCTTTGAACTTATTGAACAAATATATGTGAGTGGTGTCCAAGAAATTTTTTTCATGTTCTTTATACTGATTTCATGCTATTATTCATCGCATCACATCCCTTTATTTTGATGAAACACATGAATTTTTCTCTGAATATTCGTGTATTTTTTTTAACATTTTCTCCAAGTCTATCTTTGTATGGTTTCCTAAAAATAATTGTCCAGAAAACAAGCTCATCATTTGCATCTATTTGCAATTGAAATTTCCTATGCTTGTGCAATGTTTTTCGTGAGATCCCTAACGCTTTTGCCATATATTTTATCAAATGATTTTCTTTTATAGTTGATGAAACAAATACTGTTTGTATTTCTCGATGCACATCCAGATCACTTTTCTTTCTAGATCTTCCAATTGATTTTAGAGTACTAATTATATTTTTAACCACATTTTCCTTCACCTTTTTATCTTTTGTTGATTTTCGAATGCCCAATAGTGTTGTAGTTTCTTTTAATTTCTTCGATGTTAAGAGATCGCTCGAAATTTGAGCTTGAAATGTCACATTTTCATCTTTGAAGAACTTACCAATAATGAGCTTAACACGACATTTTTATCTCCATATGTGCCAGTGTCAACATTTTCTAACATCTCATCATCGATATTGATTTCATCTCTACGTATGAGAATTTAATGTAAATGAGTATAAATATACATTAAATAATTAAATTAAAAAATATAGTTCATGTAATTGAAACTAATAAGTATGTATAATTTCAATAATACATGACATATATATACATACCTATGGATGGTTCAACTTCTTCTTCACTTGAATCTCTTTCAACATCTTCAACAACATCATCAATCACTTGTTCATTTTCTTCTTCACTTTGTCTTTCAACATTTTCAATCTCATCATCAATGTTATGAGGAAAATCTCTCTCTGTTTACATTGCAAAATATTTTTCAAATTAGTTCATCAAATAAAAATTAAATTGCACAATACACTATTAAATTTTAAATATCATTTATAATATCTACATTTACATACCTAGTTCAACTTCTTGTTGAGATTGATTTTCCCCTTCAATATTTAAGTTTCTTCTTTCTTTCTTTTGTAATAGTTTCTCGAGTATTCTCTACGAGTCTCAACGTCTCTAATTCGATCATATTTTCTCTTGTGATTTCTTTGATTCTCAATGATAATTAAAACTATATAGATTTTTAAAAACAAGCCCAAAAAAGTCAATTTCAAAATCTAGCCAAAAAAAATTTACAATCCAAAACTTAGATACAAAGAAGTTTGGTATTCAAAAGTTGCACATGAGCAATGTGAGTGCAAAACTGAAATTTCAGCCAAGTTTATTTATAGCTTTTGGTCTAAATGATTACTTCATAAGGTCACATCATTTCAATGTCATGGTCGACGAAAAATATGGACACGCTTTTCAGCCATAAATCTTTTGTCTGTTAAATTTAATACATGTTTGTGGAAAAACATTTTTGGGCTGAAAATTTCGGTAAAAAAACTTTTTTTGGCTGAAAACGTGCAACTCTACAACAGCTCAGCTCTTTTTACCTTTGTCCAATTTTGGAATGGTTAAACTCCATCAAATATAGTGAATTTTCTTTCAAAACCAACACCACCATTTGTAGAATTGAATATGCTTTCAATACATATAATTTTAATGTAATTTCATTGATATTTTCTAATTTTAATTAATTTTCTAGTAAAATGCATGTAAAAGCTTTCTGAAGATCATTATGAATCAATGAAATCAAAATCTTGTATCTTGCAAAATACATTTTAAAATTTATGGTGCATTACGTTGGTCCGTCCTCTTTAATGTATATTTTTTAGATTTTCATTTTTTTAACTAATATGATAAGAAACATGGTGCTTTGTTAAACATATTAAAAATATGTAGTTTTTTCATATTGTTTCAATTCAAAAAATTCTAGTAAGTATGATATGCATATGTTGGTTTCATAATTATAGCCATATTGAAGTAGAGCTTGTCTAAATTGTCGCAACACATTTCTATTTTCAAAAACGCAAGGTTAGAATACATTGGGGCAAAAAAAAAGGCATTTTATGAATCCCTTGATTTTTAAAGAACACACAGTGAAAGAATTGCTAAGTTGACATATCAAATGTGAATAAAAGAATCTAAAAATAAGAAATAGAAAGATAATAAAATTTCTAACAAGTTTTTTTCTTACTCTAAAATGAAATTATAAACATAGAAATTACTTTTTCTTATTGAAAGTTGAAAAAATTCTAAAAATTATATTTTTTCTCAAAAAAGGGCCAAAAGTGTAACCCAACTTCACATTTTCACTTGGTCTTGTTTCTCGATCACTTATTCTCTGTCTCAACATCTTGCCCCTAGGAGTTTGATGCACACTTACTGGTAACTTTTATAGCTTCAAAATCATCTTCATCGTAGTCTATTGTTTTTCATCATCGTCATCATTAGGATCACTATCCTTCACTTTTCTTCGCCTCTTCTCAGTGATAGCTTTTCTAACATTACCACGAGCATCTGCACTACAATATTTTTCAATATTGGGTTTATTTTTATTTTTCATAGGAGTATCTTCTTTTCTCTTAACAACCTCAGTTTTAGCCTTCACATTGCTTGTGGCATTTGTAGCTGAGTTGGAATCCTCGAAAAAGGCATTATGAGAAAAATAATTTACAATGGGATAGGCCACACCTTTATACATATATGGAAAATATCCTCTAGATGGAATATGGGAAAACATGGTTGTTTCTCCAATGGGATTTTGTATTGCATCATTCACTCCAGTCCTGGAAAATGGTTTAATTTAAAAGGCCATGAAGCGTTTCTGACAAGTTGGGCATAGAAGGTGATCATTGAAATAAATTCTTGGGTACTCGTACTGCATTTTACAAAATAGACAGGATTTCCAAAAGTTCGTTATGGGAAAGAGATCGTAAGTTCCTGTGTTGGGCTGAGTAGGAGGAGGATATATGTAATGACCATTGTTAGCATTCGATGTCGCATTTAGGGGTTTTTGAATATTCTGATGGAGTTGAAGGGATGATGTGTTTCTCTTATAATCATAAGAAAATATCTTAGCCTTTTTAGAGAGGACGCCCCACACGTCCCCTGTGAGATTGAAAGCACCCTCGACACCTACATAATTGTTCTTATCTTAATGAAGCATCAAGGCCAACTTTATATACTACTTCTTGATAAGTGCCTCATCTCCAACCCACTCAACTTGCAAAATCCCATACCAATCGGTATGCCCATTGATTATTTTGGTACAAGCCTTGGAATATACCCAGCTCACATGTGGGATCCTAGTACATGATTTAAGTTACAACCAAAAATATGCAATAGTTTTGAAACTGCCATGTTCTAACTCGATTTTTGTGCATATGATGGAAAATCTCAAAAATATGGAAAATGAGTTTTTGAAACACCTAACAATTTACTTTTATCTCAAACCATTTCCCAACATTCAATATAGTTTGAAAGTTACAAATAGTTCTTTGAAGAAGTTTTGTACAACATTTTTTGCAAATCCTAGATTGGCAAAAAATCTAAACAGTCATCTTTGGGAGCGATTTTTGAGGTCATGGAATTGAATCATGAAATTCCAAGAGAGTTTTTGTTCCAAATATAAAAATTTAGTCTCCATAAAAACCGATCCCCAAAATACATTATGGTATAGAATATATGGTTGGTTCTTTAATACCAATTTGTATAAAATTATACAAAAATAAGACTTCTCAGATTTACCTCTAAAGTTGTAAATTCGTTTTCTGAGTTTAGGGGATTAAATATTATATTTCCTTAATAAATTTTATGTATAAATAAAGCCTCAAAAGGCAGAGGAAATGAGGTTCTTCATTATTGTAATAGAGGATATCAATGATTAGTTTTTGGAGAGACTTAGAGAGTTTATTTGTAACAGAGATTTTTGAAGTGAATAAAGAATTGATGGTTGTTGAATTGTGGTAAATATTCTCAGCTTGATTTGAGATTTTCTTAGCAACATTAACATCCTGAGAAGAGCCCCTCAGTTTGGGTAAGTGTTGCTATGCTTCATGTGTTTTGTAGATTAGTCTTACATGTAACAATTTTAGTTTCATTTTGCAATAAATTTATGTTAGATAAACTTAGCTCTATTCACTTCCATGTTTTCAATTTAGCGTTTAGTATTTTTCTTTAGGTTTAAGAATTGAAATTCATTTGATTGCATATTTTATTTGATGTTCTTTTAAATTTTTCATTAGATTTGTATTTCACATAATATTAGATTTATTGCTCTATTTTCATATATGTTAAGTAGACTGCATTATGATCAAATTCAAATTTATTTTTCTCATGCTTAAAGAGTCAAACAAATTTAAATTCGTCTCTTAACACATTCAATATTCAAAATTTCAATTTACAGAATTTTCGTACTTAATTTGGTACTTATTCGTAATTTCAAATTCCATCCTTTCTATACTTAATTAGGTACTAGGTTTAGTACTAGAACCGAGTATTAAAGAAATATGTAATTTCTAGTTTAGGATTCTTGAATTGATTGGATCTTTGCAACTACTTGATAAAATATTCCTACAACGAATATGAACCTACAATATATGTCTAAGCCTGCTTAGCATTTATTATTGATAGTTTGTTAATGCATTTCTTGTAATTTATTGCCTTGTTTTCTTTACTTGACTCACACGCTTTTGCTTATAGTTGCCAACATTTACTTTTCTGCAACATGTTTAATTGGTTTCCATTATTATATGATTAAAACCATTGAAGTCTCAAGACCTAATAAACTACATATATAAAACCACATGAACATTTTTAATAAAAGATTGTGGTTCTAAACTCAATAAAAATTAGAGTCCCATAGTCTAGTGACAAGTGATCATCCTTAGTGATTATTTCTTTCTAGTGTTAGTTGCTAGCATAGGCTATAATAGGCTCTAACCCTACATTTCCTGTGCTTGCACCTCTAAGTCTTACGATGCCATATTCAACTAAATTTTGGAATTATAATACATATAATTCCACCAACACGCATAACCATGTAACCATGACTCTTGCTAGAGCCCAGTCATTAGTGCATAACCATATCAACTACACATACCATGACCTCATGCATGAAAACAACAACCATATCAATGTACAATGTTAATGCACAAGCATAAACAACATGTAACCAATTATATACACATGATGACATACTTCATCACACCAACATCCTCTTCCACATGGAGACATCACTACAACTATGACTGACACCATGTATATGCAACAAGCACACAGATGACAAGGATGATTAATCACATGTGAAAATGACATGAATGCATGGCCAACACACCTTCCATCTAGTCCAAGGGGGGAAACATGCCCTGAAGGCCATCAAACATAGGATAGAGCTACGATGAGGCATTGTAGCTCTAAATATTTATTGGTATTCATAATCAAACACCTAGGGTGTTGATAACACAACCCATCAGTGTCCATGGTTGTGGAATATTTTTAGAAGGACAACAAACCATCAGGATAAACCCTAAAAATTATAGTAGATGACCTCCAAAAGTCATTACACACCTACTATGTGAATCCTTGTTGCCATGGATTCATAACTTGGCTTTGATACCATAGGTATGGATCTTGGGGAACCAAAGTCAAAGATATTTAACTTATTCATAGAGAGAAAGGAAAACACACTATATTCAAGAGAGAGAGAAAGGAAAACAAACAATATTCAAGGGAAGAAAACTCTTTATTAAATCAGTGAAACTAATACAACTACATTATGTGGACAAATTTGTCCTTTTGCAAATTGAGGCCTAAATTTTTAGCCTTTTGATTTACAATATCATGGGTAATTACCATGTTCATATACCACGGATGAATACCATGGGAAAATACCATGGGTAACTACCTTGGGTAGATGAAACTTTCCATTTGGATCAATTTATTTAGGAGACAATTTAATTGCGAGTCAGGATTTTGTTCAAAAATTTGCCATGCCCACTAAAATGCAAAAGATCCATATAATTAGAGGCATGACTATATTTCAATTTCCTACAAAGGAATTTTATGTAATTTTGTGAATATCATTGCCAATTTCAGTTCCAAAAAATTATCTTAGAGAGAAAGTGATAGATGCTACTTTTGCAAAGGAGAATGGTCCTCATCAACTGGTTAACAATTTATAAGGAGATCGACAGTGGATGATAAGGGTTATCTTACCATAATAAAATGAACATGGTCCCTAATAAAACATTAAAAATAATTTATTATCACAATTATTACCATAAATGAGTAGTTGGGAATCTTGTAGATTCACAAAATTGGCATTCAAAATGTGTTGTTGTGATAATTGACGACGAATCTTGAATATTTTCTTTTCTAGAAAATTTGAGCTATGGAAGTCTCAAGTAAATATCACATTATCATCCATGCATGATTTTTTAAGTCACATCCTTGAATATTTCCTTTGAAATGGGCTTGAATGCTCTTATAGAGGATTTAATCTAGAGTCTAGTCATTGTTCATTATTTTATTGGCTCTCTGAGTTGCAAAAAAACCATATCAAGAGTGACATAACTATATTTTAATTTCATGCAAATATTTTTATATAGTTTTGAAAAAATCATTCTTGAACAATGATCCTACTCAAATTTCAACCATGCAAAGGATACCCACTATTAAACAAAGTGAAAGTGAATCATATCCCAACATTTTGATAGAATATATGAGCATTAGAAAATGTATTATCTTACCTATCACCACAACCTTTTCATTTTCATGGGAAATGATAGCGACCTCTTCCAAAGTGGGATCTAGTTTCTTGCAATGTCCACACCAAGGTACATAGAACTCCAAAAGTATTGCAAACATTCACATGAAAAAATCATCCACATAAGGACCAACTAGCTTGAGAAGTTTACATTGAGATAGTTCTCATATCACTGATATAATCATAAATGATTTGGAAAAACAATTATTATTAGCTTTGCTTCCATTATTAATCAGGGGTTTTAAAGAAAAATATATGAGTGAACAACTACAAATCATTACAGTAATCCTAAATCAAGCAACTAAGGATTAAAATCTAACATTCAACATAGTGGTCCTAAAGATGGTAACAATATAAGAAAATAAGAAAAAAAATAAAACCAATATTTCATGGTTTGTTCATTCAAATTTCCCTAACATTACACATAATAAAGGTTTTCATTTCATATTTTCATTTTAAAAACTAAGAAAGTTAAAAAACACAGATGTAGTTTGCAGAATTAAACAATGTAATAATTGAGCTCCAAGTTCCCTAGACTGATCAATAAATGAACATTATTTACATTAAATATGCTATAGTTACACTTATAACAACAATTTTAGTTTAGCATGACTAAAATTTCAGTACTTATAAGGGTGAAGAATGATATCCTCTTTGAAGCTTGACAAGAACATGTATCTTTCATTAAAGTGGCTTCATTTTGATGCTTACAAAGGCTTTTCAGAAAGAAAAAGCAAAAAAATACCAAATTGAGCCAAGTCTAACAAACCAACACAAGAATCAACTAGAATATGACCTATAGAGGAGACTCACAAATAGACATGCAGGGTAATATAAATATCACCTAGAATTGATAGAGGAACCCAAAAGACTCAAACTCATCAAAAGTAGCATAATTGTAGTTTTCTAGCATGTGTCAATTAAATTTAGGTAAAATCCACCTCCAAGCTTAAAATATAATTCAAGGGATGGTTATACATATCCCCATGATCCAAAGGTAAAGATACTAATAAACAAATCACATAACCTAGGCACCTAAGAAAACTTTCGCAGAGCTAGTGATATATAAAATGAAAGTAGGAAAACACTGAAGAGTATGGGAGCCATCAATGCTAGCTTCTTCCTAGACATAACTAACTCTCTAGTCTAGAACATCATTCTATAATTTCAATCAGTTCTACTTGTAGGAGAACTATACAGAGTTGTGTTACCAAATCTTCATGGGGACAGAGAACTTACGAAATATGAAATTCCCCAACTACACACCCATTGAGGAAACCATGGAATGGGAAATGACCTGGTTGTGCACCCATTAATGGCACCCAAGGAAACAATACTAGAATGGGAAATTCCCTGTCTTCACACCCATTGATGGCACTCTGAGAAAATTGTGGAAATGCTCTGGTAGAAAACACCCATTGGTGACACTTTGTGGAAACTGTATTAAATTGTAAATGCATCGGGTGCACACCTATTGATGGAACTATTATAAAACTATGGAAATTCCTTGGTATAACACAACCATTGAGGACACTTTGAGGAAACTATACTGGAATGGGAAATGCTTTGGTCACGTACCCATGGATGGAAATTTGAGAAAACTGTAGAAATACCCTAGCGGGAAATAATCGTTGATGGCACCGAGGAAATTGTATTGGAATGATAAATTTCCTAATTACATACCCATTGATGGCGTTTAAGGAAAATGTGGAAATTCCTTGGCGGAAAACTTCATTTCATCGCAAAGAAAAAAGAAAAATGTTAAAGAAACGCATATGTCGTGATAGAGATAAAATAAATTAAATAAATATTAATTAAATTAAATAAGAACAGAAAAGGGTAGGTTGAGATGAAATTGTTATTTCATCTCAAACTAATGTCTTAAAACCCTCATATGTGTAGTAGTGAATGGATTTCCAACTTTCACATATTTTCCTATATGAAAATTTGAATATTTCTGTTTGGAAAAAAGTTGTCTTGTGATTATTGTTACAAGCTACTACCTGGCCCCCATGAACGGATCAAGATGACATGTCCTAGAGGTCCCATTGCGGAGGTGCAAAGAGGAGCAAGTAAGAAGGCATTGGGATGAAGGGATTGGACTGACGTGTCCTGAAGGCCCCATCCTAGAGGTGTATAAAGGAGTATTCAAGGAAGCATTGAGACGATCCAATATGGGATGTCCTTGCATGAACTACATCATGGACCAACCAGAAGCTAGGTTTGTGTAGAGGTGTGGCCCATCAACCCATGTAAACCCAAAGGCAAGACCTTGATGGTGTAACCACATGGAAATTAAGAAATGAGCGGGATGACAAGGGCTCGGGCCTTGTTCGTGGTAACATGAGCTGACAGACCTGCTATTGGATAAAAGGTGGACCCAGGTGATAGGTCACCCTACTGTAATGACCACGGAGCACTTCAAGGGTGCATAATAATATGGAGGTGGGGTGACAAGGCAACAACCTTCAGTGGCAGTTGATTCAAAGTGGCGGACCAATGAAACAAAGTGATGTGTCCTAGGATAGGTAAATGGTTGTATAGGAGTAAAGGACTAGGGTCCCACTTCAATCGAATGGTGGAGATCACCTAGGGATCTAACGATGGAGGTGGTTTGTGATAACCCCCTCTCGTGATGACAGCAAGGAGGAAGTGGCAATGGCATAATTGTTAATGGGTGTCGGATGGGCGAAGGCATCACGGACTATTCGATGGAGGCCTTGGAAACCCTAGTTGGAACCATGATTATGATGGGGTGCCTACTGGTTAACGGTCCGGTACATAAACCTATCACAATTTATTTGCTAGCACTTGATTTCCCTAATCTAATAGCAATCATCAAATCTTAGGTTAGAGGATGGTGGGGACCGCCACAGTGTACTAACGAGGTATCTATATATATGTGAGTGTGTGTGTGTGTGTGTGTGTGTGCGCGCGCGCGTACGTGTGCATGCGTGTGTGTGTGTGTGTGTGTATAAGTAAAAAAAATAAAAATAAAATAAGAAAGCATTTATCCCATTCCTCTAATAGTATAATAGGAATCAGATTAGTAGTATCCATCCCAGTGGGTGAGTTGGTGGGTGTGTTACAATGAACTAGGAGGTTAACATAATCATCTTTTGTCATTTTTTTCCATTGAAACTTGTACCAAGTCTGTAGCAACATTTGAAATGTAATTTGTAATTAAGATTAAACCATGTAAAGCGTGATTTTATATTTTAGTAAAAATAAAAATTTCAAAAAAGTAATCTAGATGTAATAATTTAAAATAATATGGTAGTTATTTTGTATGTGATGAAACAATTTTCCCACCATTTAGTGCCTAATACCAAAAAGTACTTTACACATAAATTACAAAATAAATGTATATGATGACCTAACAATTAGAGATCTAGGTGGTATCATAGAATGAAAAATATAAACTCATATCAAACCACCAATTTCTTGTTTAACTTCAAAAATGGAACTTATATTAATGATATATGTGTATGAATAATTCTCATAAGAAATTTATAGAAGTTGGAGATGGTCTTTTATAAAATCTAAGAAAGACCAAGATTGATGCTAAATAAGATGTCAAAAATCCCCATGAGAATGATAAATTATGTTGTCAACAACAACATTGTACACCAAAAGAAATCTAGCACATGGAATATTTCATTCTATCACAAACACAAGCAACTTTCTAGTAACAACTTCATAAGATGAATGAAATATAATGCATGTTATGCTTCCTTCTAGAACCAATAACCAGATCGCCAAAAGAATTTTTCATTGTGAAAGAAATATAGTGCATGCTAGATTTCCTTCCAGTACAAACACAAGCACATTGAAAGATGAAATAATTCTAATGCATGTTTGATTTCCTTATAGAACAAACGTATGCACATGCCAATATTGTAGGATGAAATAAATCTAGCACATGCTAGATTTACTTTTGGCACAAACATAAACATATTTCCATTAATAGCATTCGAAGGAAAAATAAATCTACTGCATGATAGATTTTATGCTCACATAAACATGAGCACATTTCTAATGAAAACACTAGAAGATGAAAGAAATCTATAACATGCTATATTTCCTTGTAGCACAAACACAAACACATAAAAACTTTGCATGGTGAAAGAAATATAACATGTGCATGATATAGTTCTAGCACAAGAACAACGATATTTCCAACAACAATCTAGCAAAGAAAAAGAATCTAGTGAATGCTATATTTTCTTCTAGCACATATACAAGCACATTTTCAATAAAAACATTGCAAGGTGAAATAAATTTAATGTGTGCTAAAATTTCTCCTAGCACAAACACATGAACATAGCAATATTTGAGGGTGAAAGAAGTATAACATGATCTAGATTTGTTTCTAGTAAAAACATAACCATATTGCTAGAAACATTGTAGGAGAAAAGAAACATAGTACTACCCCAAACAAAAAAGTGTTTACTTAAAAACATTGGAAGGTGAAAGAAATGTAATGCATGCTAGATATCCTCTAGTGAAAATAGAGAATTTTAGATATCCCACTAGGGTGAAATAAATCTAGTGTATGCTTCATTGTGGGCCCATCCTAATGGATATGGAATAGGATGGTCATGAACCTCCAGTGCAATATTGTTGACCAAAACCATTGCTATGAGATTCACTCAGAGTCAAACAAAGCATTATTTTTTGTCTTTTTTTACCTATATCTTTATATGGAACAGTTTGGCCATCTCCTTATCTTCCTATTGTTTAAGGATACTTAGACTAACCCCACTTTGCACTAATGTACAAAAAATCTTCTCGTTCATGTCGAAGTTGTTTTCCATGTGATTGCTCGAATATGTGGCTATGAGATTTTTCTTCTTCATGTCCTTCTTATGGTTCTTTAGGTTGAGCTCTAAATGAAATTTCTAACACTTATCCTCTATGTTTCCATCAATGTTGCAATGGTTGTAGTGCTTGCTAGAATATTTTCATTGGTGTATTATGGTTTTTTTTTTCTTCCCCTCTTTCCACTCCTTATTCCCTACTTGGAAGCTTCCTAGTGTTCTTGCAACTTTCAACCACTTGACTGCCCTTTCTTCTATCCTATGTTTTTCAAGTATTTTTCTTGTACACAAGTCTCATTCCTCATTCTAGGTTTGAACAACATCACTTTCTATCAAGATGACTATATAAGCCCCCCAGATACTTGAGGAGTACATTTAGTTTCTCTGAATAGATACTAAGAATTAATTCCATCTTCACTAACAACGTGGTTCAGTCTTGTACACTCTTCACCTATCTCTTCATCAATTAATGCTAATGTATCCACTATTACTCTACATATTTGATAAGCTAGAATTGGAACTTATGAGAATCTCAAATTACTCCAATTATTTACTAGAGGATTCCCTCCAACCTAAGGGTTTTCCTATGCCTTTCCCACAAAACAAGTGCATGGCCCTCTAATTTCAAACAAGTAAATAAAATTTTTAGTTCCTCTTATATATGTTGAACACTAAAACAAACATATAACTATTCCAACTAGTGATTTAATTTGAAAGAATCCATATCACCTTAATACATCTTTATATCCACCTTTTCTTCCATCTTGAAGAGAGAGTGTGAATGGTCCATGCTGCTCAAACTCAACTACTCTTTTTCAACTTTCCTAGACTCCTCCCATGGTTGTTCCTGAAACCCAGTTTTTACTCTTATATGAGCTATAAGTTGGAATATACATCTTATTCAAACATCCCGAGAAAATTGGTTAGGGCTACCATGAGGAGGCTCACATTACAATTTATATCTATAACTTGTACTTATTGTTAGGAAAACCTTTCTTCTACCAAATCTCGAAGGTTATCATAGACTAATTTGTTGGCCATGACTAGGATTTTATTATCTTCTACTTAAATTAATCCCATCCCCTACACTTTCCCCCAAAATACCCAAAGAAACTTGTTGTGATATGCATATGATCTATAAAATACCATTGCCACTTGATAGTTCATCACAATAGATTTGTGAAAGTAAAATGAAATATGTACTATGAAGGGTTAATTATTTTTAGATTCAATATTTGTTATTATTGTTTATTTTTTATGCATGCAATAGATAATATGGAGAAAATGGAGAAAAAATAAATACAATCCCTTAAAAAACCACAATGAACACCAAGCTACTCTTTGGGAAGCCCTTTTAGGAGAAAACCTAGCTAGAAGGTGAGGAAAATCTGATCTCTTTTTTGGGAAAGGAAATTATGCAATTTAAAGAAGGAAATCTCTATGGATTTTCTTAATACTTATGGCTCATGGGCTACTACATAATACAAACCCCCTCTTTTATTCTCTCTTTGTATCCATTAACCACCCTACTCCGTTATGGAACAAAATGCAAGAAAATATAATACAACCCATTTTCCTTGAGTAATGGGGGTTGATGTGGCATCCTCTTGAATTATGGTGGTCAATCACAACAAGTCAACTTTCAAGATGCGTGACTTTTGCATCTGAACATTCATTGATGTGATTCTTACACCATTGAAAATGAATTTGAGTGTTAAATAACATCATTGCATCTAACACATAATTTAGAAACCCCTCACCCGACCCATAACCAAAAAAACATCATTTAAGGCCTCAAAACTAGCCCTAGAAGGTTTAAGACCTAATTCCTCCAAACTAGGTTGTATAGATAAAACTGCTCCTATAAGATGATTACTTCACATTTTCCACTATGAAAGCATTGATATGGATGAAAAAATATATAATGATTGAATTTTATCACACAAGTAAAAAGGTACCTTCAATAGGCCTTTGGAGTATTTTAAGGAATCTTATATCCCATAAAATTTTAATTTTATGCTGCTCTATGTTGTTTAAATTACTTTAGCCCAATTCATTTATTCAATTATCAATATTTCAATAAAAATTAATTATTTTCATCAATCAATAGTAACTTAAGATAGAACAATAGTGCAATGACAATACAAGACAATTAACACATCAAAAAGAGACACCATATTTGGTCAATGACTAGGGGAAAACCCCACATGCAGTAAAACGCTTTATAATTATTCTTCTAGTAGATTGTCATAAAAAGTCCAGTAGAGAGTACAATGAGCCCATTGAAAACTATTCAACAATATCAACCAAAATATATCAGAAATATGATCCCAACAACAATATTGATCATAATTATCTTTCCCAATCTACGATCAAATGTCAAATTGAAACCCCAGATCCAAATCACATGGAGGGATAGGTATGCATGTGGTTGAGAAGCTCCAACCACATGGATGAGCCTACATGCATGCGGTTATAGCCAAAAATTCCCCAAGTCAACTCTTCGGTTGGCAACCAAAAATCCTAATCACACGTGTGAGCTTCAAACCCTAGAATCTTGGACTTGTACGAACCAAATTCCATAAAATAAATTTAGACCCATGCGAACCAATCCAAATAAGAGACAAGAAGATGCTTGATGATATCCAAATTAGGGCCACTTGACATGTATTTCTTGGCCTCGAAGGATGTGCAATTTTCTTTAGGGTTGACCTGATAAAATGTGACATTGTGGACTTCACTTCAAAAATCCACTTTCCCTTAACCAAATCCAGTGCTTCAAAGGTCAAAATTGGTCTTTTCAAAATGAGGAGTCTAGTCCAATAGTTGGAATTTGTCACTCAGCTACTAAAAATTAAAACTCCCTCTTAGCTAAGGATAAATTCCAACTACATCATGTTAATCATTGCAAATATTGTGTCATCATATCATATCCCATCTCTTCCCAACTCCATCTACTGATATATTCTCGAATCTAAAGAAGAAGAATCATAGGGGAGCTTCAACTACCACCCTTCGTCCATCAGGGAGCCACTACTACCACCCGAAATATTTTCCAGTGAGGAGGTAATGTTGCTACCCAAGAAACCTCTACCAGTGGGGAGCCAATGCTATGACCCAGGAAACTTTCATGTCCCTCCCTAAATTATTTTGGAACAATATTAATTTATAAATTTTGGGGCCAATTTTGGAGGGATGGGGGCTCATTCGATTTTATTAGGAGGCTAGAATGAGTAGAAGTTAATTTGATGTGGTTAAGTATACGTGGGGGGCACCCATAATAGGGGAATATGCATTCCCTAGTTCGATTTGCATGGAGGGGAAATTGATGGTTATGTGAGGGACCCACGATGGAGGGAAAATGGAGGGAAATGTCCTCCATGAAATCTATATAAGGAAGGTAGCTCTCCTCATTTGGACATCTTATATTTTGACATATTGAACTCAACCTTAGTTGCTCGAGCTATTTAGTCGGGTTACTGTGATGTTTAGCACACGAGTGTCTTCGAGCAGAGATCTAAACCCTTGCTTCAGTGGACGTCAAGTGCCACCCTAGGAAGGAAATTCCTACTAGCTTGGATGAGAGCCAGTGGAGTTTCACAGTCATATCATTCAACGTTTGTCTCATTCAGTGCGTGTTTCTAGAGGACGCAAAAGGGGAACATGCAGGTGTCTCTTTTGGGTTCATCTAGGCAGCAACTTCCAGGGGAGTTTAGGAATTGAATATATAGTGGAGGATCAACCTTTTCAGAGAGTTTTCGAGCAGGAGGTTGCTACATTGGAGCAGTTTGATTTACAGTCACCTGGGCCTGCACAGAGAGCCATCATTGGGCTCATGTGGGAGTCAAAAGAAGGAATTGTAGAGTTGGAGTTGGTCCGTAGATGTAGGAGATCACTTGGAGGGTCATTTGAGTAGGATTGCTAGAGTTGGGAGAGCAGAGATTGACAAGATCAGTCAGAACAAAAAACTTCAAAATTGGAGGAGGGCCAAGCTGTGAAGGGTCAATTTTTGAAGGTTGGAACCAAGGGAAACCATTTATGGGTTTTTCTAGGATTTGGGCAAGGATGACACTCCTAATTTTATACAATTTTTTGGGCAGACATAAGGGGTCAAATAGGGGTACCAACTCAGCGAGCAACTAAAGGAGCTAAGGGGACTTTGGGCCAAAATTATGAGGTCAACATGTGGCCAATTACTTTGTGGGTTATTCTGGGTATTTGGTGGAGAGGACGGGATTAATTTTCCATAATTTTCTAACCACTGGAGGTGGGGTTTCCAACAACATCCTTGCAGTAGACAATATAGTTTCATAGGGGCAGTGCAAAGCATCATTGCACCAGTTATTGTGCCAGCTAGGCTTGACATATTACGACCTGGGTTTGATCACGCTTTCCATTGAGGCAAGCCCAGGTGCACCACTTCCACATTATTATACTTTTCTACCAGATTATAATAAAATGGCTCAGTTGTTGGATATTCCTGGACTTTTTATGGGTGTGCACTAAATGTTTCAATTTTATGTGTTTTTTTTATTATTTTCTTTGCATAGCACTATTTTCCTTAGATTGCGAGTGGGGAGCCAATGCTACGACTCGGGAAACCACATAAAATAGAGGGATTCCACTTACCTTAGGAGGTAAGGATCATGTCTATCCCATTGGCTAGTGATAATAGGAGGGATATCACTTACCATAAATGGCAAGGATCATGCTTATCCTATTATTTGTTGATCTACCCAACTTGACCCTCAAAATTTAGTGGTAGAACACCTGCATCTCTAGCTTGAGTGGGATTCCACTTACTATAAATGGCTAGTATCACACCTAACTCAAGCAACCAACACCCATAGGTTAGATGTGTGGGAAAGACAGATGAAAACTGGGGTATACTCTGCTAGACGAAGATACGGGAGCAACATCTTCCACCCTGTGGGTGACAAAAATGGGTGATACCCTAATTTCCAAAGATTTCTCAACCCCAGGAGCCTTGCATCTCAATTCCTCACCCTGGGAGCTTAGAAAGGGGGGAAGAGCTGACATTGTTGATTATCCTAGACCCTTACTCAGGAGGGTCACATTAATCCATGTTGCAATCTACTCATTAGTCAAAGTATGATGTATTCATTTAGCCCAATCATCATCGACGTATTCATATAAACTCATATCTCTGGAAGTATATCTCAGACCACAATCGTTCTTATGCTTGATCATTAGAAGCTCACTACTTGTTCGGAATATATTATCAATATATAAAATTAAAATAAAAGTCATACCTTAGACCAATTTTAAGTGGAATTCTAGTTCGGTATTTTTTCTTGTGAATCCAAACTTCATTAGGTAATTATTGATTCAATGATAGGTTCGAGGAGCTTGCTTCAAACCACATAACGTTTTCTTCAATCTGCTAATGGGAGTCTTCTGGTCCTGAACATCAAACCTCGAAGGCTTCTAAACACATGAATTTTCCTAGTACCTTTCAATACTACCATTTTCTTCATATTCCATCCTACATAGCCATCTTGAAGTTGCATCATCCTTCATAATTGATTCTTTGGCCATAATATACTTCTAGACTTGTTCTCTCACAGTTACTTCATTTTGATTTAAATTAGCATCGGTCTTGATCTTGATGGAGGGGAATGGTCCCCTATATTTCTCTTTATTTTGGTGCCATAACTCACTAGCATCATGGAATGTTGCTAGAAGACGTATTTCGGTGACTCTATATAGTCCTACCACTACAGATCCCAAGATAAAGGCGTCTTTCAGTACCTTCGCATTAATAAAGGTTATTCTCATTCTATTGTATTCCAAGGAATAAATAGATATCAAGATCTTCTTTAATTCCAAAACATATTTTACTTCATTAAGAATAATATATTTTCCATACTCTAAATCAAATTTGACAATACCAAAGCCCATCACTAGATATGTAGAGTTGTCCCTAATAATAATCTTCAAAATTTTCTCCCTCTCAACCATATTTGAGAGGAATTCCTTGTACCTGGTGAGGTTTCTAGAAGCCCCACTGTCTCCCAACCAACTATTGTATGAATCCGAAGGAGAAGAAATAGAGAGGGTTGAAATAACAATGTATTAAGATTAGCTAATAGCTGTGTTACTTTCATACCCAGAGTTTATTGACATCTTTTGAGGATGAGAAATTTCTTCACGATCATCCATAGTATCTATTATCATCATTTCTTCTTCTTCTATCATCATACATATTGTTTTTGTAGCTTTGATCAAATATTGGAGCATCTCTCTTTCATAGAGAGTCTCAGGCATAACGATCATGCTTTTGAAAATTGTAACTTTCAACATCCCTTGATCTTCTATAAGAGTCCTTTGAATAATAAGAGTACCTATTAGAATGAGATGTTTTTCATTTTCATTGTTTCTTCTTATCTTGAGTGACAAATGGAGTGGGTTCTTCTTCTCCATGCTTGTGAATTCTCCCTCTTGAAATCATCCTGGATTCTTCTTGAGTGAGCTTTCCAACAAGTTCATCAAATCATGGAAATTTTTTATTATTGCTTATGGTGGTAATGAAAGTTTCCCAAACAAGAGGGAGATATCTAAGAGTTAAAATCACTAATTCCCTATCAGGTATAGTTTCTCTAACTCTATGCAATTGATATTTAAGACAATATATCCTCATGGTATAGGATTGTATAGTCTCTGCTTTATTCATCTTCATGTATTTCAATCGATATTTCAAGGTGATGATTTCATTCAAATTGTTGACTTCATACATGTCAGCGAAATTATCATACAAATCCTTAGACTTATTCAAATTCCCAACATAAGCAATTAAATGATCTTGTAAACCATCAACTATAATTTTATTTACTTTAACTCACCTTTCTTGTACTTGTTCTTGGCAGTAGCAGAAGCATTATCTAGAGGCCCATGCACTTTTCCTTGTATATATTCCTATGTATCATTGTCTTCAGCTATGAATTCCAATCTAATCTTCCAAGCAACAAAGTTAGATGAGTCACCCAGCTTCTTATTTCCCTTGAAGTAGGAGGTTGACATCTTAACTTGATTAGATAGGCTCCTTCAACTCTTCCAAAGATGATTGCTTCAACTCTTGTCTCCTTTGGGATTGGCCTTCACCTTAACTTTGATTCCATGTTAATTTTACACTACTCTATGTTGTTTCAATTACTTTAGCCCAATTCAATTCTTTAATTAGAAAAATTTCAATAGGAAATAATTCTTTTCATTAATAATTAGTAACTGAAGATAGAACAGTAATGCAATGACAATAGGATACAATCAACACATCAACAAGAGACACCATATTTGGTCAATGACCAGGGGAAAACCCCACAAGGGGAAAAACCATTTGTAATCGTTCTTCTATTAGATTGACATAAAATGTTCAACAGAGAATACAATGATCCCATAAAAAAATATTCATAAATATAAACCAAACAACATTAGAAATATGATCCCAACAACAATATCGATCATAATTAGCTTTCTGAATATGCGGTCGACTGCGGTCAACTGTCAAGCTGAAACACTAGATCCCAACTGCATGGAGGTAGATTTATGTGTGTGATTGAAATTATCCAACCACATGAATGAACCTAGGTGCTTGTGTTTATAATAAAAAATTCCCTATGTCAACCCTATGATTAGAAACAAAAAACCCTAATCACACATGTGAGCTTTGAACCCTATAATCTCGGACCTCTACGAACCAAATTCCACAAACTCACTTCAGATCTGTGCGACCAATCCAAGGAAGAGAGAAGAAGATGATTGATGATGATATGCAAATGAGGGTCACTTTACTTGTATTTATAGGCTTCCAAGGGTGTCCAATTTTCTTTAGGGTCGACCCGATCAAATGTAACATTGTGGGCTTCACCTAAAAAATACACTTTCCCTTATCCAAATCTAGTGCTTCAAAGGTCAAAATTGGTCCTCTCAAAATGAGGAGTCTAGCCCAATAGTTGGAATTTTTCATTGAGCTGGAAAAAATTAACATAAAACATATAATTTTTATGTAGGGAATGAGGAAAATAGTTTCTCCTAACATTGTTAATGCCCTATTAGCCATCCCTGTGACATGAAAATGTCTAATGGGATCCATATCCCACTTATATTAAAAATATCCCTTTAAAAGGTCTGATGTTTTAATTCAAGATCATGATCATTATCCATTAGCTCAAGAATATTTCTTTAGGGTATAAGCCCTAGAATTTCTCCCCAACCATGGTTAAATCCTAGAGACCCATAACAAAGCATCATAATGGTACTCATATCTCACTTGAAATACAATGATACCCTATAGCGGACATGTTATTTGGATTATAGAATCCTTTATGGACCTCAATCTCTAAAGGCTTATTCTAGGGCCAAAGAGCCTTATTTTCCTCTCATGGCCATGGTCAATTCCTCAAGAACCATCCCTAGTAGATAATACCTCACAATAATAACCATATTCGACTTGAAACCCAAAGATTACTCCTAAAGATCTTTTTATCTAGTTTGAGGTCATGTTCATGGCTAGTTAGCACTAAATACCATCAATGCTATAGTCCCTTTATTTTCCTCCCTTGAATATCGTTAAGGCCTTAAAGCCCACTCGCCCATTACACAAAAACTCTTGATTACATCCATATCCCTATTGTATTGAAAATACACACTTGTATCATTCAAAACCTTATCCATGGCCCATTAGCACAAGAATTTCAATTTAGGGCCTAGATCCATCAAATTCTCCTTTAATCATAGTTCATGGAAAATTTGAGGGGCTAAATTTGGCAGATTGGCTAATTTTACACGTTTTTTCAAAAAAGAAAATCATTAATTTTCATTTTTTTCTAAAAATGATTAGCCCAAATTTTATAGGATAAAATCATTTTACATTAAAACATTACCAAAATTTTAGAGAGACTACATAACATCGTAGGAAACTTAAATATTTTTACAATTTGCATATTAGAGACCAGTAAGATTCATCAAGGTTTCCATACTTTAAGATGAATTTCCATCTTTACAATTTTTTTGTAGTGGTTTGAAACTCATCCTTAATGCACAAATTCTCCACTCTAAATCAAATTAATAAGAGCAACAATCTCTTAAACAAACAATGCATTTGTATGATTTCTTGTTTTATTCATAGTCCTTGGTTCATAGAAGCTCCAACTATAGCCTATGGGTAGTATTTAAGTCCCATCTATATTATCCAAAATATTATAGGAATAACCACAATCTATTTAAAGATTGAGTATCCATTTTAGAGGGCACATGCTATGTCTTAAAGCCTTATTTATGACATGTGCATTCTAAAAATTTTGTGCAGACCCTGATAATTCCATATTCCTTCCCCAGAAATGGTAGAGCCCCCATAGCCTATTCAATTCCATATTCCTTCCCCAAAAATGGTAAAGTCCCATAACCTATTCCTCGCACGGAAAGCATCCTAAGAGCACTCATATTAACATTAGAAACAAAATATTTCTATTACAAACAACATGTAGTAATTTAAATTATTAATCATTATTTAAATATTATTTTTATTTTCTTGAACATTTTTTTTATCTATATATAAACATAATATAATTATATATAAACATCTTAAATTGTTCAATACCTTAATTATTAATCATTAATTAAATTTTTTTTTTTTTTTTTTTTAGAGGAACCTATGAGGTTTTGCGACTGCGCGCTGCTCCCCCGCGCCCTGCTGCTGCTGCGACCGTCTGAGCCCTCTGCGCGCCTGTGCCTGGCAGCGCTGCTGCTGGGCCGCCCTCCCCTTCTGCTCGCCCCCCCCCCTTCCACCCTGGGGCCTTCTGCCCGTTTCCTTGAGGGCCTGCGGCCCTTCCCCCTCTCAGGCTTTCGCTGGAGCGCCCCCTGCGCTTCTGGCCTACCCTGCAATGGATCCGCCAACCCAAGAACAGGAAGATCTTGAGAAGATGTTTGCCTCTCTCACCAAAGAGAATAACTCAGAGAAGATTCGCCCAACAACCTCAAAGTTTATTAAGAAGCTTGATGAAATTCCGGAAGTTCCGCTCCCTCCCGCCCTCCCGCCCTCCCGAGGAGAGCTGCAGTTGCCCTGGCAGATCGTGGTCTGGTTGGACAGTTCACCGGACTTTGGCCCTCCCCCCGCACAGTCCAACGCTGGGTGGAAAGAAACTGGAACTCAATGGTCCAAGGAAAGATAGCAATAAGGTTTTGCGGAAGGGGATTTTTCACATTCCTCTTCGAAACGGTGGAAGACCGTAATCTCATCTTCAGGAACGGCCCATACTTCATGGACACAAGAGGCCTTTATCTCAATAGATGGACCCCCGACTTTGACCCCGAGATGGACGTTCCCAGTGCTGTCCCGGTCTGGGTCCGTCTCCCCCATCTGCCTCTCCACTGCTGGGGAGATGAATCGGTGAGAGCTATAGGAAATGCTGTGGGGAAATATATCGATAGATCGGAACCAAAGGAGAACATGCATGCATGTGCTCGGATCTGTGTTGAAGTGGATCTGGGGAAAGGATTACCGGAAGCGATCAAACTCAAGGTAGATCAGTGGACGCATATACAGCAAGTGGACTATGAGCAGCTGCCATTCAAGTGCAAGGTATGTCCTGAATATGGGCATTTTGCTAATAGGTGTAGTAAAAATAAGCCTACAGACTCTGATAATGTTGAAGCCCTGGAAGAAACTTGGGAAAAAGTCAAGAAGAAGAAGTCAAACCCTCCCCATGGAACCACCTCAAAACCCCCTAATGAAACCCCAACCCCAGCCTCCCATCCCTCCGGATCTGGCCCCTCTTTCCCCTCTTCCTCCAACCCTTTTGAATCCCTTGCGTCAGAGGATCCCCCATACCCCCCTCCCTCTCCGAGAGGCCCCATAGCAACACCTCCCTCTCCCCCCCCGACCTCCCCTCCCCCAACTGTTGAAATAATCCTAACAAGGAACAAGACAAAGGAAAATATCACATCCACCGATCCACCCAGAAAAGTAGGAAGGAAGTCAAACAAAGAGATAAGGGATGAGAACGCTGCAAAGGAAATGGCCACAGGAACCTAGCAGCCAATGGACACATATCTAGACAAGACCAAAGGGAGCGGGGAGAAGATGAAGGAGAAAAGTGGAACACACAATAAATCAAGTAAATGATGAATCTGGTCTCTTGGAACTGTAGGGGGATGGGCTCCTCCCTAAAATCTAATGCAGTCCGCGACCTTCTCAAATCAGAACACCCAGACTTTCTACTACTTCAGGAGACCAAAATCACTAATCAGGATTTTCAAAACAATGTGAATAGAAGCAAAAGTTATGAGGGAATAGGACTGAGTGCAGTAGGGGCCTCAGGTGGAATAGGAACAATTTGGGACAAAAGTAAATGGAAACTAAAAGACAGCAGGCAGAACAAATGGTGGATAAGAACAGATATGCAAAACATATCCAAGACTGAAGAATACACAATATATAATGTATACGCCCCCCCCCCCATTACAGAGATAAAGCTTCTTGCTGGGAGTCAATCACAACAGATTTAATGAATGTCCAGGACAGAAATATCTTCCTGGGGGGAGACCTGAATCTAATCAGGAATGCGGAAGAGAAGATGGGAGGAAATTTCTTTGCAGACCCCTCAAGGGATGCATTAGAAAGCATCATCCAAACTCACAGGCTGGTTGATATCCCTCCTCAGAACGGGCGTTTCACATGGTCGAACAAGAGAACTGGTAAAAACAACGTCAAAGAGAGGCTGGATCGTATATTGGTTCAAGAAAGAATCTCGGCCAACTTTACAAGGATCCAAAGCACTATTATTCAAGGCTATATATCAGACCATAAACCAGTGGCACTGCATCTGGTCAAAGGGGAAAATATGGGACCGATACCCTTTAAGTATAATAGAGCATGGGAAAACAGTGAAGACTTCCGGAACCTGGTAAGGGAGAAATGGGCAACAGAAATCATAGGTTCCCCGCACTACATATGGGAAACAAAGATCAAAATTCTCAGGACAACCATCAAGCAATGGGCGAGAAATTTCGCAACAGAGAAAGAGAAAAAGAAAATCGACCTCCAAATGAAACTAGCAGAGTGGAATCAAGAAAAAGAGAAGGGCCAAGACACAGAAGAGGACCTAAGGAAAGAAAATGATTTGTACATGGAGCTGTACAAACAGAATCGAGCGGAAGAGGAAGAGCAAAGGCAAAAATCGAGGTGCCTTTGGCTCAAATCAGGTGACAAGAACACCTCTTTCTTTCATAACAGTATCAAATTGAGGAGAGCAGTGAACAATATTGGGAAAATAGCAGTGGAGGGCAGAGTTCTAACAGAGCAAAGGGAGATCAAGGAAGCAGCGACTCGACATTTTCAAAATCTCCTATCTGCTGACCCCCAATACATGGAAAATCCGGATTTCCTAAATATAATAGAGAATAAAATCACAGATGAACAAAACGCAGAATTAGAAAAGGAGATCACGAAGGAAGAGATAGAATGGTCTATCCATAGCATGCCAATGGATAAGGCCCCAGGCCCTGATGGATTTACAGCTGCCTTTTATAAAACCCATTGGGAGGTTATTAAGAAAGATTATATTAGAATGGCAAAAAATTTCTTTGCAAAATGCAAACTGGGCAGCAGCATTAAGTCATCTCATTTAGCTCTTATCCCCAAAGACCCAAATCCTCAATCTTTTGACAGATTCCGCCCTATTTCACTGTGTAATGTTTCCTACAAAATTATCTCCAAGATCTTGGCGCACAGGCTAAAAAAAATCCTTCCCTCCCTCATATCCGAGAACCAAGGAGGTTTTGTTCCTAGGCGACATATAACGGACAATGTCATTCTCATTCAGGAGGCAATTCACAGCAGTTTATTCAGAAATGAGAAGGGTATGATCATCAAGCTGGACATGGCGAACGCCTTTGACCGGGTAAACCACTCTTTCCTTCAGGCAGCATTAATGAAATTTGGCATCTTAGAGTTCTTTATTAGCAGGGTCATGGAATGCATCTCCCACATCTGGACAGCTCCCCTCATCAACGGAAGGCCCTGCACTGCTTTCAAGAGTTCAAGAGGTCTGAGGCAGGGATGCCCTCTGTCACCCTTTCTCTACATTATTATGGCTGAAACCCTCAGCTTACATTTGGAGAACAAGCGCAAAACAAAAGAAATAACAGGGGTGGACATAGTCCGTGGATCAAAGGGAATCAACCACTCCCTGTTCGCAGATGACACTCTGCTAATAGGGGGAGCCTCTAGCATTATGGCTCGTAGGTTCAAAAAAATCCTGGATCTCTTCCTTCAAGCCTCAGGAGGCAAACTAAACAACAATAAGTGTATGATATACACTTGGAACGTCCCAAGAAACATAACTCAGAGAATCTCTATAATTATGGAAATCCCTGCCCAAGGGAATTGGTCCCATTTCATGTACTTAGGGCTTCCATTAGCCAAGGAAACAATCAAATCTGAGATCTGGGCGAAACTAATTGAGAAATTGAGAGGGAAACTACAGAGTTGGGGAGTATATTGGCTCAACCTAGCAGGTAGAACCATTCTCATAAAGGCCATTCTATCAGCCCTCCCATTCTACCAATTTGCTACCACTCTCGCCCCGGCAGGAATACACAAGCAGATGGAGCTGATTATTAGAAGTTTCCTGTGGCAAGGAGGAAAGCAAGATACAAAAAAGTTCAGTTTGGTGAAGTGGGACAAGGTCACTCTTCCCCTGGAAAAAGGAGGGCTCGGAATCAGAATACCAAGGCTAGCAAACATGGCTATGGGCTATAAATTGGTATGGAGAATTCTCAATGAGAAAGGGACCTGGTGGACAGAGGTCATCAAGAGGAAGTACCTAAATGGGAACAAAAGCAACATCCTCTCTGAAAACATCATTGAAAGACAGTGTACCCCCATTTGGAAGCTGATTAAAAAGACCCTCCCTCATTTCAAATCGTGCATATCAAGGGCCCCGGGTAATGGCAAGGAAATCAACATTTGGGAGGACAGGATAATGGGCAATGAGGAAAGGGTAATGCTCATTAACTACAAGCCATTGCAAAGGTGGATGTCAGAGGCAAAGATCAAAACTCTTTATGATATCTCCCTTTGGGATCAAAATTGCTGGACAGGTTGGAGACCTCTCCCCCTCCCTGATGATCTTAAGAATCTCTGGGTCGAGCTAAAGACTTCGCTTATAGGCTCTGCCCCCACAAACAGAAAGGAGGAAGACAAATTTGTTTGGGACCCTAATGGGGGTAATTATACGGTCAAGGAGGGCTACAAAGTTTTGCAAAACGCCTCAACAATTAACAATTGGCCTCTTCAGAAAGCAATATGGAGAACTGAGTGTCTGCCAAAGGTTAAGCTCTTTAATTGGACCCTTCTGCATGGTAAAATCCTTACTGCTGAAAATCTCAGGAAGAAAGGCATTCATGGCCCATCAATGTGCAGCATGTGTAAGGAAGCAGAGGAAAGCATAACCCACCTCTTCATGGAATGCTCCTTTGCGAGAGCTTGCTGGAAGCTCATCACTAACCCCCTAAGCATCAGCGAACCTCCCAACCAGATCACTCTTCTACAGAAACATTGGGGTAATAGCTTCCCTCATTCCGGCAAATGTAAGGGTCTTGTCAAAAGGATATGGAACAGCATCCCAGCCAATCTTTGCTGGCAGATATGGATAGCCAGAAATAAGTGTATTTTCAAGAGCGAAAAGCCAAGTATCTCCAGCGTGCTAGCCAAAACGATGGCACTCATCACTGAGACCATTGAAGCAAATGGCATTAACCAGGCAGACCCGGATCTGACTGAGGCAAGAGTTAAAGAGTGGATCGGCAAATTCAAACTGGAAGGGAGAACTCAGAAGATAGAAAACACAGGGAGGAGGATCACGGACTGGAAACTAAGGGGGTCAAAGGAAGAAGTTAAGAGCTGGATTCAAAATCAAAACTGACCTACCCTTCACTTTGATGGGGCATCAAAGAACAACCCGGGCCAAGCGGGAGCAGGTGGAGTTATTAAAGACTGTCAAGGGAGAAACATAGTTACTTATGAATGGGGTATGGGCACCATGACAAACAATAAGGCAGAAGCATACAACCTACTGTTGGGGACCTCCATTGCCAGGAATCTTGGCCTAAGAAATCTATTAATTCTTGGCGACTCTGCTATCATCATAGCAGCAGTAACCTCAGGGAAAGACTTCAAACAAGCAGCATTAAACAATATCAAAGGAAGGATAATGGAAAATATCAGGTATCTTGGCAGTGTCACCTTCAAGCACATCCTCAGAGCAAACAACGTGGAAGCAGATGAACAAGCGAACAAGGCTACAAGAAGGCAAACAGGTCAAGTTAAGGAGAATGACTCAGTTTATGAGAAAGACATCCCCTAAGCGGGACTCCCATATCGCCTCTCCCAAGAAACCCAGTCACCACAGGAATATTCTCCTCCGTATCTGGCCCTTACCCAAATCTCTTCTCTGCTCTATCGGGTACCACCGGAATTCTAATCGCCCTCATGACCTGACCACCATCATGGAATTATATCTCTTGGGGATTCTTTACATGACCAGCGCAGCCATTCTCAGGATATGGGATCATGTCTATCCCCTCCGCACGCTCCTTGCCAGTAGCCATATCAAATCTACAGACCTCTCCCCTCCCAAGAACAGACCCATTCAGAATCAATCCAGGCATATGCGGATCCTCCATGGTCTTATATATTGCAGTTGGGTCTCAAGTAAACGCACAGTTCTAGGCAAGACACCGCATCCCCATTGCGACTCCAGCAACAGAAGGCAACCAGCCGACGGCCTCATCTCTCACCGAGAAGCAAAGCTTCGCAGCGTGCTCTTGGTAACTACAATTTTATTCTCTGTTGGTTTATATTTGCTGACTCTTTTGCTCCTGGAATGCAGTAGTGTCACAGGTATATCCCCGAAGTTCACTCTCAGGCCTCTGAGCCAGTCGTTCCACTCTCTTTTGAGCCAGCACCTTCCCTCTTCAGGCCCGCTCATTGCTCCTCACGGGTCTCCCCAGCCTACAAGTTTCATTTTGTTGTTTGCTGGAATGGCCGAACAGAAGAAGCCTTCAGCTGATCAGGCGCAACCCAGCAACCTTTTGGACAGCATTTTCAACAATAGGAACTGCACCATGTGCAAGACCCACACGATCATGATCAACAGCCTGACCAAGCAGCTGAAAGAGCTGCAAGATGATTATCATGCAGACAGGAACTCAAAGCGCAAAAAATTGGACAAAAGGAAGAATGAAATTGAATCACTGAAAGAGAGATGCAGCCACTTGGAGGCAGCCATGGAGCACATTCGATCCCTTGCCCAAAGTTACCAGGCGGAAGCTTCAACCAAGGCTAGTGTCAAGAATCCTGATGACTCTGTCACTCAACATTTCCCTTAAGGAATGCATTGTAAATTTAGATGGTTAGGAGGTTCCTTCGTAAGGCAATATAGCCGTCTTTGTTTTGCTCTCTGTTTAATTAAAAGAAGCAATGAGGAATATGGGCCTGCGAGCCCACTTTTGATCCTCAGCTTTCAGAAACACCTCCCGTATGTACTAAGAACTCTGTAATGCTGGTTTTATAATACATAAGTACCCGACTTTGTTAAAAAAAAAAATTTTTTTTTTTTTTAATATTCTTTTTATCTACATATTTGATGATGATGGTTAACGTCCACTCAGACCAAATTGGTCTATCGGACCTATAATTTCTTAATTTCTAATTGTCTGACTCCTCGTATTTCTTGGCGAGGTTGGTGATGTAGCTTTCTTTTTCTTCTCTACAGTCTTCCAACTTTCTTTATCTTGCATCTCCTTCATCTCTTCTGGTTCTTGGGACATTGGTGTCTTCGCTTCGCGATCTATTGTGTTTGTCCTTTTGGAGATAGTCGAAAAAGAAGTTTGGTCTAGGAGATCTGCTTTGCTATTAAATGAATATTTATTTCGCACGTTATTCGAAACCTCATAACTGTCAACTGTCGATGCTTGAGGGGTTGTTGAGTTCACTTTTTTGTTGTTGGGGCGGGGGGGGCTTTCCCCTTGCTTGTCTTGAGAGTTGTTTCTATCTTGCCCGATTTCTTGTAATTCAGAGTTTTCTCGAGAGTATTCTTCTTGGATGACAGTGTAGTGTTCTTTTTGTGCTCCTTCCCATCATGTAGATCTGTGGTGATTTTTTCTAGCAGAATTTTTTGGGCAATTTTTGGCTAAGTGGCCTGTCTTAAAGTAGGATCGACATCTGAAGAGGACACTTTCGTAATCGAGTTTCTGGTTCCACACATAGTCTTTACTTGTTAGGTGTATTTCAGCTGGGAATCTGATGTTGAAGTCCATTTCCACACAAATGCGTGCATACGTGGTTCTGGCACATTCCTCTGTTTCTTGGCACATGCAGTAAAATTTCCCAATTGCATTTCCAATGGCTTCTAGCGAAGAGAAATTCCAGAGATGCAAGGGTAGGTTTGGCAATCTCACCCAAACTGGTGTTGAGGTTATGACTATTGTTGAGGAATCGAATGACGGGTTCCATGGCCTCATGAATAGGCCTGATTTATCCCAAAACCAAGGGCCGGAATCTAGAATACATTGTTCTCTTTCACGGTTTTCAAAATCTACTATAAAGAAACCCCTAGCATAGGGGTAGATATTAATTGCATCAGGAATTAAAGGCTTCCATACCTCCGAGATCCAACTGTGGAGAGCTGTCAGCCACGACCAAAAACCATTGAATCGGTATATTAGGGCGCTTTCAGAAAACTTCAAAGCCTCATCGAGTGAAGCTTGGACCACCTGGACAGTGGGAGCTTGGGCTTCACTGACGATATGGGCAGGGGCTTGCCCCCCAGAGGCGGACGGAACTGAGCCAACGGCGATTTTCGCGACGCTGAGAGCCATCTAGAGAATGTTCTCCTTAGCAAGCGACGGAAGAAAGACCAGGAATGTATATTAAATGTGCCGCAGAGCCGCAGATCATATCATGGCAGATCTGAAAGCCACAGATCATATCATGGCAGATCTGAAAGCCACAGATCACCAGAACACCTTAGGAGGCGAAGGAAGCAAGACATGGAATGTATATTTCATATCATGGCAGATTTGAAAGCCGTAGATCACTTCAGATCTGAAAGCCGCAAATCCCCACATATCTTCGAAGAGAGCGCGTAATATAATATCCACCAATGGAGGATGTCCTAAAAGCAAACGAGCAAAGCAGCAATATAGATTGGAAATCGATGAGTCAAGAAAAGCCCAAATCGAATCTTTTACTCAAACAAAGCAGCAGAATGGAATGAAAGCAGTAGATAACTGCAGCACCAGAATGGAATGGAAGCAGTAGATAACTGCAGATCTGAAAGCCGCAGATCACCGCATCAAAAATCTTCACCGCAGATCTGAATGCCCCAGCTCTGAAAAGCGCAGATCACCGTAACTCCAAAACTCCAAATTATATCGCATGAATACAATATGTTTAAAAGAAAACAGGAAATGACAGTATATAATCGCGGGAATGACAGTATATAATCGGTAAAATGTACTCTCCTTGTACATTACATACATACATCCCTCACTCAAAAGGCGATCCCTTGGAAGTAGCCGCGCAACATCGGGTGGAAGTTTCACATGCCTGCGAAAACAGAATCCCGCTTAAGCGAAAACAGAGAAGGGCTGAAGCCGCAGATCAGCCGTAAAGAAGAAGAGAAGGGCAGATCACCCGTAAAGCCCTTTAGTTGTAATGAGATATAATTAATACCTTAATATTTTATGTTAAAAATAATGCATGCATGTTCTGCAATGTGCAAATAATATTTGATATTAAAATAATGCAGACTTTGTTTTGGAATGTACACAAATTGTTTTATCTTAAAAAAATTTGTATTGTAAAAATTGTACTTGTTTTGGAATGTGTAGACATTATTTGTTTATGAATTTATACTGATCCATATAGTTGATACCTTAGTTGTTTCAATTTTGAGGCTAGGAATAAAGTTGTTTGTTGTTTTGGAATGTGCAGAAACTGTTTTATCTTTAAAAAAAAATTGTACTTGTTTCGGAATGTGCAGACATTATTTGTGTATGAACTTATACTCATCTATATAGTTGATACCTTAGTTGTTTCAAATTTGACGCTAGGAATAAAATGTCGATAAAAAATTGTTAAAATAATTTTATTATTTGCTTAGATCTCAACACAACCATAAAGTTTTCATTCTCGTCTATGAGCGTACAAAAAAAGTAATCAGCAAGTGGATTTCACATTTCACATGTCCAACTATGGATTAAATTTTGATATTTTTCATATAAAGAGTCATTTTATCGTATACAGCTGCCTCCTCTTTCTAACGTATTGTAGCAAGTGGCGTACATACACTCACTGGTCAACGGGTGTGAACAAGCTCATGTTCCACAGCATTGGGAAGATTTTTGTATATTTTGTTTTAAATCGAATAATAAACTTGAATAAATTGTATGTAATTTAAATGGTTAGAATAATATCTTAATTTTTTTTATATAATATTATATTATTTTATATTTAAAAACACAATTTATTAAAAAAATTATAATTTTAAACTATTAATTAATATTCATAATTTTATGTAATAATAATTTTTTATTACATTTGAAAAATAAAAAAAATACCAGTAATGAAAAACAAGTCACCAATTCTAGTCTCTCGAGTTTTAGCGTTTAGAATCAATTTAAAAAAAGTCTCACCCATATTATAAAACATAATAATTTTATCAAAATTTTATGACTAAATTTTTACGAAAGAAATCAGCTTATTCAAATGCACCAAAAATACCAATTATTACTGTACCAAAAATACTAATTATTATTCCATCATTTACCGCAACAAAAATTTTAAAAATATTGTATTTCTTTATTTAAAAAATGAAATTTTAAATCAAATATCTAATCAATTTTTTTATTTTTTAAATATAAAATTTTAAATCAAATATCTAATTTAATTTTTTTTAATGAAGTATCTAACCTAAATTCTTACGATGCAGGGACTCTTTTGGACTGTCTTTGCAGGGTTCATAATTTAGAGTTAAAATTTTTTAATGGCACACCACGTAAAACAACAATTTTTTATTTATTATAAATACCTGATATTTACGGTTTTATTATTTTAAATTATAAAATTTTAAATTGATTTTTTTTATATAATTTCTTAAAATACATTAATGTTTTCTGGACTTTCCCTGCATTATTCATAATTTAAGTTATTTTTATTCGTAATTTAGAGTTATTTTAATGAAATTTAAATTATATAAAATATGTTATTATCATTATATAAATTAAATTCCAATATATTTTATATAAAGGATAAGATAATCTCTTACAGTTTTAGAGAGGTAGCTTATAAGAAATTCTGGAGGCATATTCTAACTAGGAAAACTAAAGATAATAATAAAATTGCTTTACATGATTGGAATTCCTATTTTAAAAAGCTTTATGAATCTCCAGATGTCATGGATAACTTTGAAACCCAGCTCACAACGAAAGAATTTTTCTCATTAGAAGACATTGATTTTGGGGTTAAACGCCTGGCAAATGGGAAAGCTAAGGACATTGAAGGTTACCAAGCGGAAATCTTAAAAATTGGAGGTCCGGTCCTCGTCTCCCACATCCACAAGATTTTCAATCAAGTTGTGAAGCAAGGGTTCCCTAAACCATGGACTTAGAGCCTCATTATCTCTATTTTTAAAAGTGGGGATACAAATAACCCCTCTAATTATCGGACAATTATGACCAGCCCTCTCTTAGCCAAGTTATATGGTATTATTTTGGAAAATAAGTTGAGCATATGGCTTGAAAGTGAAGGTAAGCGGGCTAAAGGCCAAGTGGATTTTAGAAGACAACACTCAACAACGGACCACCTCGTTACACTTAGGATCATTGTGGAGGAATTCCGCAATGATAAATCCAATATGTTTTGTTTCTTTGTGGACTTTAGAAAGGCTTTCGATGTGGTTCCTAGAAACAACCTATGGAATAGATTAGAAGAGCTAAAGGTTCCTTTCGAGTTGAGAGTTATCGCTATAACGTTATACGAGAATGCAATTGCCAAGCTAAAGAGCAATGAGGGGTGGTTGAAATATATTAAGTGTAATATCAGAGTTAAACAAGGTTGCCCCCTCTCCCCTACCCTATTTGGCATTTACATTGACAAGAAAGAAGGTTGTTTAGAGGAAGTAGGTTGTGCTGGCACGATCTTAACTGGGATAGTCATCATCCTTCTTCTCTATGCCGACGATATTTTTCTTCTCGCAAGGTGTCCATATGATCTTGATAAACAACTTAGACTTCTTAAGTATTTCTGCTCTAACATGGGTACGGCTGTTAACACTGACAAAACAAAAGTTATGATTATCAAATCCAAGAAGGACACTTATGCTAATTTTATGTATGACAATAGTAACTTGGAGGAAGTGTCTTCTTACAAGTACCTAGGAATTGATATCCATCACAAGCTCAACTGGAACTATAGCATTGAGAAAAGGATTAATGGGGGACGGAAATCTTATTTTGGTCTTGAAAATAATTGTAAAACGACAAACCTTGTAATGTGGGATATAAAGAAGTTCCTCTTTGAAACTTTAGTCACTCATGTGATCTTATATGGATGTGAGGTTGGGGTTGCAGCATCTCTAGAGAATCTTGGAGAAAGATTGAGAAAATCCAGAAGCGTTTTATAACGTATAACCTCAAAATTAAAAGCAATACACCCTATCCTATTCTCCTTATAGAAGTGAGTCTTTCCCCTATCAAGAGCCTAGCTATGACTAGGCTTCTTTTGTACAAGCACAAACTCAATAACATAGGAGACCATAGACTTCCTAAACTAGCTTTAAATTCTAGGCAAAACCACTTAAGGCTCAAATGAGGTTGGTATAAAGACACGAGGGTTTGGTTAAACCATTCGGAGATTGACGAAAATGTTGCATTGCAAAACATTAATAACATTAAAAATACTATCACTTCTAAGTTCAAAGAAAAATTGTGGTGTGAGAAAGATTTAGCAACTAAAAGAAAATTAAGATATTATAAGGAGGTCATCAACCCCACCCTAGAAGATAGAAGATCAAAAGTATCTCTCTGTTTTAACTAGCTCAAAGAAGAAAATTAATATAGCCAAGATTAGAACGAACTCTCATGAGCTCCATAGTGAAATGGGTTGTTGGGCAGTTCCTAAAACACCATGGATGGAAAGGATTGTCATCTCTCTAAGAATATGAACATCGAGGATGAAAATCGCTTCCTCTTAGAGTGCCCCGCGTACAACCACATTAGATCTCAGTTTCATAATCTTTGTTGCAATACTGACCTTCCTAGCCTTTTACGATGTCAAAATTATAGTGAGCTCGGGAGACTTCTCTCCGAGTTTTTTGAGTATAGGAATAAAATCTTAAATCAAACTAAATAATTCATTTCTTTAGGTCCGATAGACCAAAGTTTGGTCTCAGTGGACATTCACCATCATCATCATCAAATACCAACTATTATTCCATGATTTACAATTTTTAAAAATTTTATATTTCTTTTTAAAAAATAGAATTTTAAATCAAATAACTAAAATAATTTTACTTTTTTAATATAAAATTTTAAATGAAATACCTAACCAGGATACATGGACTTTTTTGGACCTTCTTTGCATTGTCATTAATTTAGAGTTACAAAAATTTTAATGGCACACCAGGGAAAACAACATATTTTTTTTCCAAAAATACTTAATATTTATAGTTTTCTTTTTCAAAATTATAAAATTCATTTTTTTTTTCTTAAAATAGATTAATTATTTTTAGACTTCCCTTCATTATTCGTAATTTAAAAACTATTTTTATTCATAATTTAAAGTTATTTTAATGAAATTTCAATTATATAAAATATGTTATCACAACTATATAAATTAAATTCCAATATATTTTACATTATTAATATATATATATATAATCATAAATCTATGATTTATTTTTGTTTCAATATTATGATTTACTAAATCACATGTCAAAAAAACATAACTTATATTTATATGGAATATGATTATATGGCAACATTTTTAATTAATTAACTTAATTAAAAAAAGAAAAAATGACATAACTATTTTTAAGATAAATCTCAATCTTTGATTTATGACTACTATTTAGAATATTCTAAACTAACAGCCATATAATTAGATTGCAAATAAATTTCAATAAACATCAATCCATGATAGGGATCAACACATTTATTTTATCATACATGTCAAATTGCTAGAATTACAAAAATCAGATAAATAACTAAATTATAACTTTAGTTGAATATATTATCATTAATTATAAAAAGAATTAATATATAAGTTAAACATATATAAATTTGATAAGACATGTAAGAAGATACTTAAACATAGAGATTCACCTTCACTTTACCATGGAGATTTTCGGTTCTGTTATGATTCCATGGCCTATTATGGCTTATCAATACCAAATGTCCATAAAACCATAATTCATTTTATATGACATTTTTTTAATTAATCAATTTATTTAAAAAAATATAGCATAATTAAATAGGAAATAAATTTCAACATTTAATTGCAAATACTACTAAAAATATTATTTTTAGAATATTTAATAAAGGGTAAATTTTACCATCCACTTAATAATTATTATAATTAAATTAAAATTATTAAATTATATTTCAAAGAATAAAGAATAAAAATCAAATCTTTATTATCCACGTACTAATAATTAATAATTAAATTAAAAATTTGAAAACATATTTCATAATAAACATATTTATCAAAATAATAATAATTCGATTCCAAAATAAAAATATTAATTCTAAGTTAAGTTAATTCCAAATTGAATTAAAATTTTGAAACCCTACGGCCATTTTTGTAAATCCCTACCATTGACAAAGGGGAGCGTTGGTGGCAGTCAATTATATGACCGACGCCGATCGCTGCCTACGATACGCGTGCATGTAGACACATTTTTTTATGTGGTTTGTGATGGTTTTATGGCACGCGTCGTTCCTTTACTTGAAAAGTTTTCTGGGAGTGTAGTCTGCCCGTCTCTGGTCTCAGAGATATCCCTCATTCTTTCCGTATGTCAAGATTTGGGAAAGCCAGTGCAAGATTTGGAAAAGCCAGGGCAACATCAGCTGTCCGCAGCAGATTCTGTTTCAGTAAACAATTTTGACCTTGGTTTCAATGTTCTTTTATTTATTTTTAGACGTTAGTTTCAATGTTCTCTTATTTATTTTTATTTTTTTTAATCTAGGATAATTGATCAGAGAGTTATCCTGAATAGGCCCAGGATCAAATCCAACTAGCTGTCACTATAAACCTAGGCTAGGTGCAGCAGCTTGCAAGCCGCACACAATAGAAATTAACTTATGCCTCAACAAGAGCCATAACTGGTGAGAGTTGTTATCACTATAAACCTAGGCTAGGTGCAACACACAATAGCAATTAACTTATGCCTCAATGAGAGCCATAACTAGTGAGAGTTATCATGAATAGGCCTAGGATCAAATCCAACTGGCTGTCACTATAAACCTAGGCTAGGTGCAGTAGCTTGCAAGCCGCACACAATAGCAATTAACTTATGCCTCAACAAGAGCCATAGACGTCCACTCGGGGGTCACCTACTCTTCTAGCCAAGACACAACACGGCATATACTCAATGATATTTGAACCTCCATCTCTTGGGTTTCACCCAGCGAAACTTAAGGTTAAACCCCATATCACTGTATACCATGGTTTCAATCTTAATTACATATAAATTGCACAAAAATTGTATATGATAATCTAACCATTAGAGATCTAGTTAGTATCATAGAATGAAAGATATCAACTCATGTGAAACCACCAATTTCCTATTTAACTTCAGAAATGGAACTTGTATTAATAATATATGAGCATGCATAATGTTCATGGTCTTTTGGAAAATCTAAGAATGCCTGCCAACATCAACAATATTGTATATCAAAAGAAATCTATCTAAGAATGCCTCGGAGAAATTATATCGCCAACAACAATATCATATATCAAAAGAAATCTAGTATGTGATAGATTTTTTTTTTATCACAAACACAATCAAATTTCTAGTAATAATATTTTAAGATGAATTTCTAGTAATAATATTTTAAGATGAATGAAATCTAATTTGTGCTATATCTTTTTCTAGAACAAATAATTAAATATCTAAAAGTAATTTTCATTTTGAAAGAAATATAGTGCATGCTAAATTTCCTTTTAGCATAAACACAATCACAAGATGAAATAAATTTAATGCATGTTTTATTTCCTTATACAACAAACAAAAGTACATGAAAATATTGTAGGATGAAAGAAATCTAGCACATGCTAGATTTACTTCTAGCACATGCTAGATTTACTTCTAGCACGAGCATAAATATATTTCCAACAATAATAGTATGGGGCAAAAGAAATATAGCACATGACAAATCTTCTTCCACCACAAACAGAAGCACATTTCTAATAACAACATTGGAAGATGAAAGAAATCTATCACATGCTATATTTCCTTCTAGCACAAAAACAAGAACATAACAACATTGAAGGGTGAAAGAAATCTAACGTGTGCTAGATATACATCTAGCACAAGCACAAACAAAACCATATTTCCAATAACAATGTTGCAAAGAAAAAGAATATAGTGAATGCTACATTTTCTTCTAGCATAAAACAAACACACTGTCGGTAAAAACATTGCAAGGTGAAAGAATTTAAATGTTTAATAGATTTTTTTCTAGCACAAAAACAAGAAGCAACAATATTTTAGGGGTGAAAGAAATATAACATGTTGTATATTTCTTTCCAGCAAAAACATAAACATACTGCTAAAAACATTATAGGAGAAAAGAAATCTAGCACTAGCCCAAACACAAACACACCAATAACAACATTGGAAGGTGAAATAAATGCAATGCATGTTAGATATCCTTCTAGTGTAAATAGAGCATGTTAGATACCTTGTTAGGGTGAAAGAAATCTAGCACATGCTTCCTTGTTGACCATCATAATGGCTATGGACTAGGATGGTCATTAACCTCGATTGCAAGTTTGTTGACCAAATCTATTTCTATGAGTTTCACTCATGAACCTAAATCACACACAACATCATGTTTTTGTCTTTTTTACCTATATATTTGTATGGAATAGTTTTTCCACATCCTTATCTTCCTATTACCGAAGGATACTTAGAATCACCCCACTATGCAATGATGTACAAAAAATATCCACATCCATATCCAAGTTGTTTTCCACATGATTGCTCAAATTTGTGGCTATGATATTTTTTTTCTTCACGTCCTTCTTATATTTCTTCACGTTGAGCGCTAAATGCAATTTCTAGCACTTCTCCTCTATGTGACCATCAATGTTCCAATGGTTGTAGTGGTTGCTAGGATATTGTCTTTGGTGTGTGATGGTTTTTTTTGTTCTTGTGCTTCCACTCGTTCCACTTCTTATTCCCCTCCTTAGAAGCTTCCCAGTGTTCCTTAAAATTCACCCACTTGACTTCCCTTTCTTCTGATCTATGTTTTCCAAGTATTTTTCTTATACACAAGCCTCATCCACCATTCAAGGTTTGAACAACAACACTTTCTTTCACAGCTGGCATGATATAAGCCCTTGCATAGTTGAGGAATACATTTAATTTCTTGCAAGAGATACCTAGCATTAATTCCATCTTCCTAAATTATGTGGTGCACTCTTGCACACTCTCACCCTATCTCTTCATGAATCAATGCCAATGGATCCACTGGTCATCTACATATTTGATAAGGTAGAATTGAAACTCTATGAGAGGCTTAAAATAATCCTGCTTATTTATTGTAGGAATCCCCACCAACCTAAGGATTTGCATGTGGCTTTCCCACAAAGGTAGGGTATGTTGGCAATACAATGCATGTGTTTTCCTTGATGGCAACTCACTTGTAATAGGACAAGTATATGATGGAATAGAGATATCAGAGGGGACAAAATGATGGAACAGAGATGAATCTACAAGTCAGATCAAAGGTGACAAAATTATGGAACTGAATAATGGGTCAAAGGTTTACGGATCAGAATCAAAAGTTTGATACAGGAGATTGTTGGTATTATCAATTAGGTGTTGTCCTTGATAGCAACCTAGCTAATGAGTTGTCCTTGATGACAACCTATTTGATGAATAGACTACTTGATAAAGGTATAAAAAGAATGTGACAGAATGCATGGCAGTTGTGTTTACAAATATGACAAAATGTAGGGCAGTTCAGAGGAATCAATTCAGAAGTGATGTGTGAGGGAAACTCACATTGCAACAGGTCAATTTAGAGGTAACAAAGTAATGGCACAGAAGAACAGGATGATGGAACAAAGGATTATAGATCATAATCAAGAAATTGAGGAAAGAAAATGTTTTAAGTTGTATACGTTGTTTAACCTAGTCCAAGTAGTGTATACACGTGAGTACACAGAATAAAAGACGTGTGTACATATGCACACGGTTTCACAGAAAGAAAAGCACGTATGGGATGGAAAATTAAGGTTAAAGAATACCAGGGGTTCTTACCATGGTATTGACCGGTAGTAAAGAGCGCAACAAATAATATTGATCCCGTCAAAGAATATCATCGACATATCTATGGTTTTGACCTGAGGCATTGATAAAGACTAAAACTATATAAGGAGGTGAAGATCAAAGTGTGAAGGTATGTGTTGTAGCAGCTACAACCATCCTCCAAAATTTTTCCTTAGCCTCATTTTAGAGCATCCCTTCCAACCTTCACAGCAGCTTGCCTTGCTTCATCAAGTTCACAAGCTTCAGTGTCTTTCTTGCACAAAGGCATCCTATCGGTCACAACTTGATCCATTCCCCTCACAAGCTGTTCACTCGAACTTGGTCTGGCTGCAGGATGAGCAGCTTCCCCTTGAAAATTGCACATTTCTGGAGAGCAACCAACCTTCCCTCCAGAAATTGCGCAATCCTCTCTGGCAGCCTGCTAGGCTCCAGGATTGCGCAATCTTACCTACCAAAATTCCCAGCAGGATTTGCGCAAATTTCCCCAGCAAGGCTGCTCAGCCTAGAATTTCCGCAAATTTGGCCAGAAGTCAGCTGCTCTACCCAGAAATTGTGCAAATCTCCTGTGCAGCCAGCCCAGCTCTCAGCCAGAAATGCACATTGTTTCTCTAGTAGTCGAGCAGTCTCTTGCATGTGCAACTGAGTTGATTGGTTCCCTTTGGGACTGAGAAAAACAGACTTGCATGCTTGCGTTGCTTCTCCCAAGGTAGCATGCAAAGGCATCCCTTCCTCCAGGGATCTATGTTTAGCAGTTGGAGGTTACATGCAAAGAGCGATTCCGAAACCTCCCACCAAGTGTCACTTCCCCTATGTTTGTGCCATGCATGTCACAACCTCAATGTTATCAAAACTCATCAACCGGATACTGAAGAGGTCATTCCTCATATCAACCTTGTAGCTCTGACATCCCACATCACATCGAGGAGTAGTCAGCACATTCAACTCAGTTGTTTTAGGGTAATCCTGTTTCCCATGCCTTGTGCTACATTTCTATCGCTTTTTGTGTTTCCTCTTATGGGAGTATTGTTTTCTTGATTTCTTTGAACACTTGCTGTCATTTACATATATACTAGCCTTTCCCAGATTTGTTTCAGATTTCATTGCTATCTCACTGTTGTCGCATGCATGAAACTGTTTTGCACGGATGTTCGCCCAACCGATGAACTGCCTCACCAACATGCATGTTGATTTGTTTGTTGAATCTTTCATTCATGTTTTTCATACACTATCAATCACTTCTACTATTACTTAGTGTCACCATGAATTTACCGTATTAGTTGCTTTTAGTTGCTCATCGGCGAGTCGAGCTAACCTTGGCCCGGACTCTGCCTTCACCAAGGCTTTATTGCGCAATCTGGGAAAGGAAGGCTCACCTTCTTTTCCATATTTGTGCATTCCTACCCAACATTGGCCTCCAGTATTGTTTTGCGCATTTTTTGAGGACAGTGGCTACTTGGCCCAAGAAATTGTACAAATTTGTCCATAGGCCAGCAGTCAGCAGCCAAACTGGACTGTACTTTGCGCAGTTCCAGCAGTTAGTCAGTCTCCCAGCAGCCCACACTGTGCCTTGTGTAGTCTTGGTAGTTGATCTCCCAACCTCTTGGCCGAAATTGCGCAACCTTCATGATCAATCACACAGGTATGTTGCAAGTCAGTTCTCAAAGCTCATTTTGGTTTTCAACTCACAAATTTATTTCCATAAGTATTTACATGTCCCCAATTATTGTAGGTGCTCATTTGCCTCTCACAAGTGTAGGTACAATGGTTTCAAAGAGAGCAGAGTCGAAGACACCGTTTAGAGCACACCTGGAGATGCAATTGATCAAGTGTCTATGAGCTTGCCTACTCGTGAATACATCAAGTTGTTCATAGACAAGGACATCAAGAAACAACATCAAAGCGAGAAACATCATGAACAATAGCTGAAGGTAGCATACCAAATGCAGTGAACACGGCGAATGCAAGAGGAAGGTTGTTAACAACACGAAGGTGGAACAAAGTTACAAGATCAAGTAGATCCACTAATAATGAAAACAACTTTGGAGACTCGGGCTATGAGGTGATGGCGCGACATGAAGATCACGTGAAGACAGAGAATGGAATGAAGAAGGAGTTGCATGTGCCAAAGTAGCAACTCAAGGAAGAAAATGAAGCTACATAGACAGAAGAATGAGTTGCGGCAAGATCAGGAACAACAGTGGGCACAAAGTGCACTCACGGATGAAACTGTGCCCATACAAGTTAAAGATCCATCCCAACAACTAACACGGAGTAGACATGGTGAGTAGTGTGGTTGATCGCATGCAAGGGATTCAGCAGCATGCATGTCATTGTGTGCATGCTTGCAATCCAACCCATTCAACACACACTAAGGTGAAGACAAGAAGCAAGTCCAACTGGAGCTGAATGGGTACTTCAGCAAGTTGATTCGCATGACCGCCAACACACACTTGAATATCATCACGGACACTATGCATCAGTGTTCTGTCTGTTCAGCAACACCCAAGAAGACCATGCACAGGTTAACAGATGAATTGGATGAAGGGGGCGAACCAATGCATCGGTTGCAATGGAAGCAAGAGTTTGCTTCAACAAGATGTTACCATGAGGTGCATACACACCATCACGGATGACCAAGCTTGGCATTAACTCACCACCTTCACCATCACAAGCATGTCAAAGAGTTGGTCTCACCACAATGGACCGAGTGTCAGTGATGTCTTGCAAGGCTTTCTCAAGCCATTTTGTCTCACATGAGTACATGTGCATTATAATGTTGAGTCATGTCAAGTGTTAGTCAAGTGTCAACGGTTGAATGTAATAGTCATAGAGTAGGTGAAGAGTCATGAGGGTAGTTGAACTGTCACAAAGGGGAATGTCAAGGGTAACCCCACCCTTTGCTATAAATAGTCCCTCATAACTCATTGTATAGGCTTTTGGTCAGCCAAGCTTCTATTAAGACTATCTTTAAGAAAGCTTGGACATTATTCTATCACACCTTGGCTTGTCCACTACACGGAGCTAGTACATCTCTTGGGAGGAGTAGGCGAATGTGGCTGTAACGTTTCACTGATGGGGCTAGCAGGTTTACATGGATGTATTTTATGATTGGAACTTACACTTTATATAATAAGAGCCAACACATTTTCATGCATATGTTGTTATTGTAGTTGGACTGATCCGGTTGCCTTAACGATATATGTTGTTTAACTTACCTCTTTGTGTATGAACTGATTTGTATGAAATTATATGAATCTTGTTGTTAATGTGTTTCATATGTTGTTAATGCTATCTTGTTCATGTCGAATTCCCTACTGGACACCAGACAAACCTTTCACATGAACCTTGTTGTAACAACCATTGCACTCGTTCGGATTGATCGTGAGTTCTGTACGTGTTATCTTACCATGTATAACATGACTCCAACATCTGAGTGGACTACTCTGCCGGAAGCTGTGCATTTCCTTTTGTGTAGTGCGCTCCTAGCCGAGTTGGGACTGATCCCTTTCAACCTGAAACTCATCTTCACCTTCATCTCCCCCTTATGTGTTTTAACCTTTCATACACCTTCCTTGACTCAGTGCATCAGTCACACCCTTGCTACTGACAAAGTTATCTTACTTGCCTCTGTGTGACATCGCCGTCAAGGCATTACCTTACGAACCACTGTTGGGACTACTACACCAAATGGTTTGAGGTCCAATTGGGACTTCTTACCGAGGAGATCCTATTTACATGTTTCCAGGTCTAGCACCGTCAACATTTCTGGCGCTAGAAGGAGGGCCTGATGACAAGCTATTCTACTCATCTAGTTTTTAACCTTTGCATATCTTTCATGGAGTCTTTCACTCTTCTTCCCCTGAGGTGTTTTTTGAATCATGAAGATGTCTCCATCTCGGGGAATCTTTTCAATCTCTTGTCCACTCACACGTATGATGGTGAAGGCGAAGTGACCTGGCCTAAGCATTTACATAACTTTCTTTCCATGATTCATGAGGAAGATAAGTTTTCTAACGAACAGGCCAATTTTCTGCTTGCATACACACTTTGCGAATCTCCATTTTGTTGGGTGCTCAACCTACAGCTGACACCGTGAACTCATATGAGCACTTATGTGATATTATTGAAGACACGTTCTATCATTATGATCCAAACCATCTTGACCAGAAACTGTTGTAGCAACGGAGGGCTCCGCATGAATCCACTATTGATTTTTGGCAGCGCCTTCATGACTTGTAGTTTCAAGCTTCGAGGAGCTAGATGAAATTTTCTTATCTTTGGTACTGGTACGAGTACTGCCTTAAGAAATCTTCCTGTCCCAAGAGAAATTTTGAGATCAAGCTTTGCTCAACATTCTTCGTTGATGGAGCTGTACAATCTCATGTGGAAGTGGACACTGCCTCAACTCATTGTCCGCCTTCCTCTTATTCAACAGCTCCACCACTGTCTCGTGATGTTGAGGATCATACTCACATGCCTGTTCATCCTTCAGACCCTTGCAACATCACTTCACTCAATATTCGTGCAGATTCAGTTGTGATTCCTTCGAGTCCTCATATGCATTCCTTTCTACGACCTTCGTCTTCACACCCGGATGTTCCTTCGGACTATGTTGTCTTTTGTTCGTCCATTCTA
The DNA here is from genome assembly GCA_031772625.1 of Pinus tabuliformis. NCBI lineage: Eukaryota > Viridiplantae > Streptophyta > Pinopsida > Pinales > Pinaceae > Pinus > Pinus tabuliformis. The sequence goes on along the minus strand of CM062818.1, from coordinate 1,271,009,424 downwards.
GACTCTTCACTTGTTGTGAACAAGGAACAACTCACTGACAGAGTTGGTGTTGCACATCCAACATGCATTTTCATTCTTGAAGAGTATGAGTGGGAGCTTGAGCATCAACACTCGGTGAAGGATAACTCCCTTCTGTCCGAGCCCCCTATGTTCTTTCTTAACATCGTTGGTGAACCTGCCATCCATGATTTCGCATGTGTGCCTTCATCCACAGATGCACCCATTGTTGATCTTTCGCAGGACACATTGTATGTTAGCCCATCATCCAACAATGGAGAGGACCAATCATTCGTTGGAAATCCACTTGATATTTCATCTGCTTTTTCCAGAAACGTAGAAGTTGAACATCCTTCCTCCTCATCTACCCCTCTGTGTGATTCATCAAACCATGAGGATGCAGACCACCATCCTGAATTTTCTGATCTTGGTTGTCGTGATCTCTTCACCTCATCATCCAATCACGATGTTGATTCACTCGTTTTTAATCCGTCTCAGCTACTGGTCTACGAATATCCATCTATCAATGAAGTTGAAACACCATAGATCATCGAGGCACTTCAACCCGAGTTGATGGTTATGTCAGGTCCTCGTTGTCCTGAGGTTGGTTTCACTTCTGAACAGGAAATTGTTCAAACACTCAAGGCTCCTCATCACTCATTTATATGCACTCAAGATCAATCTAACACTCATATTTTACTTTCTCCACTCGAACTATATGATCCCATTGCTCATGCATTGGAGGAGTCTTACATTGAAAGCACTCGTGTGCGACACAAGTTATCTTTGTTTCTTTCTTTTGCTTGCATGTCACTGTCAAGAGTGTGCTTATGCTTCAAAGTTGCACGCAGTGTCACACAGCACCATGATAAGTGTATGGATTACCTGTCATGCACATGCACTCACTTATGTCTCGTGGGCAATTTGAATCACGAAGTGTGGTTGTCTTCATTTTTATATCTTTCTTGCTTGCTGGTTTGCACAACTAGGTTTCTCACGGACCAAGCCTTCACCAACATGGGTCTACCAATGCATCAATGGCTAAATTGGAAGTATCACTTCACATGATTAAGCCCATGTACCATTAGTGTAGGAGTAGGAGTAGTGTTTGCTTTCAATTGTTGCTTGCATGTTTGTTTGCTTACGTGCTTTGTTTGCTTGGTTGTTTGTTCACTTGCTTCGCTTTCATTTTTGCTTCTGCTCTTGCCTTACTTTGTTGATTATTAGTTCATTCACTTGTTTCGTTCATAGGTTAGTTTTGCATGAAACCATGTATGACTCTTGAAGCGAGCTTGGTAAAGTATAAGAGGGATTGTACAACTATCACTACTTGGTTATCTATCATCTTGCCTTTGTATGATGATCTTGTTACTTTTATTCCATGATACGTCAAAGGAAAATATGTACTATTCGAAGTGAACCTTGGTGTAAACACAACACTTGCGCGCTAGCTAGCGTCACCTTCTCTAGTTGATTGTTTTTGGGTTAACCCTTGTCAGCTCAGTCAAGTAGAGTAAGGTAAGGGGGGAAACCTTAACAGGCACATCAGAGATACAATAAACTACTTCTCTATTGGAACAACCTCTTTTGCTCTCAATAACTCAGGATCCCTATTCCGCCTCTGTGTTATGAAAACAGCTCACAAAAAGATAGAAAAGATATATCAACGCCTTAAAATTCAGCCTCTTCAAGGGGGAAACCTCCTTTACATTACACAAATGAACAATTCTTGGATGATACAAATGACAATACCTCCTTTCTATATATAAGATTCTAAGTAGTCATAATATAATTAGATCCGACATAAAATTAATAATTTAAGGGCACAATAATTACAATAGTGGGCTTTTATGGGGCATAATAATAACAATATGGGGACTACATGGGCACAAAAATATAATAAGGGAGTTGTACTAATAACAATAAGGGGTTACACTGGTAGTATAGGGACCTGACATGCCCCTCTCCTTCAAAAACTGTTGTCCTCAACGCTTGAGTAGTTCTCGATGCTTCTGTATAAAATTCTCATCCGTCCATGTGGAATCTTTAGCAGGTAAGTTCTTCCACTTCATGAGATGCTCTGAAATTGATCGATTTCATAGCTATCGACTTCTCAGTTCTGTGAATGCTTCAGCTTCCAATATGATTTTTCCTTCCTTGTCAAGTTTTGGCAATATTGTTGGAACTGGGATCTTCGACAACTTTGGAATGAGTTCCCACCCTGCTTCGCCATTCTTCCATTCATACCTTGCTTTGTTTATCAAATTTGGTTGGATAATTATACCAACCTCTACCTTTTCTACAACCATATGTTCAATTTCACTCCTTTGGGCATATGGATATCTATAAGGCCTGATGTTTGGAGGAACACTTCCTGGAATAAAAATGAATAGCATGATCATGATCATGAATACATGGGAGACCTTTGAGAGTCTCAAATACATTTGAATGATTGTCCAATACTTTTTGGAGATCTGGAGAAATACATGATTTCGATGTGGGAACCATTAGTGAACATAATTGTGCAATTATGCCTCATTGTTCTTTCTTTAGAAGCTTTGTCATTCTGTTGGAGCTGATTATGTTTCCTGGTTTCCCTGTGATACCCCTTAATTCAACTTCCTTTCCTTCCAAAGAAAATTTCATGAAAATTTCTTGAAAATTAAAAGCTATTGTAGCCATTGGACTCCTAGTACAACATCACTACCACCCATTGGAACAGAAAGAATTGGGCTATTCAATACATACTCTCCCATGGATAGCTTGATATTATGGCACTTTCTAGAGAAATTTATAGTTCCTCCACTGACAACCGTCACTTGACACTCTGGTGCTGGATATAGGAAGCAATTCAATTCCTTAGCTATCTTACAATTAATAAAATTATGGGTACTACCTGAATCAATCAACACTATTACCTTTTTCTTCTTGATATGTCCTTCTATATTTATAGTTTGAGGAGTGGTAATTGCGACCAATGCATTACAAGATATGGTTGGATTCATTTCTTCTTTCTATTGGGTTGGTTCTTGGTGAGTATCCTTTTCTTTTGATGTTTCTTGATACTTTTCTTCCTGGTATTTCACTTCTTGAACCTTCTTCTTCTTGATATGTCCTTCTATCTTGAGAGTTTGAGGAGTGGTAATTCTTGCCATTGCAATACAAGTTATGGTCAGATTCATTTGTTCTTTCTCTAGGGTTGGTTCTTGGTGTATATCTTCTTCTTTTACATTTCTTGATCCTTTTCGTCATTAGGAGACCTTTCTTGTAGCGGCTTTGTCCCACCTTCCTTCAAACCTTCCATGTCTTTGTTCAAATCTTCCATGTCTTTCTTCCAATATGCTTTCATACCATTGATATCAGCTTCCATGGCATGGATAAAACTATTTATCTTTTGCTTCTCTAGAATATCATTTAGCCTTATATTCAATTTTTGAAAGTCCTCAATGTGCTCTGCCATTGAACCCTTTTGTTTGAGATTATCAATTGGCTAAAGAAGGTGTTGCTCTTGGTATCTTCATAATGTGCTATCATTTCCTCTGTGAAAATTGACCACGTGACAAGTGGTTTACGAGAACAAAGCCCTTTATACCATAAAAATTGATTTGATTCTAAATAATTAGATGCAATACGTACCTTTTGTAACAGTGGTAGACCATGTAGATCAAAATATTTCTCCATTTGTAGTATCCAATTTACCAGATCCTTGCCATAAAACTTCCTCATCTCACTTTTTCTTGATTTTAGGAGCTCGATCATGAAACGACTGTAACTCTGTAATTTCGAATCTTTAAGTTCTGAAATTTCAGCCTATAATAGCCCTTTGAGTCCTATTTCTAATGCCACAAGTCTGATTGCAATTGGATTCCCGAAGAGAGATTTATTCCCAATATCCCACGATGACCTAATTATAGACTAGTTTAGTAGAGTGAACTTGTATGATGTGCCACGTGTCATTGTTTTAACCTTAGGTTCTAAAAATTATACCCAAACAAAATAAATTATGTCCTCTTTCTCTAACTTCTTACAAACTTTCAATCTGATGCTCAGGGAGAAAGTTATGATGATTTTCCCAACGTCACTTGTTTAGGACGTAATTCGGGAGTCTGCAAAAACCCTAACTTCCTCAGATCATATATCCAAAAATATAGTGAGCCAAGATATGAAATTTGGAGGTGAGGTTCACACCGATTTCTTTTCAAATGGGTTTTCTTTTTAGCTTTTGAAACTTCGTAGTGAAAACTATATAGCGAAAATTCCACAATGACCTATTTTAGACGAAATTCTGGAGCTTGCCAAAACCCTAACTTCTTTAGATAATATATCTGAAAATGTAGCAAGAAAAGATCTAAAATTCAGACCCGAGGTTTAGCGAGATTTCCTCTCAAATGGGTTTTTTTTTCACTTCTGAAATGTCACAGAAAAAAAGTTATAGCGAAAATTCCATGCTGACCTATTTGGAGCAACAAAACCCTAGAATCCAAAGCTCTGATACCAAATGTTATGAAACCAACTCACAAAAAGATAGAAAATATAGATGAATGCCTTAGAATTCAGCCTCTTCGAGGGGGAAACCTCCTTTCTATATATAGGAGTCTAAGGGGTCATAATATAATCAGAGCCGACATAACAATAATAATGCAAGGGCACAATAATAACAATAATGGGATTCTATGGGGCACAATAATAACAATATAGGGACTACATGGGCACAACAATATAATAAGGGGGTTGAACTAATAACAATAAGGGGTTACACTAGTAGTATTGGGACCTATCACTCTGAAACGAATAAGTGCTATGCATAGTGAAAAATGAAAAGTAAATAATTCAAAATGAAAATTGAATAAGGCGAAAGAAGAGAAAGGCTTCCTATGCAGGGAGGTGATGCAAGTAACTCCGTCGGGGTACTGACTAGGCTTGTTGGCAGCGGATCCATGTTTGTGTTCCTATGTGACTCCACCAGGGTACTGTCCAGGCCTACTAGTAGTGGAGCAACACTAGAGATGAAATTAAGACTTTGACAACTATACTACTTTGCACAAAGTTAGCCTGTCGGTCACAGCTTGATCCATTCCCCTCGTAGGCTGTTCACCCCGACTTGTTTCAGCTACAGGTTGAGTAGCTTCCCCTTGAAAATTGCACATATATGGAGGGAAACCAACCTTCCCTCCATAAATTGTGCAATCCTACCTGGCACCCTACTGGGCTCCACGATTGCGCAATCCTGCTTGCTAACACTCCTAGTAGGATTTGTGCAAATTTCCCCAGCAAGGCTGCCTAGCCCAGAATTTGCGCAAATATGGGCAACAGTCAGCTGCTCTGCCTGGAACTTGCACAAATATCTTGGGAATACAACCCAGCTCCCAGCCATAAATGCACATTTTTTTCCCAACAGTTAAGCAGTCTGTTGCATGTGCAACTAAGTTGACAGGTTCCCTCTCGGACTAAGTGAAAAAAATTTGCATGCATGGGTTGCTTCTCCCAAGGTAGCATGCAAAGGCATCGCTTGTTTCAAGGATCTATTTTTAGTAGTTGGAAGTTACATGCAAAGAGCCATTCCGAAACCTCCTACAAAGTGTCCCTTCCCTTAGATATGTGGCATGCACGTCACAACCTCGATGTTATAAAAAATCATCAACCACACACTACAGAGCTCATTCCTCACATCAACCTTGCAGCTTTGACATCCCACATCAAATCTAGGATTAGTCGGCACATTCAACTCAATTGTTTTGAGGTAAGCCGACTTCCCATGCCTTGTGCATTTTTGTCGCTTTTCATGTTTTCACTTGTGGGAGTACTATTTGCTTGATTTATTTGAATGCTTGATATTGTTTACATATATAATAGCTTGACCTAGCTCTATTTTAGTTTTCAATGCATTCACAGTACTATGGCATGCATGAAACTGTTTTGCACGGACATTCGCCCAATCGCCGAACTGCCTCACCCACATGCATGTTGATCTATTTGTTGAATATTTCATTCATCTTTTGCATGCACTATCAATCACTTTTGCTATCACCTAGTGTCGCCATGCATTTACTATCTTAGTTTCTTTCAGTTGCCTGTTGGCGAGTCGGGCCAACCTTGGTCCGGATTCTGCCTTCACCAAGGCTGCATTGCGCAATCTGGGGAAGGAAGGCTCACCTTCCTTTCCATATTTGTGAATTCCTACCCAGCATTGGCCTCCGGGACTATTTTGCACATTTCTGGAGGACAGTGGCTTCTTGGCCCAAGAAATTGTGCAAATCTGTCCCTAGGCCAATAGTCCTTCCCAGCTGGAATTGTGCATTGTGCAATCCCAACAGTCAACAGCTAGACTGGACTATGCATTGTGCAGTTCCAGCAGTCAATCAGTCTCCTAGAATCCCAAACTATGCCTTGTGCAGTCTTGGCAGTTGGTCTCTTGACCTCTCGACCAAAATTGCGCAACCTTCATGATCAGTCACACAGGTATGTTGCAAGTCAGTTCTCAAAGTTCATTTTGGTTTTCGACTGAAAATTTCTTGCCATGAGTGTTGCCATGTCCCTAGGTATTGCAAGTGCTCATCTTCCTCTGAGAAGTGTAGGTACAATGGTTTCCAAGAGAGCAGAGTTGAAGACATCGTTCAGAGCACACCTGGAGATGCAGCCGATCAAGTGTCTATGAGCTTGCCTACTCGTGAAGACATCAAGTTGTTCGTATACAATGAAATCAAGCAACATCATCACAGCGAGAAGCATCATGAACAACAGCTGAAGGCAGCATACTGAATGCAATGAACGCAGTGAATGCAGCGAACATAGCGAATGCAAGAGGAAGGTTGTTCACAACATAGAGGCGGAACAAAGTTGCAAGTTCAAGCAGATCCACTGATAATGAAAGAAACTTTGGAGACACAGGTTATGAGATGATGGCGTGACATGAAGGTCGTGCGAAGACAGAGAATGGAATCAAGAAGGAGTTTCATGTGCCGAAGCAGCAACTCAAGGAAGAACATGAAGCTGCACAGACAGACGAATGAGTTACAGTTGGATCATGAACAACAATGGGTGCAACGTGCACTCAGGGATGAAACAGCGCCCGTACAAGTTAAACATCCATCCCAGTAGCTAACACGAAGTAGACATGGTGAGTAGTGTGGTTGATTGCATGCAAGGGATTTAGCAGCGTGCATGTCATTGTGCGCACACGTGCAATCCAACACATTCAACACACTCACTAAGGCGAAGGCAAGAAGCAAGTCCAACTGTAGCTGAACGGGTACTTTGGCAAGTTGATGCGCATGACCACTAGCACACACTTGAAGATCAGCACATACACTAGGCATCAGTGTGCTACCAGTTAAGCCACACCCAAGAAGACCATGCGCGTGGTAGCAGACGAATTAGATGAAGGGGGCAAACCAATGCACCAGTTGCAACGGAAGCAAGAGTTTACTTCAACAAGATGTCACCATGAGGTGCATGCACACCATCACGGATGACCAAGCTTGGAATCATCACACCAACTTCACCATCACAAGCATGTCAAAGAGTTGGTCTCACCACAGTGGACTAAGTGTCAGTGATGTCTTGTAAGGTTGGCTGAAGCCATGTTGTCTCACATGAGTACATGTGCATTGTAATGTTGAGTTGTGTCAAGTGTCAATAGTTGGATGTAACAATCATAGAGTAGGTGAAGAGTCATGAGGGTAGTTGAACTGTCACAAAGGGGAATATCAAGGGTCCCTCATAACTCATTGTATAGCCTTTTGGTCAACCAAGCTTCTATTAAGACTATCTTGAAGAAATCTTGGACAATATTGTAACGCACCTTGGCTTCTCCATTGTACAAAGCTAGTACATCTCTTTGGAGGACCAGGCAGATGTGGTTGTATATTTCACTGATGGGGCTAGCAGGTTTAAATGGATGTATTGTATGATTTGAACTTACACTTTATATAATAAGAGCCATCACATTTTCATGCATATGTTGTTATTGTAGTTTTACTGATCTGGTTGCCTTAACGATATATGTTGTTTAACTTACGTATTTGTGTATGAACTAATTTGTATGCAATTATATGAATCTTGTTATTAATGTGTTGCATATGTTGTTAATGTTGTCCCATCCGTGTCAACTACTCTCCCAGACACTAGACAGACCTTTCACATGAACCTTGTTGTAACAACCTTTGCACTCGTTCGGACTGATCCGTGAGTGGTGTACATTTTATCTTATCTTGTATGATGTGACTGCCACATCCGAGTGGACTACTCCACTGGAAGCTATGCCTGTCCTTTTTTTAGTGTGTTCCTAGCCAAGTTGGGACTGATCCCTTTCAACCTGGAACTCATCTTCACCTTCATCTCCCCCTTATGTGTTAGAAGCTTTCATACACCTTCCTTGACTCACTGCATCAGTCACACCCTTGCTACTAACAGAGTTATCTTACTTGCCTCTGTGTGACATCGCGGTTAAGGAATTATCTTACGACCCACTGCTAGGACTCCTACACCAAACGGTCTGAGTTCTAGTTGGGAATTCTTACCGGGGAGATCCCCTTGACATGTTGGCGGGTCCAACACCGTCAACAATATGCAAGTGATGAAAATCTTATGAAGAGTTAGATCAAAAGAAAATATGCATGTTATGGGTTTTTGATGCTTTGCATGATTTGAACTAAGTATGCACCTGAGTGTTTGATGATGGATGAGATCTAATGATGGATCAAGATCATGAGACCTAAAAAGACTTATTATTGTATTATTTGATAATGGATAGGCTAGATCTAAGTGCTAACACATGTTTTATCCTTTAAATGTTATGATTAGGATATATCTGAAGTCTTGAAAAGTTGTGAAGTTATAAGTCATTATTCGCAGATATATACGCAAGTTTGCCTTGGTGAAGGCGCATATACACATGGATTCAACACTTCCAAGTTGCATATCTAGAGGAAGGGTTTGTTATTCAGAAATGACTAATCTATCTGATTAGTGTTGTTGTTTTAGTGTTGTTTGTCAATGATGTCTTCATTAGATCTGAAGTAAAACTGATTGTATAAGGAGATTGAGTCTGGTTGACTGATTGATTGAGCAAGAGGGGTGATATTTCTTGCTATCTGTTTAGAACTCTGTAATATGACAATAGATCTTCAGAATGTCTTTGGTTAGTATATTTTTTGTTTAGAAGTTTTACGATTCGGTATTTTTAGAGGTATAAGTAGGTTGGGTTATAGAAAGTAGTCTATACACACAGGTTGTCCTCATTGAAGTAGTGTATACATTCTGATATATGATCTTTGAAATTGCAGTTGGTTCTAGTTGTTGATGAAGTGTTTTGATTTGAGTTATGTGTAGTGGTTATAGTGATCTAAATATTCCAATTAATTGGTTGAATTTTGATTAAGTGTCAGTTGATTGGGTTTTGAGTGAATGGTTGATTTAGTTGTATCAGAAATTGATGACTGGGTGATTCAGTTGTGTTAGAGGTTTTAGTAACTGTTTGATTCAGTTGTGTCAGAAGTTTCAATGATTTGTTGATTTAGAAGTTGATGATTGGGTTTCAGTTATGTCAAAGATTGATGATTAGGTTTCAGTGATTGATTGATTCAAATGTATCAATGATGGATGAATGTGTTACAATGATGAGTTACATTTGATTTTTGATATTGAGTTGAAGTGTTGATAATGGGTCTAGTATGAAAATTTGATGAAGCGTGGCCTACATATTGTGTTGATTTGTACCAGGAGTATCTAGTCTGAAAATTTATGAAATGTGCTCCCTGGAGAAAGAGTGAAGGTGGCAGCCTTCTCTAGCCTGATGCCAACATACTGGTAAACATATAATCTAGTAAAAGAGCTAGGGGGTTGGAGCTCCCTTCTAGTAGTAGATGGAGAACGAGTGAACGTTGTAGCCTACTGTAGGCCGACGCCTACGTACTGGTAAACATGTCAACTAGTACAAGAGCTAGGGGGTTGTACCTCCCTTCCAGTAGAAGTTGGAGAATAAGTGAACGTTGTAGCCTTCTCTAGGTGGGTGCCTGTGTACTGGTATCTATGCCAGTACAAGATTGTAGACAATATTTTCTTTATATTAAAAAAAAGACAAAGACAACAATAACAAGTGGTTTTCTCCTGCATTGGGTTTCCACCTTAAATCTTGGTGTTCATGTGTGATGGTTTATTTATTACATCACATGGTTACTGTTTTTCTAACGTTTAATAAAGTACTGATACATTGGTTGAATACAAACATATGATGAATTAACTGAATCATAAGTTCATTGGATATACGCTAATTTCCTTAAGAACAGTCGCGTACAAATGCAGGTTCCTTTCAGTAAAGTCACGTAAAGAAATCTGAATATGAAATGTAAAAAGTTATTTATTTGAAAATACTAAGTTAGCCCCCCCTCTCAGTATTTTTCCCAACAATTGGTATCAAAGCGAGTCCTTTGGCATAAGCTTGATCGGTTGAAGGAGATTTGTTGTAATAAAGGAAAAGAAGCAAATGAAGAAATAACCTCAGAAGCAGAAGACATCTCAAACGAATAGTGACAACAAGAGAGACAATTGGCTATTAGGTGGAAGTAATTATTCAGATTCATAATCACCTGAGATTCAACATGAACAAGCAAAAGAATTATCAGGTACTAATTTTTGGTCCTCTAGTGATACATTTCTCTGTTCATGCAATATTGAAGATAATGAATGTGACAATGAACAAATGAATTTTCTCTTATGGGTGAAAGTGAAAGAAATCTAATAGAGATGGAAGTTAAAAGGCTCGCGGATAAAATTAGAGATCAACAAGATCTATTTGAAAAAAGGGAGTGTACCTACAAGGAAGAGGTTACCAGGTTAAAAACTCAGTTGGAGGAAGGAAACAAAATAAGGATGTAGTCCAAGGAAAATGAACATCAATGTCAAAGGCTACAGGATGAAGTAACATCTGTAGAAATTTTGAATAATATGACACATATTCACAGAGATTATCCTGATCATACAATTATAAGCGGAACATGTATAATACATAATCTCCTCTATGTTGATCATCAATTTACAGAAGCAGAAACATTCACAGGTGCACATAGAAGCATCAATCAAACTCATTAACACAGTATGTATCCCGGGGAAAGCATCTCGCTAAAAACCCCACACTATCTGTATATTATATTGATTGAATCATGTAACATTACAAAGTAAAATGCTTATCACAAGCAATCCAGTACTAGCTCCACCTGTTACTCACAATACAGCTCAGATTTGATCTCCAAATCTATTCCACTGCTTGCCTACCTCTCCAGCTCAATACCTGCTCAAGAACTGATGAGAATGGCTTACCAAACTCGTATTTGACGTGAAAATAATCACTCACACTGTGTTGGACGTGAGCACAGGCTACAATTCTTGGTATTGGCCAATTCATTGGCATACTCAATCCCTCTGATTGTGCAAATCATCATGCACAGCTATAGTCACAACTGATAGCAATTTGATCCTCTAATACCTATCCCTGCTGAACTGAACATGCATTGACATGCAACTGAGTTAACTGATGTATTCTATAGTTGCATTATGAGTTAATAACTTGTGAATTAATTAATAACTAATTCACCCAACTCATCTCTATTCTATTGATCAGTTAGACTAAATACAACTAGTTTAACAAAGATAAACTGAACACAACTCCATCAACTGCACCTCCAGTCCACTAAACTCAACTCAATTGAGTTCTAATTGAAGTCCTGCATGCAAATATTAGTCATCCCATAGGTAACCACATATTTCCATCTGGGATCTGCATGTACCACATCCGTAGCTCATCCTGAAGTGCTCCAAGAGAATAAGACAAAGTTTATAGTCTAAATATTATTATGAGACAATAATATTTGACTTTTCTATTTTTGACAGCCAGTCTAAAAATAGACTTTGATCACTCATACTGTGATCACTCATACTATGGTCACCCATACTGTGGTCACCCATACTGTGATCACTCATACTGTGATCACCCATACTGTGATCACCCATACTATGATCATCCCTGCTGGGATCAAAAATAGAACTTGCGCCATAATTTGCCTGCGGGCCCACTTAGTGAAGGCGACTATTTTCACTAAGCTCCATCATCTTGTTGCATTCTCAACAAGCATTTCTTGTTGCACACTTTTCAACACTCCCTCTCAACAAGAAAGACTTCCTCTCAAACCCAATCCTGTAACTCTGGAATGTTCTCCATGCAACACATCTGGTTGGTCCGCTTGCTCTGTCATCAAAGTCTCTGACTGTTATTGCCTATGTCGACTGAAAACTCTGCATCTCTGTGCTCTTCAGTATCTGACTGCTCTAGCCTCTGTCACTTTGATCTTTGACTGCATCTGTGCTGGTGCTAGTTCTATCTCCCAGCATTGCATCCGCACTGCCCCTCCCAGCTGACCTCCCTCAACAAGCATTTCTTGTTGCACACTTTTCAACACTCCCTCAACAAGCATTTCTTGTTGCACACTCTTCAACACTCCCTCTCAAAAAGAAAGACTTCCTCTCAAACCCGATCCTGTAACTCTGGAATGTTCTCCATGCAACACATCTGGCTGGTCCGCTTGCTCTGTCATCAAAGTCTCTGACTGCTATTGCCTATGTCGACTGAAAACTCTGCATCTCTGTGCTCTTCAGTATCTGACTGCTCTAGCCTCTGTCACTTTGATCTCTGACTGCATCTGTGTTGGTGCTAGTTCTATCTCCCAGCATTGCATCCGTACTGCACCTCCCAGCTGACCTCCCTGTTGGGCTAGAAACATCCTTTGATGCTGAAGCTCTACCTGCTGCTGACAAGTGCTCCCTCTCTGACATCTGCGCTACTGCAACATCTCCATGCATCTCACACCATTGCACACCTCTCTGTGCCACCTAGCACTGTGCAAAACACTTGTGCCTCTCGCATTGCTGTAGTCTGCTAGCTATGCGCTGTCCTGGGATTCCCTACACTGTCGCTCTCTCTGCCGCTCCATCCATATCTGTCTCTACCCAATCAGTCAGTTCCTGCTACTACACATCGGGGCTCCCGTAGCAAGGTCTCATCCAAGAGGTTGGGTACCTCAAGGATCCTGCCCCTCCTCCTTGGGGCGATCACTCTATATCGCCCCACCTCCTACCTGGAGGTATGGCTGCATGTGATCCCTCAGCCCACCTGGCTCGAAGTTTCCCCCTAATGGAGGTCTCTGCATGAGTAGATGTCTCTACTCGATCTCCTCTCAGCTTCCCTTGTTGTGGCTCCTCCACAACCTCCTGAAGCTGCTGCACCAATCGTGGCTCCTCCACAATCGTCTGAGACTTCTTCTGGCTCTGCATGTTGAAAGGTAACATACCTTCCCTCTCAACCACCAAGTCTCCATCAATTGCCTCACTGCTCAAGGCTTTGCATGCATCTTGAACCTCAAGAGCATACAGGTTCTTGACCCGTGAACCCTCCTCATGACAATGAAAGCATCGCACTTTCGATTTGTCAACCTTCTTCCCACCACTGGAAGAACTGGATTCGGAAAGAGAACCCTTCTCCTTCCCCTTCTTCACCTTACTTGCTAAGGCACAGTTCTCCTCATCCTGCATGGATGAAGAACCGTCTCTGGTGCTCCGTCTAATCTCCTCCTGCACAAGATCCGACCAAAGTCTCTCCCATCCTGGCAGTTTCTCCCTTCCATTCACGGAGTCCTGGTAGCTATGCCAACTCTTAGGAAGGTCAAGGAGTCCTAGACTCACCATCCTCATCCGACAGTCACCCCAACACTTCCCAGCTCATCCCGGCATTGGGTGAACTTCGTGAGATACTGGGGCATACTGTCTCCATTCTCACACTTAATGTTTCTGAGTTTATCTCTTGCTTTGGAATTAAATTTGAATTCCACCAGCTCAAAACTCAACCGCTTCCGATCTAGAATTCGTGAGAACAAAGTATTTCTTGTACAGATATCGACTGTATGGGCATTCACCAGATATATCACCTTCCAAAAGAAGGATGAATCCAGAGGCTACCTGGCTCGATCACAGACTCTGCCTGAAGAAATAAGATGTAAACACTTTCTGAATAATGGATCCGATGATCAATCCTCGCTTGATATCCTGTAAAAATCTCCATCAGGCAGCTCCGATACCATGTAGAAAATTTGAATAATATGACACATATTCACAGAGATTATCATGATCATACAATTATAAGCAGAACATGTATAATACATAATCTCCTCTATGTTGATCATCAATTTACAAAAGCAGAAACATTCACAGGCGCACATAGAAGCATCAATCAAACTCATTAACACAGTATGTATCCCGGGGAAAGCATCTCGCTAAAAACCCCACACTATCTGTATATTATATTGATTGAATCATGTAACATTACAAAGTACAATGCTTATCACAAGCAATCCAGTACCAGCTCCACCTGTTACACACAATACAACTCAGATTTGATCTCCAAATCTATTCCACTGCTTGCCTGCCTCTCCAGCTCAATACCTGCTCAAGAACTGATGAGAATGGCTTACCAAACTCATATTTGACCTGCAAATAATCACTCACACTGTGTTGGACGTGAGCACAGGCTACAATTCTTGGTATTGGCCAATTCATTGGCATACTCAATCCCTCTGATTGTGCAAATCATCATGCACAGCTATAGTCACAACTGATAGCAATATGATCCTCTAACACCTGTCCCTGCTGAACTGAACATGCACTGACATGCAACTGAGTTAACTGATGTATTCTATAGTTGCATTATGAGTTAATAACTTGTGAATTAATTAATAACTAATTCACCCAACTCATCTCTAGTCTATTGATCAGTTAGACTAAATACAACTAGTTTAACAAAGCTAAATTGAACACAACTCCATCAACTGCACCTCCAGTCCACTAAACTCAACTCAATTGAGTTCTAACTGAAGTCCTGCATGCAAATATTAGTCATCCCATAGGTAACCACGTATTTCCTTCTGGGATCTGCATGTACCACATCCGTAGCTCATCCTGAAGTGCTCCAAGAGAATAAGACAAAGTTTATAGTCTAAATATTATTATGAGACAATAATATTTGACTTTTCTATTTTTGACAGCCAGTCTAAAAATAGACTTTGATCACTCATACTATGATCACTCATACTATGGTCACCCATACTGTGGTCACCCATACTGTGATCACTCATACTATGATCACCCATACTGTGATCATCCCTGTTGGGATCAAAAATAGAACTTGCGCCATAATTTGCCTGTGGGCCCACTTAGTGAAGGCGACTCTTTTTACTAAGCTCCATAATCTTGTTGCATTCTCAACAAGAATTTCTTGTTGCACACTTTTCAACAACATCATTGAGAAATGAAGTGAATGAAAAGGATACAACAACCAAGGAACTAAAAGAAAGAACCAGTTACTATGAAGGCCTTGAAGTTGTGGTCGTCTCTCTAAAAGAAGATCTTGAACATTCAAATAAGCAGAATCAAGAACTACTTCAAGCATTTTAAGAACAAGAAAATGAGGTTCTCAAATTAAGGTAACAAGTGGAAGAAGGAAGAAAAGTTGAATAAATCGTGAAGAATAAGTATCTGGAGAAGGAAGAGCAATATCAGGTTGAGGTAAATATTCTAAAAGGTAAATTAGAAGAAAAGGATAAACTTTTACAATTTCAAGATAGTACTAAGATGTTGGATAATATTCTTAGTCGTCAAAGGTCTCGTGCTGTCAAATCTGGTCTTGGTTTTCATGAAACTCTTAAAGTTGAATCTAGCTGGGAAACCGAGGCAAGGAATTCTAATGCAAAATCTGATATTCTCAACATGGAGATAAGATGTCAATCTCATCAACAACCAAAGAAAGAAAGTATTCAAAGAAAATAATTTACTCCTAAGTATGGGAGTGTTAATTGATTCTTTTCTCTGATGAATAATGTTGAATGTTTTATTTGTCATAATTTTTCACACATTGTAGTAGGTGCAGAAGTAGAATGTTTCAAGCTAATAACCATCTCATAGAAAGATCATCAACTTCCAGGTGCTTTAAGGGATATTGTTTTTCTTGCAATATGTTTGGTCACAAAGCCATTGATTACTATAGAAGGCATATGAACCATATAAGATGTTATGTTTGTAACAAGTTTGGGCATGTAGCAAAAGAATGTAGGAACAAGTCTATGGATCACCATAGACAATATGGTACACAATAAAAAAGTAAATTTATATCAGAAAATCTCAAAAAAGATGAATCCACCAAGAATAAAGAAAAGGAAGATCAAATAAGTTGTGATCTTTCTCTCAGCGTATTCAAAGACGAATATGAATGTTCTCATCACATGACTAGAGACAAGAGTAAAATGGAGTCTCTGATGAACAACAATCATGTTAATGATATTATTGGAACTGATGTTTCAACAAAAGTTCTAAGACCAGGTATAATCAGAACAGACTCAGGGGGAACTGAAAGTATGAAGTTTCAGTGTTCCAATTCTCATATGCAGACCTTATGAAGAAAAGTCGCATATATACATGAATTTTAAACTGCATAGTCGCGTATATGTTGGTTTGATGAAGAAGTAGTGGGACAAACTCAGAAAAAGGGCTGATATGGTTTAGACAATTATCAATTTTATTTTATGTTTTGATGATTGATGATTACAGTATGTGGATGTTATTTAGAAGTACTTTGAACCTCATAAGTTGTTGATGACTTGATGTATAACTAGTTGATGATGATGCCTTGATGATTCTTATTGATATATGCAATGATCATATCTGATATTGAACAACTAGCACAGGTTCAGGGGCAGAATATGCTATGCAGGGAAAATTTTAAGAACCCCCCTAAATTTATAAGTATAATAAATGGGCGAATCTCTATGGTATATAGGAAAAATGGAAGGCGATTTTATCAATAATATAATATGTATATATAATTTTTTGGCGAATCTCTCACCAAGCATGGCGAATATTTTACTTAATTATAAAGTCTTGTAAGATCTTGGTATTACCATGGGTTATCATAAACCTGGAGCTTAAAAATTACTATTAGTAATTTATAAAAATTAATATCCACCAAGCCTTGAGAGGGATCAAATATTTTTTCACTCTATGCTACTTTGCATATCACGATATTTGATACCTCTCGGGGGTTAGTAGATCCAGAGTAAAGATGGATCTATGCTAGTTTAATTCCCCCATTTAAATAGATTACATTCCAGGTGAATACCATGGGTCAATACCATGTGCCATTTTGGTGAATACCATGGGTCAATACCATGTGCCATTTTTATTTTTATTAATACTAATATTACGGTTAATAATGTTTTTTTGCATGGTATTAATAACAATCTAGTCCATGGTATTTGTCCCATAGTATTTTGCCCATAGGTTTCACCTAAATATAACACATTTTTTGAGTGTTTGTAAATTTAAGGTGACTTATGGAGTAAATATAAAAAAAATGTTTTATTTGTTTACCATACCTCTCATTTATTTATATTTTTATTAATTTACCATACCTCTTTTACAAATATGGTATTTGGCCCATGGGATTCACTTAAATAAAACCTCTTTCTTGAGCCTTCATAAATAGAACGAGGGTTATGGACTAAATATAAAAAGAGGTTTTATTTATTTACCATACGTCTAGTTTATTTGAATTTTTATTTATTTACCATACCTTTTGAGTAAGTATAAAAAGACGTTTTATTTATTTGCCATACCTCCACTTTACTTATATTTTTATTTGTTTACACCCTTGCATGTATATAAGGTGACTTATGGAGTAAATATAAAAAATGTTTTATTTATTTACCATACTTCTCATTTATTTATATTTTTATTAATTTACCATACCTCTTTTATAAATATGGTATTTGGCCCATAGGATTCACTTAAATAAAACCTATTCTTGAAAATGGGCGAATGGATTCACTTAAATAAAACCTATTCTTGAAAATGGGCGAATGGAAGGTTGTAACTCCTAATTTCAAGGGCTAAATTTACCTTTTTTACCCTCTCCCTTAAAATAAGGTGGGCTATTTGAGGTGATTTGTAAAAATGTACTATGATACAAAATATTCGCCCACTAAAAATTTAAAACCCCTTAATTTCGTGAAAGGGCGAACATTCGCCCCTAAAATTTTCTATGATGCTATGCTTCTAATAATGCATTGTTGGCATTATGTTTAGAAGTCGTTGGTACCTAATGATTGCTATAAATGGTGAGGATGCTTATGTTGTTGAAGTGTTAAATGATGCATCATACTATGATGCAGTCATGAATTGCGTGTGATGAAATCACAAATGATACTTTGCTTCAGCCACTTAGTTGTTTTGATCAGATTTATAGATGACTCTTTTGATGATACATATAGTTATGTTGCTTACATGGTGATCTTCATAAGTTCAAAGAGAAGAACAAAGTTTG
This sequence comes from Pinus tabuliformis, assembly GCA_031772625.1. Taxonomy (NCBI): domain Eukaryota; kingdom Viridiplantae; phylum Streptophyta; class Pinopsida; order Pinales; family Pinaceae; genus Pinus; species Pinus tabuliformis. The sequence continues at coordinate 1,270,991,012 of CM062818.1, read as the reverse complement.
AGTACACATCTTCATTATTTGATGATGTTAAGTGTCACTCATTTCTTTTATATTGTTGTCATCATGCCTTCAAAGATACATAAATTTCATATGGTACAAGATTCCTATTGTTCTTGGCTCTCACATGGATGAGGATAGTTGCTTTTGTTGGTATCAAGAAAGCTTGACAAATGACAGTGACGTCATGGTTTGATTTTCACTTTTATGAGAAGCTAGATACATATTGCAATCTCTATGATGGATACATATTATGCTGGATACATGGATGATTACTTAAGTTGTGATGTTGGTATAAAAGATCCTCTTGTATGAAGACATTTTTCCAAGAGAATGGTTTTTTTGCAGGTTTCATGAAGACATGGATTACTTAGTCACATAATGATGATGACTTCTTACTTTAAGATGATAGGTTTGATACTCACATTTGTTGATTATCATGGTTGATGCTTATCAGGTGTGGGATCTTAGAAAACTCCCTAATGATGATACATGGTTTATATATTGAGGGTTCTTGTGGAAATATCATGCAGTTCTTGCAACGATGATGATGTTATGGTCATAAATGATGACTATGGTGATTTCACATATATGATATAATGTGAATGGTTTTGTATTACTACTTGGAGATATGACATATGCTTAGTTGATTCATGGAAGGCTATGTTAAGGATTTTTCTACTAAGGAAACAGAGCAAGTTGATCTTGATAAGATCAAGAGGAGGAGTTGATATCTATGTTCAACATACTTAGTCATGGGTTGATGATATTAAAGTTACATTGACATATCTTACGATCTGATGATGGTCATATACAAGTTTTTGTTTTTGATGTTGTTGACAGATGCTTATGGTGCAGATCATATATGATGTCTGATAGTTGTTGATAACTATCATGATCTTGTTTAGGTCTTTCGTATTTGTTGTAAATGTCATGTATATAATTTTATGTCAAGATCATGTAAACATCTATAATGTAATAATTGTCATATTCAGTCATGTATGGACTTTTGAGATCATATCAAATATGTAATCCCACTTGGTTGGGTGGTTGAGTCAAATATGTATCCCCACTTGGTTGGGTGATTGATGTATGCATGAGTCATTGGTGATATGAAGGTCATACTCACATAGTTGAGTTATAGAGTCATGTTATTCTTTTGAAAAATATTTCTGCAGACTTTGCATCTTCTCAGGGGGAGCATGGATAGTATAGTGCATCTCAGCATGTACTAAGGGGGAGTTTGATTATAGAATTCAGCATGTGACTAGGGGGAGCAAGATCAGCGTTCATATTTCAGCAGTTTAGATATGGAAGTATTCATTTAACATTGGTCATGCTTTTCCCTTGATGTCAAAGGGGGAGAATAGCTTGGTGTTTGGATAGTAGCTTGATGTTTTTGAACAACTTGGTCTTTGTCTTGATGTTATTTACAAGTTGCGTTGACACAACAACAAAGTGGTTGCCATCAAGTCCAAAGGGGGATATTATTGGCATTATGATGCATGTGTTGTCCTTGATTGAAACTCACTTGTAACAGAACAAGTATATGATGGAACAAAGATATCAGAGGTGACATAATGATGGAACAGAGATGAATCTATAGGTCAGATCAAAGGTGACAGAATGATGGAAGAAAATAATGGGTCAAAGAATTAGGGATTAGAATCATAACCTTGATACAAGAAATTGTTGGTATTATGAATCAGGTTTTCTCCTTGATAGCAACCTACCTGATGAGTTGTCCTTGATGACAACCTATTTGATTAATGTACTACTTGACAAAGGTATAAACAAGATGTGACAAAATGCATGGCAGTTGTGTTTACAAATATGAAAAAATGTAGGGTATTTCAGAGGAATCAGTTCAGAAGTGATGCGTGAGGGAAACTCACATTGCAATAGTTCAATTCAAAGGTAACAAAGTAATGGCATAGAAGAACAGGATAATGGGACAAAGGATTACATATCACAATCACGAAATTGAGGAAAGAGAATGTTTTAAGTTGTATATGTTGTTTAACGTAGTCCAAGTAGCGTATACACATGGGTACACAGAATAAAAGACACGTATACGTATGTACATAGTTTCACAGAAGGAAAAGTGCGTATGTGATGGAAAATTAAGGTTAAAGAATATTGGGGGTTCCTACCATGGTATTGGCCCATAGTAATGAGCGCATAAAAGAATATTGATCCCATCAAATAATACCATCGACATAACTATGGCTTTGACCTGAGGTATTGAAAAAGGATAAAACTATATAAGGAGGTGAAGACCAAAGCGTGAAGGTATGCAAGTGATGAAAATCTTATGAAGAGTTAGATAAAAAGAAAATATACATGTTATGGGTTTTTGATGCTTTGCTTGATCTGAGTTAAGTATGAACCTGAGTGTTTAATGATGGATGAGATCTAATGATGGATCAAGATCATGAGACCTAAAATGACTTATTATTGTATGATCTGATAATGGATAGGCTAGATCTGAGTATTAATGCATGTTTTATCATTTAAATGCTATGATCTGGATATATATGAAGTCTTCAAAGGTTGCGAAGTTATAAGTCGTTATTTGCAGATATATATGTAGGTTCGCCTCGGTGAAGGCGTGTATACATGCGGATTCGACACTTCCAAGTTGGGTATGGAGAGGAAGGGTTTGTTGTTCAAAAATGACTGATCTATCTTATTAGTGTTGTTGTTTTACTATTGTTTTTCAATAATATCTTCATTAGATCTGAAGTAAAACTGATTGTATAAGGAGATTTAGTCTGGTTGAATGATTGATTGAGTAAGAAGGGTGATCTTTGCTTATATCTATTTAGGACTCTGTAATATGACATTAGATCTTCATAACGTCTTTGGTTAGTACAATTTTTGGTTTAAAAGTTTTATGATTCAGTATCTTTAGAGGTATATGCATGTTGGGTTACAGAAAGTAGCGTATACATGCAGGTTGTCCTCATTGAAGTAGCATATACATTCTGGAATATGATTTTCAAGTTTGCAATTGGTTCTGGTTGTTGATGCAATGTTTTGAGTTCAGTTATGTGTACTGGTTACAGTGATCTGACTATTCCAGTTGATTGGTTGAATTTTTCTTAAGTGTCGGTTGATTGGGTTTTGAGTGAATGGTTGATTCAGTTGTATCAAAAATTGATGATTGGGTGATTCAATTGTGTCAGAGGTTCCAGTTATTGTTTGATTCAATTGTGTTAGAAGTTTCAATGATTAGTTGATTCAGAAAGTGATGAGTGGGTTTCAGTTATGTTAGATATTAATGATTGGGTTTCAGCGATTGATTGATTCATATGTATTAACGATGGATGAATGTGTTATAATGATGAGTTACAATTTGATTTTTGATATTGATCTTAAGTGTTGATAATGGGTATAGTATGAAAATTTGATGAAATGTGGCCTACATATCGTGTTGATGCGTACCAGGAGTATCTAGTCTGAAAAATTATGAAACGTGGTCCCTGGAGAAAGAGTGAAGGTGGTAGCCTTGGTAGGTCAGTGCCTACATAGTAGTAAACATATTAGCCACTACAAGAGCTAGGGGGTTGGAGCTACCTTCTAGTAGTAGTTGGAGAACGAGTGAAGGTTGTAGCCTTCCGTAGGTTGGTGCCTACGTACTGGTAATCATATCAGCCAGTACAAGAGCTAGGGGTTTGTATCTCCCTTCCAGTAGAATTTGGAGAACTAGTGAAGGTTTTATCCTTCTGCAGGTGGGTGCCTACGTACTGGTATGAGTCTGCACTAGTACAATATTGTTAACAATATTGTATTTACATTAAAAAGAAGATAAAGACAACAACAGTAGGTGGTTTTCTCCCGCATTTGGTTTCCACCTTAAATCTTGGTGGTCATGTGTGTTGCTTATGTGTGATGGGTTATTTATTATAGCACATGATTACTTTTTATCTAATGTTTAATAAAGTACTGATACACTGGCTGAAGACAAACATATGATGAATTAACTGAATCATAAGTTCACTGGGTATGTGCTAATTGTCTTAAGAACAGTCACGTACACACGTAGGTTCCTTTCAGTAAAGTTGCATATAATAATATGAATATGAAATGTAAAAACTTTTTGATTTGAAAATATTGATTCACCCACCTTCTCAGTATTTTTCCGAACAAGGTATGACCCTCTAATTTCAAACAAATAAATAATTTTTTCAGTTTCTCCTCATATGGTGAACACTAAAACAAAAATATAACTATCGTAACCAATGATTTAATTTGAAATCATCAACATCACCTTGATATCCACCTTCACTTCCATCTTAAAGAGACAATGTGAGTGGTCCACAATTCTCAAACTCAGGTACTCTTTTTCAATTTTCCTAGACTCCTTCTCTATTTGTTCATGAAACCAAATTTTCACATTTACATGACCTCTAATTTGTAATATACATCTCCAAACATCTCAAAATTATTACTTCGGGATACCATGAGGAGGCTTACATTATATTTTATATTTGTAAGTTGCACTTCTAGTTGCACAAACCTTTCTTCTACCATATCTCAAAGGTTATCATAGAATAATTCATTGGCCACTACTAGGGTCTTATAACCTTCTACTTAAATTAATCCCATCCCCTACAATTTCTAACAAAATACCCAAAGAAACTTGTTGTGATGTCAATATGATATACAAACTACCGTGGATATTCCATTGGATAGTTGTCACGATAGACATGTGAAAACAAAATAAAATCTGTACTATGAAGGGTTACTTATTTTTAGATTATATATTTGTTATTATTTTGTTTTTTTTTATGCATGCAATTAATAATATGCAAAAAATGGAGAACATATAAATACAACCACTCGCGAAACCACAATAAAGACCAAGCTACTCTCTAAGAAACCATTTTAGGAAAAACCCTAGCTAGAAGGTGAGGATACTCTAATCTCTTTTTTCTTGAATGGAAATTATGCAAATTAAAGGAGAAGGAAACCTCTGTGGAGTTTCTTGAAACTTATGGCTTGTGGGCTACAACTTTGTCTTTTATGATCTATCTCTATGCACTCAACCACTCTACTCCACTGTCAAGCAAAATGCAATAAAATAGAATTCAACCCATTTTCCATGAAGTAATGGGGGCTGATATGTCATCCTCTTGAGTTATGGTGCTTAAGGATAACAAGTCAAATTTCGAAAGGCATAACTTTTGCATCTAGACACTTATTGATGTGATTCTTGCACCATTGAAACGAAATTTGATTGTCGAACAACATCATGGTGTCTAACAATTAATTAAAAAAACTCTCTCCCTCACAATAAATCATCATTTAAGGCCTCAAAACTAGCCTTGGAAGGTTTTAGACTTGAATTCTCCAAACTAAGTCCTACCGATAAAACTACTCCTATAAGACGATTCCTTCAAATTTTCCACTCTAAAATCATTGATATGGATGAAAAATTATATAATGATTGAATATGATAACACAAGTAAAAATGTACCTTCAAGAGGGTTTTGGAGCTTTTTAAGGAATCTTGTATCCCACAAAATATATTATGTCTATTTAGGGAACGAGGAACTATTTTCCTCCTAACATGATTAATTCCTTAATAGCCATTCCTACTACATGAAAAATTCTAATGGGACCCATATCCCACTTATATCAAAAATATCCCTTTAAAAGGTCTCATGTTTTAGTTCAAGATCATGATTCTTTATCCATTAGCTCAAGAATATTTGTTTATGGTCTAATCCCTATCATTTCTCCCCATCCATTGTGAAACCTTAGAGATTCATCACTGATGAACAAAGCATCATAATAGTACTCATAGCTCACTTGAAGGACAATGATACTATATAGTGGACATGTTATATGGATTTTAGTATTGTTTATGGACCTTCATCCCTAAAGGCTTTATTTAGGGCCAAAGAGCCTTATTTCCCTCTCATAGTCATGGCCAATGCATTAAGAACCATCCCTAGCATATAATACCTTACCATGATAACCATATTTCACTTGGAACCCAAATATTACCTCTAAAGGTCTTTTGATCTACTCTGACGTGAAGTTCATGGTCAATTAGCACTAAATATCATCTATGACATAATCCCTTTATTTTCCTCCCTTGAATTTTGGTTCTTGAAACCCACTCCCCCATTACACAAAAAATCTTTATCACATTCATATCCCTCTTGTATTTAAAAGATGCACTTTGAACTATTCATGCTATGGTTCAAAACCTTAATCAAGACCCATTAGCACAAGAATATTAATTTATTGCCTAGTTCCATCAAATTTGCCTTTAATCATGGTTTAGGGGAAAATTTAGGTGCTAAATTGACTAATTTTCTATGTTTAAAAAAAAATCATTTTCATTTTTTTCTAAAATTGATTTGCCCAAATTTTATAAGATAAAATCATTTTATAGGATAAAATCATTTTACATTAAAAATCGCCAAAATTTTAGAGAGACTACATAACATCATTAGAAATTTAAATATTTTTACAAAAATATCACCAAACATTTTACATTTTGCATATTAGGGACGAATAAAATTCAACAATGTTTCTATATTTTAAGATGACTTTCCATCTTAAGGATTTTCCCTGTATTGGTTTGAAACTCATCCTTAATGCACAAATTTTCATATTGGTGCTGAAATCCCACTCTAAATTAATTACAACAATGATCTCCTAAGAAATTCATGTTGTATAATTTCTTGTTTTATTCATAGTCCTTGGTTCTTAAAAGCTCCAACTAGGGCTTAAAAGTATTATTTTTCTCCCATATCCATTATCAAGGCCTTGGGACCCATCTATAATATTCAAGGCATTAAGGAAGTAACCATAATTCATTTAAAAGTTGAGTATCCACTTTAGAGGGCATATGTGATGCCTTGAAGCCTTGAATCCTAGAAGCTTTATATAGAGCCTAATAATTCCATGTTTCCTCTCCAAAAATAATAAAGTCCCCATAATCTATCCCACACACGAAAAACCTCCTATAAACACTGATATTACCATTACAAACCACATATCTCTACTAAAAAAGTATGCAGTAATTTAGGATATTAATTATGATTTAAATAGATTTGCATATGGACACTTATTGATGTGATTCTTGCACCATTGAAAAGAAATTTGATTGCCGAACAACATCATGGTTTATAACACTTAATTAAAAAAACTCCCTCCCTCACAAGAAATCATCATTTAAGGCCTCAAAACTAGCCTTGGAAGGTTTTAGATTTGAATTCTCCAAACTAAGTCTTACCGATAAAATTGCTCCTATAAGATGATTCCTTCAATTTTTCCACTCTAAAATCATTTGTATGGATGAAACATTATACAATGAGTGAATATGATCACACAAGTAAAAATGTACCTTCAAGAGGGTTTTGAAGCTTTTTAAGGAATCTTGTATCCCATAAAACATATTATGTTTATTTAGGGAATGAGGAACTATTTTCCTCCTAACATGATTAATTCCTTAATAGTCATTCCTACTACATGAAAAAATCTAATGGGACCCATATCCCACTTATATCAAAAATATCCCTTTAAAAAGTCTCATGTTTTAGTTCAAGATCATGATTCTTTATCCATTAGCTCAAGAGTATTTGTTTAGGGTTTAATCCCTATAATTTCTCTCCATCCATTGTGAAACCTTGGAGACTCATCACTGATGAACAAAGCATCATAATAGTACTCATATCTCACTTGAAGGACAATGATACTCTATAGTGGACATGTTATATGGATTATAGTATTTTTATGGACCTTCATCCCTAAAGGCTTAATTTAGGGCCAAAGAGCCTTATTTCCCTCTCATAGTCATGGCCAATGCGTTAAGAACCATCTCTAACATATAATAATTTACCATGATAACCATATTCCACTTGGAACCCAAAGATTACCTCTAAAGGTCTTTTGATCTAGTTTGACGTGAATTTCATGGTCAATTAGCACTAAATATCAACTATGATATAATCCCTTTATTTTCCTCCCTTGAATTTTGGTTAAGACCTTGGAATCCACTCCCCATTACACAAAAACTCTTTGTCACATCCATATCCCTCTTGCATTTAAAAGATGCACTTTGAACTATTCATGTTATGCTTCAAAACCTTATTCATGACCCATTAGCACAAGGATATTAATTTATTGCCTAGCTCCATCAAATTCTCCTTTAATCGTGGTTTAGGGGGGAATTTAGGGGCTAAATTGACTAATTTTATGTGTTTAAAAAAAATCATTTTCTTTTTTTTTTTTTAAATTGATTTGCCCAAATTTTATAAGATAAAATCATTTTACAGGATAAAATCATTTTACATTAAAAATCACCAAAATTTTAGAGGAATTACATAACATCATTAGAAATTAAAATATTTTTACAAAAATATCACCAAACATTTTACATTTTGCATATTAGGACTAATAAAATTCAACAATGTTTCTATATTTTAAGATAAATTTCCTCTTTAGGATTTTCCCTGTCTTGGTTTGAAGCTCATCCTTGATGCACAAATTTTCATATTGGTGCTGAAATCCCACTGTAAATTAAATTAATATAGTTTCTTGTTTTATTCATAGTCCTTGGTTCTTAGAAGCTCCAACTAAGACTTAAAGGTATTATTTTTCTCCCATATCCATTATCAACGCCTTGAGACCCATCTACAATATTCAGGGCATTAGAGAAGTAACCATAATTCATTTAAAAATTGAGTATCCACTTTAAAAGGTATATGTGATGCCTGGAAGCCTTATGGCATAGGAATCCCCGAAACTTTATATAAAGCCTAATAATTCCAGGTTTCCTCCAAAAAAAAAATAATAAAGTCCCCATAACCTATTGCGCACATGAAAAACCTCCTATAAACACTCATATTACCATTATATTACCATTAGAAACTACATATCTCTATTTTTTTTTTTTTTTTTTCCGAAGGTGGCAAAACCTATCAAACTCAGGTGTCAAACTACATATCTCTATTAAAAAAACATGCAGTAATTTAAGATATTAATCATGATTTAAATAAATTTGTATTTAAAAATATTATTTTAAATAATAATGTAAATAATGCTGTCTTAAGACTCCGAGAGGGCCATGTATTTAATGACATAGTTACATCTCATTGTTCAATACCAAAGTTTTTTATCATTTAGGTGGAATCATAATTTCTCACTTCCATCCTTATAATTTCTCACTTCAATAGCAAACCACAATCCATTTGGAATAAACAAGGGTACCGCACCCGGGATTCTATGGTCAAAGTTGCACGAGAAGGTGAAACCCTACCAGCATCGAAGGAGCGAGGAACTGCAAAATTCGAGGGCATAGTCCAGCTGGCATACAGGACGGACACCACGGGCGACAACCGATATGGATGCACCTGCCGCAGACGTTCCATGAACAGATGACGGCACCATTTTCAAGCCGCTTTCATGTCAAGTAAGGGTCAAGTGGGACCTATTTTTACGAATGGATCATTGTTGGCCGTCCACGTCATTGTGAATGAAATTTTTTATCACGCAATTTTTTCGTGATACAGAAAAGACAGTACTCCAGTTCACTCCGCGTCGATAGGGACTGATAACGAGTTTCCTCTATACCAGGTCTATGTTTATTCTGGCCCCTGCGCTACCAAAAAGTGATTACCAGTAGTGTTTACATTTAACATGTCCAACTATTGATTAATGTCTCATATGACCGGCGATTGCATCACTCGGGAGTCGCTACTATTGGCGTGTATATACACACATTTTTTATCTGCCGTTTTATTACACACGTCTTTTCTTTAATCGAAAAAGGCCCAGCCGCGTAGTCTACTCATGCTACTTTTTGGCTTTTTGTCACAAACTGTAGTCTTTGCGTCTGTCTGATACCTCTCTCAAGATTTGGAAAAGCCAATGCAGCCTCAGCTCTCAAGATTTGGAAAAGCCAATGCAGCCTCAGCTGTCAGTTGGCCCCGGCAGATTCTGTTTCAGTCGACAATTTTGACGTTCTTTTGAATCTTATGTTTTTTCTTTTTTTTTACAATTGCCAGGAAGCAGGGTTACAAAGCTTCCGGATTCACTTAAAATTCCATTAATGTTCTAATTATGCCTTGCATATAAAATGGCATATCGGTGTTGTATATTTGCGTTATGTTACAGCTCTGCGATATTTGGAAGTAGAAGAAAATGGAGCTGGGAGCAAAGACAGCCTCGAAAGAAGCAGAGGAGCTGCAGATGGAGATGACGGTTAATGGAGTGGAGAATAAAGAGGGCGATGTTTTAAAAGGAAACAAGCGTCATGCTTACTCTCATGGCAGCAAGTTCAAGCGGGTTCACTCTCTTTTGTGCTGCCTATTCCCACCAAAGGGACTGCTTAGTCTTTCATATTTATCTTTTACCTGAAAACATGCTATTGCGCTTGGGTCACCCAGATAACTATTGAATCAATGCCTGGTGTTTTGAAATAACGTTAAGAGAATCAAATTTCCCTTGTATACTCGTCGTAAAATCTATTATCAATGTTCAATTACAATATATTTATCAAAGAAGTATAATACATTCTTTTAAAACCTGTGTCCTAAAAATTTGAACATTTGGATTTCATTTATATTCAAGCACATTATATATACAAGTAAACTCTATGGAATTTCATCTATATTTAATCACGCCACACCTATCTTTTATGATGAGTGTTTTATTATTATTTTAAAAGTGTTTTTTATTATTTTATATTTGGTAAGCATAGTCGGTATATTAAATTTTTAAAATAATAATTTAATTTAGTAGATATCAAATTGGTATTTTCTTTATTAAATATAATGGATATGTTTAATCATACATTTGCATATGTTTTTTTTTAATACTTATTTGAATTGGATGATATTTAGGATGATATTTAGGTACATATGAATAGAGTGTACATATATGCAATGTTGAACAAGTTCTATATATACGTAATGGTTATAATTTAGATATTTTGTTACACCATTTTTTGTTTTTATTTCTTTTGTTAGTGTTTTGTTTGTCTTTGTTTCGTTAGCAAAGTTTTATTTTGAATTTAAGTCTATTGCAGATTCCTCCATATTCAGGAATTTTGTTTGTCTTTATTTCATTATCAAAGTTTTATTTTGACTAAACTTTGACTTTAAGTCGATTGCAGATTCCTCCAATTTTGTTTGTCTTTATTTCATTATCAAAAGTCGATTGCAGATTTTTTATTTTGACTTTAAGTCGATTGCAGATTTCCTCAATATTCACGAATTTGGACAGATATGGTCATGGTCAGATTTCGTCAGCAACTTCTAAATACTTTAAAATTGGCTGGTTTTCGCTCCATATAGCTTTGGAGGACGGATGAATGATACAAAGTTAAAATTATTTAAGTATTATTTCTCTTAAAATAGCACTGTCATAGTTTAATCGAAATCATGGATGAAATACAAGACACGAATTTTTTTATAAAACAATCATGACAGGTTGATGTTTGAATTTCTAAGAAATTTGTGGCCCTCAAATATTAAGTACCACAATTAGTATACATAACTCATATGGGCAATTTAGCCAATAGGTAGCACTGTACATAGTTTAAACGAAATCATAGATGAAATACAAGACACGAAATTTTTTATGAAACAATCATGACAGGTTGATGTTTGAATTTCGAAGGTGTGGCCCTCAAATATTAAGTACCACAATTAGTATACATAACTCATATGGGCAATTTAGCCAATAGGGGGCTGCCACCTTATAAGGGACTTAAAGAAATAAATTTAAGTATAGAAAAATATGGTTTAGATATAATAGGTCATGCCGACTTGCAGAAGACTTTTGTGTGGAATTTCCAAAGCGGCTTGTCCCTTTCTGCAGTTCCTCCGCAAAATGTTATATGCAAAATTTACTATAAATCTCTTGAACAACGATGAATCTTTGTTTGCAATAACCTCACTATCTCCCAGCAAATATACCACACCTGATTTCTTTGCATTTTCTAAGAATTCTAACTCTTCCTCCATGCGCACCATGCTAACCGCATTCATCACTTCCTTTACGCTCACTACGCTGCGCGCATTCATGACTTCATTTTCAGAAGCAGCCTCAATAATGACTGTACTTTCTCCACAGATAGAACTATTTCCTTCATGCTGAGATTGCTTATTCATATCATTTCCACATATGTAATCGAACTGTATAAACTCTCTCAAGGATTCCAGTAACTGATTCTCAAACTCAACATTCCCAGTCCTAGTATCCCGATAACCATACCTAGCCACACATCTATAGATTTTGTGTTCTTTTGGACCAATTCTGCGAAACACAAATCGTTCATCAGCTGGAATTGTATTCACAGGCAGGTACTTGACACAGACGAATACAAGGACTGAATGCCTGGCAGGGAGGTTTCTCATGAAATGCTCAAATATTGCTGGAACTCCTTGTGCCAGTTCTGTGTATAGAAGCCCAATCCCCGGAACTGTGGTCACATCCAGACTCGAACCCAGGCTTAACATGTGTTCTGTTGACACCTTGTGTTCTACTTCATAGGCGTATCTCTTTACATGCACATAATGCCACACATACATTACAAATAACAATAATGCTGCAAAGGCGGTTGGAAGGTATCCACCTTGGGGAAACTTGTACAGCACTGCCGAGAAGTATGTGAATTCGATGGCTCCAAATACAGTGACGAAGATAACGATGAGCAATATATGCGTTTGCCATATCATAAGCATTACCAGTGTGAGGAAGGATGAAGTTACGATCATAACCCCGACCACGGCTATGCCTGCATCCAATTTACATACATGTCACAGCTTTAATATATAAATTTATATAAGGTTCGAATGTGATAACTAAATCAGCTGATTCTTAAACATTTTTTAAAAATCATAAATTTATACATAAATAAATAAATATTCAAACTATAAATCATCTTTGTCCCTCATATCTTAAGTCACAAACGGATTTCTACATATGAATTCCCTGCTTGTATTTCCATCCTAACCATTCTGATCCACCAAACATATCCAGAGTGTATTCATTTTAACCATTTTGAATCACCAACCCATAATTTAATCCACTGACTTATCAAGAATCACACTGACATCAATTTCTGTGAAATAAATTCAAGGTTATGCTATATATTTTAATTTAACACCAATAGTACATACATACCGTAGGCATTGCCGATCTTTGTAGTATCTTGGAAAGAAATGGTGACAATGACGCATGCCAACATGAGAATGTAGTTGATTTCTGGAATATACACTTGGCCTTCATGCTTTGATGAAGTGTGCACCACCGTAACGCGTGGAAAGCATCCAAGGGACATGGACTGCTTTATGATAGCAAAAGTTGCAGAGATCATGGCTTGGCTTGCTATAATAGAAGCAACAATTGCAACTGCAAACATTGGCCAATATATAGCTCCTGTTACAAAATTTGAGTCATTTGTCATTAGAAAAAGTGGACTCATTCTTAAAAGCTATCAAAAATTTTAAATCATCCAGAGCAACAACAGGGAACTCGCCCTTAGACTGTAAACAAAACAGAGCAAATTAAAGGATAAGTGAAGTTACTTGGAGTAGATTTGTAAAATGTATCTGACACATTTTCAGGGAACTTCTTGAGATATGCAGCTTGGCCCACATATGCGCAGATTAAAGCAGGATAGACTATTCCAGTAAAGGCAATCTGGCGAAGACCGAATGTCAGACTACTTGCATACATAATCTTAAAAATCTTAAAATTGAAATGTAAATTTAAATCACATTTTCATCGATATCCATACCTGAATTGAACGAACCGAAAAATGACCTAGATCTGCGAACATAGCTTCAGTTCCTGCATAGCACCCATCTAAGGTAAGCAATGAAGCCTCGCTTTGGTAAATTAGAAAAGAAAAAAGGATTCACACAAGTGGTAGCATGCTGTATACCTGTTACACAGAGAACTATTCCTCCAAGTGAAATCCAAGCCCTCTGTGAATCTCTTCGGAAGTATTCAAAGATGTATTTGGGATAGAAAGCTCGGAACACAGTTGTATCATATTTGACGATGTTGTAGATGCCAATGAAGGCAATAGAGGAATACCATATCAAAATAGCTGGAGCAAATGAGTAACCAACTTTTCTGGTTCCAAATCTCTGGACAGAGAATAGCATAACTAAGATCGCCACTGATATCATAGCTACCGCCTCTGCAAATCCAATTGAAAATTAAATTCAGTTATTGCCAACATCATTTTAAACTTAAACTCAAAGAGAATCTTGATGAGTACTTTTTTCTTTTCAAAACAGAAATCTTGATGAGTACTTACCCTGGCTGATTGACTTGTCAACCTGCCGTATCCCTTGAACTGCTGATAAAACTGTTGCATGGAAATAATATTAGCTTTCAATGCCATTAAAAACCAAAACCAGTGAGTACAATAAGAGTTTTTATAGTAAGGATTTTGCCTAAAAATTGGAGAGATTGGATTTGGTGGAGGAATAATACCTGAGATACAAGGAGTGAGCACACCATCTCCAATAACCATGGAGGTACCAAGAAGGGCCAGTATGAGCAAAATTGTTTTAGCTGCATTACTTTTTTCTAAAGCTTCTTTTATCTTCAAAGCTCTTTTGAGCTCCCTGCTGGGAACTGCAAGCTTATATGATGAAAGCTCTCTATCCTCTGCTTGTTGATTGGGAACCACGCTCACTTTTGCATGACGGCATATCAAGGAATAAAGTGCAAACGTCCCACCTGCCATCACATTAATCTTCACAATCAGCTTATATCCAAAATACAGAGAGAAAATTAACGTTGGATATTATATTTTGGATCATATTACATACCATCTCCGTTATCATTAGCCCACAGTACAATGAAAACGTATTTGAGCAGTGGCAAAAGAGTGAGCGAGTATATTATGAGAGACAGAGCACCAAGAACATCATCTGGATGACGGATACCATCTGTAAAAGTGGAAGCAAACACGTAAAGGGGAGAAGTTCCTATATCTCCATAAACCACTCCAATACTCTGAAAGGCCAACTGGAGAATGGAAGCCACTGTAACCAGATTCTGCAAAAACAATAAAAGCATAGCTCTAATCAACTGATTGACTAAACACCATCATCAAGCTTTGTATTGAACATCATTTTAAGTAGAATCCTTTAATTGCATTGTTCTTAATTTTCACAAACTGAGGAAGCCTGATAACGAGAATTCTAAATGTTAAAACTATGGCTTCAAAAAAACTTATATTCAAAAATCATAGACTAACCCAACACACTTAAATTTTAGACTATACAGAAATCATAGAGATATAACAAAGCCCCCAAGAATTATAGTATAATATAAATGAATTGATTTTATTATTGATACTAACCGAGCCATGAGTAGCCATTCCAGAAACTGTACTCGACTCCAAATCTAAGGAGTCAACCCGCTTGAACTTGCTGCACTGAAAGTTACCATGCAGCTTGTTTCCTTTTAAAACATCGCCCTCTTCATTCTCCACTCCATTAACCATCACCTCTATCTGCACGTCCTCTGCTTCCTTCGAGGCTATCTGTGCTCCCAACTCCATTTTCTTCCACTTCCAAATATCGCAGAGCTGTAACATAACACAAACCTACAACGCCCATATGCCATTTTATAAAGGGTTTGCAACCCCTCTGCTGGGCGTAATTGGAATGTTATTTGAATTCCAAAAGGCGTGTCGCCCTGTTTCGTGGAAATTGTATGAATATTCAAAACACGTTCGCAGAAAAAAAAAATCAGATTCAAAACAAGGTCAAAATTGTCGACTGAAACAGAATCGGCTGCTGCGGCCATCTCCCAACTGAGGTTGCACTGGCTTTTCCAAATCTTGACATGTGGAAAGATCACAGACGCGCAGAGTACACTTCGAGAGAGAACTTTTCAATTACAGGAAAGACGTGTGTAATAATGAAACTATGACGAACCATAAAAAATGTGTGTTGTCAATGTCACCAGACCCCCTTGTCTATTTCTGAATGACAATATACTCCACCAGAACCATCCAGAGTATATTCCCTCACACGCCAAGAAAACCCAATATATTCCCCAAGCGTAACTCAGAAGCCATCGGAACCTTTGATTTGCCATCTAGAAGTCGATCAAATTGAAGTGTCCTTTAAATAATTTAATAAAATAATAAATTTTTAATCATAATTTCATATTATTGTTATTTTTAGTAAATATGTTTATATTGAAATATGTTTTTAAAACTTAATTATTATCTTGATATAGAGATTTAATTTTTACTCAATATTTATGTGGCTATGTGTTTATTTTGAAATATATTTCTAGAATTTTAATTTAGTTATAATAATTATTAATGGATGGTATAGATTTAATTTCCAATGAATATTTTAAATATTTTTAGCAATATTCACAAATCAAAAATTAAAATTTATCTTAAAAATAATTATGTCATTTATTTTTTCAATTAAATTGATTAATTAAATTTTTTTATATGAAATGGGTTATGAATTTTTGAACATATGATATTGGTAATCCATAATATTGATCCATGGTATTGTAACAAAGCTCATTTATAAATTAAAAATCTTCGTGCTAAAGTGAAAATGAATCTTCATCATTTTATATATATATATATATATATATATATATATATATATATTAGTTAATTTTATGATTTTCAATTTTAGCAATTCGAGATGTATGATAAAATGTTTATTATTGATTGATGCTTTTCTGAGTTTATCATCTATTTAATTTATATAGCTGTACTAGTTTAAAATATTATTAATAATAATTATAAGTCAAAAGTTGAGATTTATCTTAATAATTATGTCATTTTTGCTTTTTTAAATAAATTAGGTAATTAGAAAAAATTTCATATGAACATGGATTATGATTCTTAGGTATTTGGTATTTTGTTATAAAAATTTGGTTCTAAATTTTTGATAAAATTGTAAAGTGATTTTTGAATTTTACTATAAGGATTTGGTGATTTTTTTTAGTTTTTTTTTTTAGTTTTTTTATAAAATTGTAATGCTTAACGAAATTATAATATTTTATTTTCAGATGTTATAAAAATATAGTATTATATAATTTTTTTGAAATGTGAATCTGATAATTTTTAAATTAGGATTTTTGATAAATTGTATTTTTTTTAAAGTGAAAAAATAATCCTACTACATATTTTTTTTGAAATATTAATTAATTTAAAATTACATTACGCAATGTTGTTAATCATGAGTTTATTGACGCTGGTTGACTATGTAAGTGGATGGACGCCACATTCTAGAATTTGTTAGAAAAAAGGAGGCAGGTCTATGCAATAAAATGATTTTCTTTAGAAGAAAAATATCAAAATTTAATGAGTGATCTTTAGAAGAAAAATATCAAAATTTAATGAAGATAAAATAGCACACACTCAAATATATTCTATTGTCTTTGAATCAGGAAATTACACACATATATATACAATCAATAGTCTCAAGATAGGAATTCTATCTTAGTCGTACAGTAGTGTGGTTGAGAGATTCTCTCAACCACACACTAAACTAGGAGAAACTAAATTCCTATTATGTAGGAACAAACTCCTCAAATGGAGAATTACAACCATAGACAAGTAGGAATTAATTATTTCTAACTACCCCCCTTAATGACTACTTGTCATGATAGTCAAATCCATCACCATCAGGCGAATTGCATGTACAGAACCTCCAAAACACAATCTGCCTCCCTCAGACAGATCCACAACTTCTCCGATCTGCCTCCTCTCGCAAATCGTCAAACGAAGATGAGGATTCCCATGGATCCCCTTGAAGGTGAATTGGCGCGATCTTTCCGTAAAATTCCGCACCAATCTGGTATTTTGGCACGGTGGCGCTATTAATGGCCTAACAGATGCGCTAGTTGCGCATCCTGGCGCGACTGTCAGCGCGAAAAGTGCGCCAATCCCCTTCTCCTCAAAAAATTAAAAAATCATCTGAGTCCGAGCTAGGAGTTCTGCAGTCCACCTGCTCAATTGAGCACAAAGCTCTCGTGTACACCCAGCCACAAAGGCACCTCAAGCCACAGAGGCAATTCTGCCACAAAGGCAAGCACTTCAGCCACAAAGACTCTATAGATGGTTTCTGGCTCACCACCAACCATCACATTACAGTGACAAAAGATGGTTTTAGGCTGACCATAAACCATTACAAAGTGGTTTTAAGATCACCATGAACTTTCAGATGCCTTTAAAAATTACATTTCATTCCACATTTTGGAGTTTCTGGGTACATACAATGACCATTACAACAACTGGACTTGTTTATAACATGCTAGGGAGTCTATTCCACAAACCACACTAACTTAAACAAACATCTACTTTTGTTGTCCACCATAAACATTTTCGTTGCTGCTTTACCTCATCTGTTCATTGTTCACATCTTAGGCATCTTTATCAAATAAATTCTTGGAACTCCATGCTTAACCTGTCATTCATTAGAGTCACGAATTCTAACAAAATAACTTTACCTACATTGAATTAGCTAGGCTCAATAAGGCTCAATAACTTTAAACATGATTCCAAGAAGCTAAATAAAGCATAAATTCTCAAGTTTAATTTCTCTATCTCTGCCCATAGATGATTATTTTCCAAACGCGATCATCATGCAGCTCCAACCACTATTATTTGATGCCATTTTCATTGTCATGTCATCATTGTATCTGGTAGTAGAACATTCATGACCATTCTTAAAACAATATACAACACGACATCATGGCAACACTTTTGATCTGCACCAAACATACTAGTGAATTGCAAACAACAGACAAACCACGCAGTAGACTGGCGTAGTAGCAAGGCATCAAGAACGTTGAGGAGATCCACACACACCAACAGCTCACCAAAGAATATTCCATACGCTGCTTTCTTCTCCACGCAGCAACTCTTGTTGACTTCCCAATGCAAAGGACTCGAACTGCTAACAATTTACTTGAAGTTGATCAATGCCTACACATCACTCTGATTGCATTGCTCTTAATGATCACTGAGCACCTTTCGCAACCAGTCCTGCTAACATGATTGGGGATTTCTTAGTTCGTCTCTTTGATCTTCTTTCATGGGAAACCTCTTGCACGATTACAGGTGGCTCTGTTGTCAACGCATACATTTTGACTGGGTACAATTCTTGAAGAAAGCCTTTCTGGGCCTCCATTTTGTATATATATAATCCCGCCTTGGCTCGATTAAAAAAAATGCAATGAAATCAACATCTATAAGGTGACCAATACACCATTGAATCCATATAACATCATATCTGCCTTCGTCTGGGGTGAATTCCTGCAGAGAAATACAGTAAAAATTCACAGAATGATTTGCCACTAATTTGGACTGACTGCCAACCTTCATATGCCCAAGGATTCTTTCCATCTAAAGCATACACACAGCAGGCAATCATCACATTCGTTGTGCATTCCAACAGGGTCACATCGGCTTCACGTCTCTGCTGCTTTCACCAGCTGCTTCTTGGGAGGATGGGACTACGAATCAGCTTTAATGTAATAGCCATATTCGTTAACGAAGTCGGGCGTCTTAGTATGCAGGTTAAAAGGCTTCTCCGGCTCCTCAGAGCTGCCTACATGCTTCTTTGATGCCCATGGCCCTGACTGGAACTGATCATTCCTCTGCTGGTTGCCCAGAGAAACCAGCGCTCCAACGTTCTCCAACGCTCTTTCCACGACACTCCTTTACTACCCACTGCAATGGCATAGCTTAGATCGTTCAGATTTGGGCAGCGTCCATCTCCACGTAGCCAGGAACAATACAACAAACAAATCTGCCTCTTGAGATTCGATTTGTGCAGCCTTCTAGAGCTTTTACCAACAACGCTCCAGGCTCAGTCCTACGCAGCACTAGAACTGCTTTCTGATGGACAAACAAAAAATTTAATAAAGCTATACACACTCAGTAATTTATTTCTCTATGCCCAGGAAGGGCCAGAGACCCTTACGGGCTCTGAAGCTCTGATTCTTGATCTCGATCATGGATTTCGGCGTGAGCAGGATTCTATTGAGGACATTGGATCCTTGCAATTCCTGCGTCAGAACCTACGTGTACATGAGCCCTCAAAGAATTGACCTCGGTAAGAATGACGAGCACTTCAATGGGTACGTCAGGGATATGTGGAGCCTTGGCCTCACCCTCCTGGAATGCTATGTCGGGCGGTTGCCTATTCTGGAGGGCGGGATCTAGCTCGACTGGCCGATGCTCATGTACCTGACATGCGATGGGGAACCACTCGCTCCCTCGCCTTCGGCTTCTCTAGAGTTCTAGAGCTTCATCTGCTACTGCTCGTAGAAGGACGGGTCCTTGGTAGATCGACACAAATCCTTGGCACCATGGTTGTTCACGTTGACAGCAATATCTAACACAGCAATCGCTCACACCTTGTCTAGTAGATCTCATGTCCTTGGGAACAGAGAAAACGTCATTGACCCCAACCTTAATAAGTCTTCGTGCCAGGTGACCCCCCAGTGTCGAGGAGGGAACCATTGGAGCTAGTCCCCCATGTTCGCTCAGCAATGGGAAAGCCACTAATTTGTTGCAGGGGGGTGGGGGGGGGGGAACATCGCTGCAAGATCCATCGATATGCAGGATCCACGCATCAGCAGATCCATCAGCATGCAGACCCGCCTCAACACTTACGAACAACGTCGGCTAGACTATGCTGCACCGCCGGAATACAAAATGGACAAACAAATCAAACATAAATAGAGAAACAAACAATAATCAAACTCGTTATTTCCCTCAGCCCAGGAGGGGCCAAGCCCACAAGGGGCGAGGCCCTCTGAAGCTCTGATACCAAGATAAAATAGCACACACTCAAATATATTCTATTATCTTTGAATGAGGAAATTACACACATATTTATACAATCATTAGTCTCAAGATAGGAATTCTATCTTAGACGTACAGTAGTGTGGTTGAGAGATTCTCTCAACCACACACTAAACTAGGAGAAACTAAATTCCTATTATGTAGGAACAAACTCCTCAAATGGAGAATTACAACCATAGACAAGTAGGAATTAATTATTTCTAACTTGGTTGGAGACGTGAAATGTGAAATTACTTTTTGGTCGCACACGGACGATAATAAACGCAGACCTGAAAAATATAAAGTAACTCATTTGATTAGTCCATATTTACACGGACTGAACATGAGTTGTGTTTTTTCTGTATCACGGAAAAATTCTTTGAAAAATTTCTCTCACGATGACGTGGAAGGCCAACAGTGATCCATCCGTAGAAACAGGTCCCAATTGGCCTCGTACATCATATCAAATCAGGTTTAAAATGGTCCCCAGATCTTTTTATGGAACCTCTGCGGCAAGTTCACCCATCCTCGTTGTTCGTGGTGTCCATCATGCATGCCAGATGGACTATTTCCTCAAATTTGCATTTGCTTAGTCGTTTGACGCTGACAGGTTCCACCTTCTCGTGCAAGTTCGTCCATAGAATCCCACCGACAGTGACTGTGTTTATATATATATATATATATATATATATATATATATATATAAAATAATAATAATTTTTTAAAATTAAAGTTATAATTTATATATATTTTTTAATTTTATCCATTTGAGAGGTATAATTAAGTCAATATTTTAATATTTATTACGGATTATTGTTTATTCTAGTTTAATTTATATGGTTGTAATAGTTTAAACTAGCAATTGTATCAGATGTTGTAAATTTGTAACTATTTCCTTTGCAACATAATTTATTGTTTTTAACAACAGGTAATAAATTAATAGAATTTTACAACATGTTTAATTTGACTGGAGAAATCTATCATCTTCTCAACAAAGATACATGGTATTATGTGTTTTATGACCTCCTAAAAGATGGTATGTGATCTATATGTTGGCTTCTCTAGAACTGTTTACTTTGCAACATAAATTACTTCTTCTAACAAAAAGTAATAAAATAAATTTATCTCTACTAGTTATTTGTATTATTACTTTGAACTAAAAGTTATTCAAACTTTTATATTTGTTTTCCCAAATCTTTTTTAGTCTAACATCATTTGTGAATCTTCTTGGAAGTGATCTATGATGAAAAAAACACTTCTCACGGTCCAATAACAAAAATAAAAGTGAAATTAGGCACTATGCTACATATCCTACTCATAACAGAAAGATGCACTTGCTTGTTTGACTTAACTTCTTCCCTTGTAAAAGGAATCGAATGCAAAATGAACGGACAAAACCTTGCAAAAAGGCTTTGTAAATTCATTGCTCAAAGACAATGTCTTAATATAATGTTCAATGTTCTCAACCCAGATATCACTAAATTCATCCATAATGTGAAGCTTGTAGGTACTTGTGAGAGGTTTGAAGAACTTAGTGTCCAACTTATTCGTGGGAATAAGGAAATTGGCGTCACAAACATGTGGGTTGTTGTTGTTGCTATTGCCACTCTTTGTATTTGATCATAGTGGGCTCATTGCTCGGCTTGACATCATAGAAACATCATCTTCTCTACTAAAGTTGGAGTCTCTGGTAGTCAAATTTGGGAGGATTGAAGAGAATATATGTATGTACTATGATGCTTAGCTAGGCTTCTAAGAGGGAACAATTTGATAGAATTCAATCAGTGAAATTTGTGAGAAGGAGTAGAATTCCCTTGCGAGGAAGATGATTTTCTCACTATAACATGAAGTTTTTCATCTTCACCCATCTCGACATTAGTCTGCAGATGTTATCTTCCATCCAGGGACATAACATTTGACCCATCTCTAAAAGAACCAGTGTGAATAGCATGCCCAGGGAACTCTTCAGCTATGAGTATCTTAGCACTTATATATTCAAACAAAAACAACAAAAGTGTGTAACTTTGCACTTGTAAATTTGGATCTCTTTCGCTTTCCTTCTAGCAAATTATTTCTATATACCTTTGAAGTAATATCAACATTAATGTTTGTGTATTTAGTGACAAGTACTCTATTTATTCTATCATTTCCACAAATGATAGACTCTTATTATTTCCACAAATGAACAGGTTTTAAGAAATGGATATGAATATAGTAAGCCAAATAGTAGCATTTCATTTGTTTTTTCCTTCCATCAATATATGATAACCATTTTTTGTATGTCTTCATGGAGACATATGTCTTCCATTTGTTTTTTCCTTGAATCAATATATGATAACTTTGATTTTTCTGTATGTCTTTATAGTGACATGAATATTGATGACTTAATGAAAAACTTTGGAATTCCACCCAATATCTCCTCTATGTTTTTCAATTTGGCTAAGATTATTTGTTTCTCCTTGTCGTCTGCCTTATCATACATTTCATTATTTAAAAGATCCATTGCTTCTATATCATGAAGGCAAACATCACAGCTGCCATTGTCACTTGTTGTGATAAGCAACCTTAGTAATAGGCAAAAGTTGTTCATGCAAAGGTGTGCACAAAACATTGTCAATATGAACTTAAGTAGGACAAGAAGGCGTAGACATAAGAAAAAACTTTTCAAGTGGATGTCTTTGTAAAACATCATTTACATAAATTTACCAGCATAGAGCCTCCTACACATAGGTATTGCATGGATATTAACAGCCTCGGGTGGAAGCTAGATTTAACGAATATGAGAAAAAAATGAGCTTCAATCTGTTTCTTTTTAATCGTTTGATAGATCAACGACTAAGGTAGATAACAATTTTTAATATTCATGAAACATGGGTGGAAGACATATTTGTCTCTTCATGTAACACTAATCAAATATAATGGAAAATAATAATGAAAAATAAATAATTGTTTTGCTCCATCGAAAACAATATGGAGAAAGAAAAGAAACATACCATAGCCTATATGAATAGAGTTTAGAGAGGTATTTGGTCATGAACTTGACAAGAATGACATGCTTTTCAGATCTTCTTTAGATGAGCTCACAATTTTCATTCGAAAATCTGATCATATGTAAGAAATTTGGTGTGTTTTCAGGTAGACTGTGAAAAATGTAAGACATGTAAGAGAATTGTGTCCTTACAAAGTGTTGGGAAACATCCATTTACAATATAAAGAGATTGAGGGCTTAAAATTCTAAGGAGGAATGTATTTTAGTTCAGATGCAGGGATTTAGGACTTCCTATTTTGAAGAATCTCATCCCTAGATGGCTTCCTCTTTATGTAAAATGTATTGGGTTACATTGCAATTCTATGAAATTGTTGCCTATCTCCAATGCCCATCCCTAATGAGGATGGTGTTATTTTTTAGGCTTGTTATTCGCCATCGCAAAATAGAACAGTAATAGAACAATATTGCCGACATGTAGCATACTTGAATGATCTCTTGTTCATCTTGGCAACTTCTTTCTCAAAATGTTCAATCACACACTTCAATGAATTATCAAATGCCCAGTGGTTGTTGACTTTCCCAAGTCGACATAGCTAATAACCACAATGTTGATATGGGTTTTGTCCTTACCTGTGATAAATTAGAAGCTCTTACAAAAAATGCCTAGATGCATCTATAGAATCAAAACCATTAAAGAACAACGTCACATTAGCATAGAGAGCAAAGAGACTCGGACAAGATGAAGAGGAAAAAACAACTTCAGCTCCGACATTTGCATCTTACATCAATAGACAAAAATGACTTGTAGAGGTTTGACAATTCGGTTCCCTGATGCTATCGCTAGTTATCCTGGCCCAAGAACTCCTTGGGCCAGAGCTACACAAGCATAAAATATTCAATGGTGTTGGACAGGGATGATGACCAGTCAATAGGGTGTCTTTATAACCGCCTTGGCAATGAAATACTTCCAACTACCTTCGCCTAATCATCCAATGGTTGAACATCCTCTAATTGTCTGCTGCTATCTTACTAGTTGGTGCTAGGTCAATAGCATGATATGTAGATAGATATGCATATTTGCAACGACATCTTCTGGTCTGGTCCGACTGATCTTGCTGGATTATACTCTTCATCAATTAGAACCCACTCTATCTCTAGGAATATAGCATAGGACCATCCCAATTGCTATACTATGCCACATCATTAGGAGAGAGAAATTGTGTAATTAAGGAGGGAAGTATGAACATGCCAACTTTTCTATACAATGAATAAAATATATCGGTCGGATTAGGGAAGCTTGGAATATAGTTTCAAACATGTTCACCGAATATGGAAAGATTGATAATCAGCTGATTTGCTAGCAATGACCTCCTTCTCGATCAGCTCATCAGCTAGCAATGACCTCCTTCCTAACAATAACTTACCTTTTCCATCCCAGCCCAGCAGTTAATCAAAGCCGAGATTGAGCAGACTAACTGAGTTCGTCCAAGATCCAAGCCAAGTATTGAGGCCAAGTATCCCACCAATCAAATGAATCTGTGCCGTAGGCATATCTCAATTTTATGAAACGTAGTAGTCTTAATGAGGTAATATATTAGTTAAACCTTTCTATTCCAACTATAAGGTTTCTTAGACGAATGAGTAAGCCTAATCTCCCTGCTCTACAGGCATGTAGTTAGATCCAAAATAGGCACTTCTGGAGTGGCCACAGATCTGTAATGTACTGGTAAATAAGCCACCATAGCCAATCCATATAGCTAACCCAATGAATCTAGTCATATAACCTAGCAAACGGTAGTCCCAAGTATGCAATGACCTACCTCCCTATCCTATAGTTCCAATCATCAGGTCTGGCTAATAGGTCTGGCCAAAAGTTGTTCTAGTCACCGATTATCTATTGTAAGCCCAAAATACCATGTAGGTTAACTTCTTGTTATTCCAACGGTTAGCATTTTGTTCCTAGTTTTGGTACAATAATAGATAGTTTATCCAAGTGTTCCAGCTTTTGGTACATTCCGAGGATATGTAGTTTCATTCTCAAATCAAGACCAAGATTGACTAACTATAGGATGTTTGAAGGAAAGGGAAGTAGTGGTGGCTATTAAGCATACTTCTACTTGAGCATGGTGGGACTACAGTACTGGCACCACAATATGGACTACTATTGTGATTAATTTGATGGCTACATGGAGTTGTGTTTAATCGATTCTTATCAAGACTATAAGCTATGTCCCATTCATCGGTGACCCACTCAACAATCCTACCTTGGCTGGCCCACTCTAATTGTGAGTCCATAATGTATCGAGAAGTTGATCTGAATAGTCAAAGAACTTTAGTTGTTGTAACCAAAGTCAATAGAGCTTTGGAAGGCCTGTTCAAGAAAGTGACAGTTCATGCTGCTCATATTCGTCATGGTTATGCTTGTGTCAAAAATAGAATTGGGTGTGACTCTATTGCAGAAGAAATAGAAAGTGAAAGTGACCTCTTTACAACGAATCCACACCTTTCACGTGTAGATAAACCAATGATTGGAATACCCGTATTGGAAGAAAAGTTTATGCACATTCAAGCAATGGGAATTCAAAATTTCCTTCCAGATGTTGTGAAAAAAATCAATATTACACTTTTCAATAAGCAATCATAGTTGGATGTATTGCCTCGACATTTTTCTAATTCTTTTGAGGGAATGGTTTAGTATATGAAAGTGATGGATGCCATTAAAGGTATCTTGAACAAGATTACTTTCATGGGTGAATTTGAGGATTTCGAGGATGAGCCTGAAATCCATTGTGCTCCTTGCCCAAGAAGGAAATTCAAGATTTATTTTTGTGTTCTATTGAAAGAGAGAGAAGCATCAAGAAATCATTTTCTATATGAGGAATTAGTGTTATTGGAAGAGGCACACGGCATAACGCTTCCAGAATTTTTACCTCATTCTGCTTTCATGACTCTGCTGAAGAAATAGATAGACTTTGTCTTTGAGATAAGAAAAAAACTTAGTCGTCGATTTCTGCGAGTATTTGGACAAATTCATATGTTGGGGAACCTACAGGCTGTGACCACGGTGAAAACACAAGAGCAATAAGATTAGTTAAGAGTCTTTATATGACCGAAAATAAGTTAAAGAAAGACATACATTTAATTAAACCCTGCTTGAGGAAGAAATTTCTCACTGAGCAAAGCTTGGCCATGACGTCTCTTCACAACAGGGCTTCAAGCCACTCCTACACAAAATTAAAAGGGAGCGAACTTAGGTAATGAAAATTGAAGAAAAAGAGGAGGATATGGCAAGAATATTACCAGAAAATTGTTGAAGAGAGGGTTAACCCCCATGAGGCAACCCTACATCCTCAAACTGATATTGAAAGTTGAAAACCTTGTTGAAACCGCAACACTCCTTATTGTTTCTCCTTGTCACCATGATTGAAAAACCCTAAAGAGAATGTTGTAAAAACGCCGGAGAAAAAAGAAAACGAGACCGTAAAAGCGTGAAGAGAATTTTGTAAGAATGTTGGAAAAAAGGAAAACGAGAACACAAAAAGGAATATTTACCTATACGGTGCGATGGGTGTGCTGGGAAAAGGTGGAAACCGCAGGTGTATATAGCTTTTTCCTTTTGTCCTGACCTGACTATTAAGGTTTTTAAGTGCCTTCACTATTAGTTTTTGTCCCAACTAACTATTAATCCAAGGAACTATTAGTCCAAGGGTTTGAAAATCTTTAATCATCTAACTTCTAATCAAATGGTGCAAGCGAGTACATAGTGACAGCTGGGGGATTTGTTCTCAAAGGGAGACACCTTACGGCATAAATATTATTAATACTAGCCATAGGTCAAAGGTTGAGATTTATTTTAAAAGTAGTTATGTCAATTTTGTCATTTTAATTATATTGGCTAATTAAAAAATTTCCATATGGACATTGATTATGATTTTTTAGGCATGTGTATTAGTAAGTCATTTCATTGTAACAAAACCAATTCAAAGGTTCAGAATCTCCATGATTAATAATATATATATATATATATATATATATATATATATATATATATATATGATGATTAATGTCCACTAAGACCAATGAATTTTATTGGACCTTTAAAAAATTCTAAATGTGATTCTTCAAAATCTTATTTCTATGATAAAAAAGAAGGGAAAGAAGCGCACCAAGATCATTATAGTTGGGTTGGCTTAAGAAGTCAAGAAGATTGGAAGTGTAGCAGAGGTTAGGGAAATGAGAGCGGATGTGAGTAAGATTTGGTACTTTAAAAGGAACTGTTTTTCATCTTCCACCTTCTTAGTATCACAAAACTGATAGATTCTATTGTCTAAGGGAGTCTTGGGAGTAGACCGCCGCCTAGTTTCACTGCAAAACTCATGAGAATTAGTTCTTATCCTAGAGATGTTAATTTTTTTTCTTAGTGTTGGTCAAAACAAAGAGATAATTCTGGTTTTCAAGGGTGGGGTTGATCACCTCCTTATAGTATCTTAGCTTCCTTTTATCTTCTAGCTCCTTATCCTACCACCATTTATCCTTAAATTTGGAGGTAATAGAATCTTTGACACTATCCTTGTTTCCCATGATAATCTCCTCCTTTATTCCCTAGTGGTTGAGCCAAGACTTGCCATTTTTATGTCACCCACGCTTGAGGCTAATGTGGGGGTTTTGACTAAAGTTAGAAGCAATCTTGGGAAGCCTCGTGGATCCCATGTTGTAAAGCTTCTTCTTATACATCAAATACTTAAAAATAGTAGTGATTTCAGTGGGGAAATGCCAACTTCTATCAATAGGATAGGATAGAGATTATTTCCCTAGATATTAAGGTTGTAGGTTATGAATTTCTTTTAAGCCATCTCAATATTTCTCGACGACTCTTAAGATATACTACAACCCCAAACTTCATATCCTTATAATTAATTTATTTTCGTACTACTTCTTTTTATAATTAATAATAATAACCATTTAAAATAAAATTATAACTTAGTTAACTTTTATGATTTTTAAAATTTTAATTATAAAATATATTATGAGTAAGTATTATATTTATTAATATTTTCTGGTTATTTAATACGGATAATTACAATAATGTATTTTATATAATTAAAAATCAAAGTAAAAAATAAATTCTAAATAATATAAAGGAAATCAGGAAAAAAATTATATATTCTAAAAAAATTATATAAAAAATTTAATTTAAAATTTTAAAATTTAAGAAAATAAAACATAAATGTGGCATAATTTTTTTTTTTTTCTCTTTCTTATACATGGTGTACCTTGAGAAATGGTGTACCTTGAGAAATGTTAATTAAACTAACTCTAAATTACGAACAATGCAAAGAAAGTCCAAAAGAAGGCATGTAACTTAAGAATTTATGCAGGAAATTTGATTTAAAATTTCATATTTTAAAAAAATAATTATAGTTTTCCTTAAAAAAAAATATGTTGTTTTACATGGGGAAAAATAGTTCGTATTTGTGGTGGAGTTAAATGAGGTGATTTTTGGATTTTATTATATAAGGATTCGATGATAAATTTTTTATTAAGTTATAGTATTTGACGGAAAAACTTAATATTATATCAAAATTCTAAAATATTAATTTAATAAATTAAAGATATAATTTTTTGATAAATTACATTTTAAAAAAGTGAACTAGACTTTTGTTTTCTCGTGCAAGTTCGTCCATAGAATCCCACAAGCAGTGCCTCTGTTAATTCCAAATGGTTTGTGCTTTGCTCTTTCCTCACACTTCCATCACTTCCATCTTTGGTGACCATGTGCTTTAGCGAAAGATTGTCCTCGATTTGCAGTCGTCGTAATGAGGAAACCATGCATATTGTGGAGTCACGAACTAGATGCCCTGACTTGTGTACTCGATGACTAGAAACATCAGCGCATCGAAGGAATTCACCATGTTTGCTGATGGGTTATTTGGCTCCATGGTGTTTACATTGAAATGAATGAGCTCCTTTTGGGAAGGAAAAGAACGACCTTGCTTATGTTTTTCAATGTGGTATAACATGAGATTTATTGATTGACTCGATGAACGATATGGCATTGTCTATGGGTTTTGATAGATTTTATGAATTCAATAAATGTGTAGGGATGTTATATGATTTGTAGAATAGTTGGTTTGTATAGAGTTTTTTTTATTAGGTTAGGTTTTAGATTCAAATATTAGGGGAGGGACGGAGGGCACTAGTGGATAGTGGGGTTACAATGTTCCAAGAGTATTCATGTGCTATTAAGTCTTACAAATTTTCAATTCAAATATTATCAGGAGGGGTCGAGGGTGACGCTAGATTATGGGGTTACATTATTCCAAGGAATGTCCATGTTCCACTAAGTCTTACACAATCTTAGACATAACTCAATTATCAAAACAATAATGATGATTATTATATTCTACATAATCTCAAGATGGGTTAATGACAATGTAAACATGAGAAAACAACATTTTCGTAATATGGGTTAATGACAATATAAACATGAGAAGACAACACTTTCTTTGTTAAGAGATATGATTTCAGATATTTTTAAATATTGTATAAAAAAATATATTTTAAATTTTGAATATATGTTATGACTATATATATATATATATATATATCAATGATGAATTTGTATTGTCTATTTAAAGTAATTAGAAATATGTGTGTGTTATTTGGAAACATCATTAAGTTAAGAAGTGGATAATAGAGTTGAGGCTTCTGTGATCCATATCAAGTTTACAAAAGATTTTTCGGCGAAAATCACATGAACTATCATTTTCCGACGCGTTTCGAACCAATTTGTCTTGACGATGAACCACACTGGTTGGTTCGAAACGCGTCGGCAAATGATAGTTCATGTGATTTTCGCCGAAAAATCTTTTGTAAAGTGGATAATATTGAAAGGCATTTGAAAATATTGATGAGTTAAGAAATGAAGAAATTCAACTATTTTTTGTTAATTTTTCTTCTAAATTTAATGATAATTTTGTGAAAGATTATAATTCCACCTAAATGATGAAAATTTTGATATTGAATTTAATACATGGTTGTGTAAAACATACATATTTCTAAGATAGTAAATATGAGTGTAAATCATACACAAATAATGTCTGCACATTTCAAAACACACATGCATTTTTTTTAAACATAAAACCATTTGTGCACATTTTAAAGCAAAACTGGCATAATTTTCAAAGTAAAATAATGTGAAACATTCTAAAACATGCCTACATTATTTTTAATAATAATAAAAAAAGCATGTTAGTAATTATATCTCAACTTTTTATCCTATTTATTTTGGAGATTTTTCACTTCTTAGAAAAGTATTGAATAACTCTATAGGTTTATCTTATAAGTATATTATGTTTATACATATATATTTGTTTTTTTTAAAGAATAAAAAATAATACTTGAACTATTATTGATATATCTAACCACTAGATACTCTCTTTAATGGAGATATTTGGTAAAGATCAATTCAATATATGAATTATTTTCATGGAGAATTGGTGATCACCATGGTTGGGTATCTTTTATAGAGAACTGGTGATCACCATAGTTGTGTATTAATTTGTCTCAATAGATGAAAGTATGTCTATAATATGGGTAGTTTTTTGGTTTTCATGGTTAGGTTGATGTTAGGCCATGGAGTATAATAAGTTCCTAGTCAATATGAGTTATTTCTACTAGTATTTTCGAGTTGGTATCTAATAAATAACAATTGTATGACTGGAGAAACATGGACGCTTTATTTTGGTTTTGAGGTGGATAGCTTGTTTTCTATTTTTGATATCATCAAGGGTTGTCATTTTATGTATAAGATGAGAGCAATATGACTTAAGTTATGATGTGTCAAAGCTAGTAGGTTTGGTCATTGTGGAGAAAATTTGTCTTAACTATGAAAGTGCATCTTTGCGATTAGGTGTATAGGCTAAATTGGCCATCGAATTTGCTTGGGCATGAGTACTTCCCTAAAGTGGGAGGTTGTACTATCATACATGGAGTCTTCACCAGTTATATTTGGATGTGCATTCTAGATGATGTTATGGGATTGAACAAGAACAACAAGGAGAAGTGTCAGGAAAGAGTGGGTCTATTTGTTGGACTAGTAGTTACGAGTAAAAAAAATTACACATGTAGGAAAAGTGAAAATATTTTTGATTGCATCAAGAAGGATAAGGGTGGAGATGTTGTTTTGGATGAAATAGAGAATTCTTTTGAGTTTGATCAAAGGGAAGATGGTGACAATTTTTATGGTAATAACATAGATTGATTATAGCAATAGTGGAGATTGTCTAATGGTGGAAAAATAAAGTAAAGAAAGGAAAATTACGTGACATGCATTGAAAAAAACCATACTTGACCATATTATAATGTGAATCACACCATGTAGTTGTAGCAAGTCTGTGATGTTATGTTTTTTGATGTATTTTCTTTCAAATGTTTGAGGTAGTACCTGGTATCTTCATAAGATAGAGTATTTATTGTATATACCAATGTTTATGTAACATGTAAATCACATATTGTTGTAAGACCTAATTTACCCCTTTTCCATGTGTTCTTGATGACTTGGATAAATTGTCTAGTTTAGTAACCTCTACCATGGAGCTCCTTAACATTCACAGTGGAGAATGTTGAATGTAGACTTTAGGAGGTGAAGTTGTTTATTCAAGGAAAACTCATCAATAATTTGAATGAAACATGTACATAAAGAACATTTTTATTAGACTAGCAGTAGTAGTGGTTAGGTACCAATGCATTATGGTGGATGGGTGTTACTTTATATGGACATCGATAGCTGGGTTATGTTTGCATTATCAACATATAAGATATAAGTACTAGACTGGATTATGTATACTTTGCTAGCCAAGGGTTCTTTGATTGATAGTGAAGAATTTGTTATATAGAAGAAGATGCTGATAAAAACCTCCAATAACAAAAATTAAGAGAGTTAGATGTTAAGAGAGAAAATTAGGAGAAGTAGATGTTAAGAGAGTTTGTTGGAATGTGTAGCCACTACTTGAGACGAGTGTTATCATATATGTCGTTGTAATGATTATTGATCATTATTACATAGAGTTGGTATATATGTAGATATTTTGTTCTTAGTTTGTAAAAGGTTGTCAGAACTAGTTGGATGTGAGAGGATCTCTCTAATTAGACGTTTCCTAAAACAACATACACTTGAAGTTGATATATTATCTTTATAATTATACAATTATATATATATATATATATATATATATATGTATATGTGTGTGTGTGTGTGTGTGTGTGTGTGTTTGTAATGATTATTGATCATTATTAGGTAGAGTTGGTATCTATGTAGAGAGTTTGTTCTTAGTTTGTAAAATATTGTTAGCCGTGGTTAGATGTGAGAGATCCTCTCCAATTAAATGCTTCGTAAAATAATGTACCCTTAAATTTGAAATATTCACACTTTTTGGGTATGTGTAAATAAGTATCCATTCTCCTACATATCACATGTATAATAGCATAGATAAAACCTACAAATCACATGGGCAAGAGTAACCCCATCTCTTCCTAGAGCAGAGCTCCAGGTATGGAAACTCTCTGGTTGTGGCTCTGCATGCTACTCCTGAGATCTTTTGTTCTGCCTCGAAGGCTCTGAGACTTTTATAACTTATTGAGCAAGGGATTTGGAGGGTAATCTGCCCTATCCAAGCTCCAGTTTGTACAATGACATTTTATGTAAATTAATCACTAGATTTTGGGTCGACTACAGTTCTTTGTCCATCCCTATGTTTGTATATACAGTTTTCTGCACAAAGCATGAGTTGTTTAGTTCTACAGACCACCCTTTTTATGAGAAATATGTATTATTTCGGTTGGTAGAGTTTCCTATTGTTTTTAACCTGACAGGGGAATTCCGTTCCATGGCATCCCTGTTCAGGAACTTTCAAACTCTTTAATCTATGATCTTCAGTTTTTTTTCCACACAACTTATCTTCAAGTTTTGCTCTCTATTAATGATATGGTTGAACGCACAGCTTTATGGTGTTAAATATTCATTCTATATTTTGGTTTGCATGTAATCTTGTTGTTTTCTTTCCGCTTTTGCGCTGGCCTGAGTCAGGCTCTTCCACACGTCCTGTAATCCTTCCTATTCCTTTTCGAAACTACATGGTTCTGAGTTTGGCACGACGTGGCGAGGTCAGGATGGTGAGTTTGTAACCCCACCCAAAACTACGGCTCCTCCTCTCTCAACTACTAGCTTCCTAGGGTCTTTCCTCTGCTGGTCTTGGTAAGGGCAGTCTCCAGCCGCCACACTTCTCACTTAGCTCATCTTTACAGTATTTACCAACACTATCACGGAAGCCTGTAGAGTTTCCTGGTTTATAAATAAAAGCATCTTCGTGGCTAGGCACGAGGGTTATCCCACTTTGAATACTTATGACAATTACAAAAATCATGATTTCAACCTAAGAATTTGTTTCTACTTGGAAAATACCGGCGCGACACTCGCTCTATTTCAGGCTAGTCTATGTTGCCTCGATTACCCTTATATGATTGCTTAGGGTTCCCTTGAACATTTGTTTAGTTTTTGTTGTTAGCCTGAGGATATTTCTTTCTCATCCTGTATTCAGGTTCTAAGAATTTCGGTTATCTTGTAAAATAAATTCCTTTACAGCAAAACTATTTTTCTTGGTTTTCCCTACTACATACAGTCGACAATCGAGTCTACCAGTTTGTATACATCTTGAGTCTGAGAAATAATTTTATTTCCACCGATATGGTTACATTACAGGATGTGGGTCTTTTCTTTACTGACTGTCCTCGGTCATTAGAAAATAAAAAACTTCTCATCACCCTATCGTGTACTTTTACACTCAATTCTATAACACTGCCACTTACAGGAATTAACTATTCTCTTTTCTTTTTTTGAATTAAGGCAGAACCTCATACCTGTGTTGTCCTCCGCACTACACTTCCGCTTCTTGTTTTCTTGATATGGTCAACCTGCTTCACTGTAGCTAGTCCTCCACCCGACCATGAAACTGTCTTCCAAGACCAGTCTCCCCCCAGCTTACTCAAAGACAACTGTCTTTGCTAGTTGCAGCGCTCTGCGCTCTTACCATCTGATCCTCACCAGACTTGGTAAGCAACCCCTTTCCCCACTGCCTGTCCTCTACAGCACAATCCTCTCCTTTTTCCCCCTTCTCCCTTTTTCCTGGAATCCATTCCACGGTTAGGGAGGGGAAAGGTGGTTAGGGTTTGCAACCGTTTCTTTATTATTATTTTTTTCTTTTAAATGTCTTAACTCCTTAGAAGTTACATATCATCCCTGTTACTGGGAAATTATTCCACAATTCCATTTCTGAAATAAAATAAATATTAATTAATTGATTCATGCAACAGATAATAATCATCATCCTTTCATTTATGTCCTTCTTTTAACTGAGGTAAATAAAAATATTTACAATAGTCTGGGGATATGACATCTCTATCATTCTTTCCATATGTCAAGATTTGGCAAAGCCAGTGTAAGATTTGGAAAAGCCAGGGCAACATCAACTGTCCGTGGCAGATTCTGTTTCAGTCAACAATTTTGACATTGGTTTCAATCTTGATTAAATATAAATTACACAAAAAATGTATATAATAACCTAACAATTAGAGATCTCGTTAGTACCATAGAATGAAAAGGTATCAATTCATGTCAAACCACCAATTTCCTATTTAACTTTAGAAATGAAACTTGTATTAATGATATATGTGCATGCATATTGTTCATAAGAATTTTTTTTGGAAAATCTAAGAATGTCTAAGATTTATGTTACATAAGATGTCAAAAATCTGTATGAGAAGAAAAATTATATCGCCAATAACAATATTGCATACCAAAAGAAAATCAATACAGGATAGATTTCTTTTTATCACAAACACAATCACATTTCTAGTAACAACATTGTAACATCAATGAAATCTAATGTGTGCTATATTTATTTCTAGAACAAATAACTAAATTTACAAAAGCATTTTTCATTTTGAAAGAAATATAGTGCATGCTAAATTTCCTTCCAGCACAAACAAAATCACAATGAAAGATGAAATAAATTTAATGAGTGTCTTATTTCCTTATACAACAAACACAAACACATGAAAATATTGTAGGATGAAAGAGATCTACCACATGCTAGATTTACTTTAGCACAAACATAAACATATTTCCAACAACAATAGTATGGGGCAAAAGAAATCTAGCACATGGAAAATTTTCTTCAAGCACAAACACAAGCACATTTCTAATAACAACATTGGAAGATGAAATAAATCTATCACATGTTATATTTCCTTCTAGCACAAAAACAAGCACATAACAACATTGAAGGGTGAAATAAATCAAGCACATAACAAGGTTGAAGTGTGAAAGAAATTTAATGTGTGCTAGATATATATCGAGCACAAGCACAACCATATTTCCAATAACAATGTTGCAAAAAACACAATATAGTGAATGTTACATTTTCTTCTAGCACAAAACAAACACATTGTCAATAAAAACATTGCAAAGTGAAAGAAGTTAAATGTTTGTTATATTTTCTTCTAGCACAAACACAAGAACCTAAAAATATTTTAGGCTGAAAGAAATATAACATGTTCTATATTTATTTTCAAAAAAAACATAAAAATATTGCTAAAAACTTTGTATGAGAAAATAAATCTAGCACTAGCCCAAACACAAACACATTGCCAATAACAAAATTGGAAGGTGAAATAAATGTAATGCATGCTAGATATCCTTCTTGTGTAAACAGAGCATGCTAGATATCCTTCTAGTGTAAATAGAGCATGTTGGATAACCTGTTAGGGTGAAATAAGTCTAGCGCATGTTTCCTTGTTGATCCATCATAATGGCTATGGACTAGGATGGTTATAAGCCTTCAATGCAAGTTTGTTGACCAAATCTATTTCTATGAGTTTCACTCGTGACCTTGAGTCACAGAGGACATCATTTTTTATCTTTTCTACCTATATCTTTATATGGAATAGTTTGTCAACTTCCTTATATTCCTATTACCAAAGGATACTTAGATTCACCCCACTATGCAGTGATGTACAAAAAATTTCCACATCCATATCCAAGTTGTTTTCTACATGGTTGCTCAAATTTGTGGCTATGATATTTTTCTTCTTCACATCCTTCTTATAGTTCTTCATGTTGAGCTCTAAATGAAATTTATGGCACTTCTCCTCTATGTGACCATCAATGTTGCAATGGTTGTAGCTGTGGTTGCTAGGATATTTTCTTTGGTGTATTATGGTTGTTTTATTCTTGTTCTTACCCTCTTTCCACTTCTTATTCCCCTCCTTATAAGCTTCCTAGTGTTCCTTTAAAATTCAACCACTTGACTACCCTTTCTTCAGGCCTATGTTTTCCAAGTATTTTTCTTATACACAAGCCTCATCCACCACTCTAGGTTTGAACAACATCACCTTCTTTCACATATGGCATGATATAATCCCCCTACATAGTTGAGGAGTACATTTAGTTTCTTTGAAGAGATACCAAACATTATTTCCATCTTCCTAAATTATGTGGTGCACTCTTTACACTCTCCCCCAATGTCTTCATGAATCAATTCCAATGGATCCACTAGTCATCTATAGACTTGATAAGGTAGAGTTAGAACTTTATGAGAGTATTAAAATACTCATGCTTATTTATTGTAGGATTCCCCTCCAACCTAAGTATTTTCATGTGGATTTCCCACAAAGTTAGGGTATGGCCCTCTAATTTCAAACAAGTAAATAAAATTTTCATTTTCTCCCCATATGGTGAACACTAAAAAAAAAAATATAACTATCATAACTGATAAAAATGCAATTAACTCAGAAAAATATATAAATCACACATAAAAATCAGAGGCACAATATTGGCGGAAAAAAGGCTGAAGCCTTACGTATTCTCTCTCATTACACATTACAATAATAATTGAATATAGTGTTACAAATAAATAGATGAGAGACAGTGTTCTCAAGATAGTGCGTGCTATCTTAGACAGCTTTGGTTGAGATAATTTCTCACCAGACACACCAATATAGGAGTTACCTAAACTAACTCCTATCTTAGAGGAACAACCCAAGAGTTAGGCACAAATTCCCAACTTGGAATTTTTAATTAATTAATTAATTTTTGGATTTATTATTGTTTTATGAGAGAGGCTAACATTCCCCCCTTCAATGATAAATCCAAAATAAGAACGAGGAGTCATCTTCCAAGTTCTCATGTTGATCCTCAAAAACATTTCCTGAAAAAAACCGCCAAATTTGGATGCTGAACAAACCGCAATATGAAGAGACTGAGTCAGCTGCATGATTGATTCATCTCATAGAGACGCTTGACAACTCCATCATGTGCCAAGCCGCAAAAGGATCCAACTGTCCTTTGCTTGAAAACAACATCTGGTGTCCACTGACACAATTTGATGAACGCCCACTGGCGTGTTTGCTGATGATGATTGCCCACTGGCTGAAGATGTCGAAAAACAACTCAATGTTGTTTTTGCTATGATGAAAGCTGCTCACTGCTGCTTTGGCTGTCGATCGCCCACTGGCGAATTTGCTGATGCTCATTGCTGATGACAAATGCCCACTGGCTGATGAAGATGCCCACTGGCTGATGAAGATGCCCATTGGCTGCTTCGCTGATGTTGTCGAGATTTTCAGTCTGACAACCACTTGCCAATTTCATTGACATTTTCCCCCCTTTGTCAGCTGAAAGGAGAGACAATCTTCTCCAAAATATCTTTGAACTCCCCCCCTTCAGGTGTAGGAGAGTTTCACTGTTGTACTCCCTCATTCAACTGCATGAGAGTACCATCATCTGTTCACTGCTGGCTGCACTATGTGTGATTGTAGTCGGTTGTAGAACTGAGACAATCGTTTGACTGTGGATGACCATTCCCAAGGATCAATCCATTCATAATGTATCTTCAATCTGCCTGATTTTTGTTGGTTGCGACATTTTTCTGAGGAATGATTGGGCTTGCCACAATGGCAACAAGGATGGAGATCAAAACATTGATCTTCCATATGACCGGTTCTTTGACAATGAGAACACTTTGATTGGACTTCAACTTTAGGTTGCGTGCAATTCTGTTTGTCGGCAACTTTCGCAGAACCTGCTGAGGTGAGTGGTTCAAGAAATCCTGCACTCACAAACTTAATTGGCTTGGAATAATCTGGGATTTGTAAGTTGGTGTCATCAGGAACATATCCTAAGCCTCGTCGATTCTTGTTATTTTGAATCTCTTCCCAGGGCTTGATGATGGGTTTGGAAGAAATTTGCTCATGAACGACTTCGACACTTGAAGTTGTTTGGATGAATGACTTATCATCTGGATGGTTCAAAGACTTGAAAGTATCACTCTTTTCTTGCAATTCATTCCTTTGAAGTTGGGACTCAAGTTGAAGAAACTCAATGGTTTCATGTGTTTGTTGTAGATGCCATGAAATATCAGCAAGAGTTTCTTTGTTGATGTGCACCATGTCTTCATCACTGGAGATGATCAAACTGTGAAGAATGTTTAACAACTGAATATGTTGTGCCATCTGAACTTGCTCACTTGAAATCAGGCTCTCTTGTTGTAGATGTCGTGCACTTGATTTTGTTTCACTTTACTTGAATGACAGGCTCGCTTGCTATGGGAGTTGACTGTCACGCTCGCTTGAGTTGTTGCTTATTGTACCTGCTGAGAACACTTGCTAGAACTTTCTGGAATTCACGCTCGCTTGCAGGAGATATGAACTTGTTTCTTATTTGCTTTAGAATGAAAATTCATGCATTCAATAGAGTCTGCTTAAAGGAAGGGTGTCGAACACTGTCGAAAATGCACCCAAAAAAGCTTACAATGGTTTTAATGACTCACATAAAACAAGGAATTCACTTGTCTTAATTTGACTAAGTTAAAGAGAATGGACGTGCTTGACTTATGATCAAATCAAAACGTGGGTGTCGGTTTCAACCGATAATGCACCCGTACAATTCAATGTAATAGGAATTTGATTCACAAGTTCTTAAATTTGTTTGCAAGAATGTTGATGTACACTTTGCTTTGAAACGTTGGAGTTTGCAGATTCATGAACTTGATTGTATTGAGTGAATTTTCGTTTGTTGAGGTAGAATGCCGATGTTGAAAACATTGATTATTTGTTGTAGTGTTGTTCTTGTAGCTATGTGTTGTGCTTGCTTTATGTATGCGATGAAATTATTGATGTGTCACAATTAGACACAGATCGAAAAGCAAAAACATAAATCCATAAAACACATGCGCCATGAAGCACACATAGTGTACCTTAGATCCCCTTATTCAATTTCGGGCAGATCTAGGACACATCAACACTAAAAAATGATATCTTTATTAATCACTGAGTACATCTGAAGCAATGATAATGCCAAGCTGACAACCCTTTGAAACAACTCGCCTTCAAAATCTGAATGGATAGTGACACGATCCCTCTCAAAGTAAAACAATACTTTGAATTACAACAACTTTCCCTTATCACTCCAAATACAAAATAATACACTTATATCTCCACAAAATATTCTTCAAATTTACAAAATGTAATGCACCTTATCCACTCATCTTCTTTCTTATGTCACTCCTTATATCTCCCCAAAGCACTCCAAAAAAAACATTTTTACACATTAAATAGCATACCTCATTACAAAAAATTTAAAAAATATTATCCACTCCTTATCTCTCCAAAAAACACTTTAACTAAGTCATGCCCACTTAAAACTCAAACATAATAAAAACTCCGCTTCACATTACACCACTCATCCTTTTTTGTGCATAGGGCTTAAGAAAAATATAAGTAAAAGGTTGTAAACTCACGTTTTGGAAATGCCCAATTTCCCAAGCGTAAAACCTTTAAAAAGATTACTCCATTTGGACGTGTTGCTGCCCCAGGCCGATGTTCATAAGGCACAGAATGTATTGCAGATTGCAATGGTTCGTTTGGAGGAAGAGTTTAGGAATCTTTTGCTCCTTCACAGTGAACCTCTGGATCCCGAGCTGGTTCTCAATCCGGCCTCAATGGCCTCTTTCAGGTCTCTCAATGAATCATATAGGGATCGCCCATCTCATAGTTCTGATGATGATGAAGCTGAGGAGTGGTGAGAACAGATGTGAACTTTTCAGGATCTACTGGAGCTGCACTATCTGGATCGTCAATGGCTGGACCAAGCGTGGTTCCGGAGGCTAGTACAGTTTCAACTCCTTTCAAAACAGATGCATCTACGTTAGGCTCTTATGGACCAATGGCTGGAACAAAACGCAGGTTTTGTGAAACTCCCCAATCAGTTTATAGAGATAGAGCAGCAGAAAAGCGTATTCTTTATGGATCATCGTCTGCTGCAGACAGTCTATTAGACGTGGAGCCTACAGAGAAAAGTCTTGGAAGTCAAACACAACAGAAGGTTGATCCTCGGTTTGAGACTCAATCTGGAGACAGTTATCGAATTGTTATACAGAAGAAGGCTCTGGCACAGTGGGGTCCTCTACGCCATGTTTGGGTCATTAAGGAGAGGAACTCTGGCATATCACACAATTGCCAAGCGCAGATAGTCATTCTTCAACACGTTGCACCACAACTTCATCAGGCAAACTATTCCTCAGGTGTTGAAGCTCTTGGTCGGTAGTTGTGTTTGGCAGCAAAAGACCATCTTTGTTCCCAGCACAAAGATGGCCAACAATCCTGCTGCCTCCTATAGATGTCTTCACAACAGGAATGACATTTGCACTGTTGTTAATTAGTACTGCATCTACTTCATCAGCGATAGCAACTGCATCTACAACTAGTACGCCACTTTATGGTTTTGCTAGAGTTACTGCATCTAGTGCGGTCCAAGTGTCATCTGCTGCTACTGTTGGAACAACTTCAGGAAACACAGGATCTGCAGTGATAGCTTCATCGCTTCG
Source organism: Pinus tabuliformis (assembly GCA_031772625.1). Lineage (NCBI taxonomy): Eukaryota > Viridiplantae > Streptophyta > Pinopsida > Pinales > Pinaceae > Pinus > Pinus tabuliformis. The sequence continues at coordinate 1,270,949,260 of CM062818.1, read as the reverse complement.
TACACCTCAAATTCCCTCTGAAATAACTGGAAAAACTGTTGAGGACATTATCAAAGATTGGAATTCTGAGTTACAAGAGCGTACTACAAAATTCCGAAAGCAAGCTGAGGCTTTAGCAGAATGGGATCGGAGGATCTTACGGAATCGAAATGTACTTATAAAGTTGGAGAGTGAAGTTGCTAAAGTGGTAGAGTCACAACATAGCTTGGAAAGACAACTTGAGCTGATTGAGACTCATCAACAACAGGTAGAAAAGGCCTTACAAAGCATGGAAGAAGAGGCTGAGAGGATATACTGAAGAAGATGAAGTTGCATCAGTTAGAGATTTAATGTATGAACAGGCAGAGTATATTGAAAGAGAAATGGAGCAGATGGGAGAACAAATTAAGCGAATAATAGAGACTGTAAATGCAAATCAGGGTGGGGACTTGGATAGCTCCGATTCTTACGTCAACTCGAACTGTCTTGCGGCCAACAGTCAGGCATGGCGACGATTCATGGAATAAAAAAATCAAAGATTGCGAAGATAAATGAAGCCTCCCCGATACAGAAATCCCTCCTGGTCAATCTGAATTGAGCTGTAACTGAACAGTGTTCTCGCAGATTTTAAGACTGAAGCTAAAAACACGTTTTGGAACACATAGATCAATGGACAGCGGCAACGATGTATGTCTTTACACTGACTCTACCCTTTGCAGTATCAGTTTACTGGGCTTATGCAGATACACAGTCCCTCAAATGTACTCACTGCAGCAATTTTAAAAAAATGGAGAATACGCTGTCCAGAACGCAGAGCAAACAGCTCTTGAACGCAAGCGCATCTCAGCTCTAAGAATTTTATCACAAGACAACACACAGGCCTCTAACTCTACAGCTCTGATACCACATGATAAAAATGCAATTAACTCAGAAAAATATATAAATCACACATAAAAATCAAAGGCACAATATTGGCGGAAAAAAGGCTGAAGCCTTACGTATTCTCTCTCATTACACATTACAATAATAATTGAATATAGTGTTACAAATAAATAGATGAGAGACAGTGTTCTCAAGATAGTGCGTGCTACCTTAGACACCTTTGGTTGAGATAATTTCTCACCAGACACACCAATATAGGAGTTACCTAAACTAACTCCTATCTTAGAGGAACAACCCAAGAGTTAGGCACAAATTCCAACTTGGAATTTTTAATTAATTAATTAATTTTTGGATTTATTATTGTTTTATGAGAGAGGCTAACAATAACCAATTATTTAATTTTAAATCATCCACGTCACCTTGTACAACTTGATATCCACCTTCACTTCCATCTTGAAGAGAGAATGTGAATGGTCCATGATGCTCAAACTTAGGTACTCTTTTTCAATTTTCCTAGACATCTCCAAACATCTCGAGTTTATTGCTTAGAGATACCATGAGGAGGCTAACATTATATTTTATTTTGTAACTTGCACTTCTAGTCGTACAAGCCATCCTTCTACCATATCTCAAAGGCTATTATAGACTAATTCATTGGCCACTGCTAGGCCCTTATGACCTTCTACTTAAATTGATCCCATCCCCTACAATTTCCCACAAAATACCCAAAGAAACTTGTTTTGTTACCAATATGATCTGTAAAAAGCCATGGATAGTCCATTGGATACTTCATCACAATAGACCTGTGAAAATAAAATAAAATCTATACTATGAAGGATTACTTATTTTTAAATTATATATTTTTTATTATTTTGTTGTTGTTTATGAATGTGATTAATAATATGCAAAAAAATGGAGAACATATAAATACAACCACTCACAAAACCATAATAAACACCAAGCTACTCTCTAGGAAACCCTTTTAGGATAAAACCTAGCTAGAAGGTGAGGATACTCTAATTTCTTTTTTATAGAATGGAAATTATGCAAGTTAAAGAAGGAACCCTCTATGGAGTTTCTTGAGACTTTTGGCTCGTGGGCTACTACATAATACAAACCTTGTCTATTATGCTTTCTCTCTATCCACTCAACCACTCTAATCCACTATGGAACAAAATGCAATAAAATAGAATTCAATCCATTTTCAATGAGTAATGGTGGATGAGATGGCATCCTCTTGAATTATGTTGGTTAGTGAGAACAAATCAACTTTCAAGAGGCATAACTTTTGCATCTAGAAACTGATTGATGTGATCCTTGCACCATTGAAAATACATTTGAGTGCCAAACAACATCATGATGTCTAAAACTTAATTCAGAAATCCGTCCTTATGCCCTCCCCCCACCCCCTGCCCCCCCACACACAATAAATCGTCATTTAAGTCCTCAAAAGTAGCCTTGGACGTTTTTAGACCTCATTTCTCCAAACTAAGTCCTACTGATAAAACTGCTCCTACAAGATGATTCCTTCAATTTTTCATTTTAAAAGCATTGATATGGATGAAAAATTATATAATCATTGAATATGATCACACAAGTAAGAATGTCCCTTCAAGAGGGTTTTGGAGTGTTTTAAGGAATCATGTATCCCATAAAACGTATTAGGCTTATTTAGGGAATGAGGAACTATTTTCCTCCTTACATGGTCAATTCCCTAATAGCTATCCCTACTACATGAAAAATTCTAATGGGACCCATATCCCACTTCTTTCAAAAATATCCCTTTAAAAGGTCTCACGTTTTAGTTGAAGATCCTAATCATTATCCATTAGCTCAAGAATCTTTGTTTAGGGTCTAATCCCTAGCATTTCTCCCCATCCATGGTGAAACCTTGGAGACCCATCACTAATGAACAAAGCATAATAATGGTACTCATATATCACTTGAGGGACAATGATAATCTATAGTAGACATGTAATATGGACTATAGCATTGTTTATGGACCTTGATCCCGAAAGGCTTAATTTGGGGCCAAAGGGCCTTATTTCCCTCTCATAGTCATGGCCAATGCCTTAAGAACCATCCCTAGCAGATAATACCTTAGAATGATAACCATATTCCACTAGAAACCCAAAGATTACCTTTAAGGGTCTTTTCATCTAGTTTGCGCAAAGTTCATGGCGAGTTAGCACTAAAGATCATCTATGATATAATCCCTTTATTTTCCTCCCTTGAATTTTGGTTAAGGCCTTGAAACTCACTCCCCCATTACAAAAAAACTCTAGGTCACATCCATTTCCCTCTTGTATTTAAAAGATGCACTTTGAATTATTTATGTTGTGGTTCAAAGCCTTAGTCATGGCCCATTAGCCCAAGAATATTAATTTAATGCATAGTTTCATCAAATTCTCCTTTAATCATGGTTTTGGGAAAATTTTAGGAGTTGAATTGACTAAATTTCTATGTTTAGAAAAAAAATCATTAATTTCCATTTTTCCTAAAAATGATTTGTCCAAATTTTATAGGATAAAATCATTTTACATTAAAAATTGCCAAAATTTTAGCGAGACTATATAACATTATTAGAAATTTAAATATTTTTACAAAAATATCACCAACCATTTTACAATTTGCATGTTAGGCACTAGTAAAATTCCACAATATTTCTATATTTTAAGATAAATTTCCATCTTTAAAATTTCCCAATGGTAATTTGAAAACCCATCCTTAATGCACAAATTCTTATAATGGTACTGAAATCTTATATAATGGTACTGAAATCCTACTTTAAACTAAATAGAGAAATGATCTACTACACAATGCATGTTGTATAGTTTCTTTGTTTTATTCATAGTCCTTGGTTCTTAGAAGCTCCAACTTAAACTTAAGTGTATTATTTTTTTCCCATATCCACTATCAAGGCCCTGGAACCCACCTATAATATTGAGGGTTAGATTCAAATCCATTTGAAATCTACACAGGTACTCCACGTGGGATTTTATGGACGAAGTTGCAGGAGAAGGTGAAGTAGGACCAGCATCGAAGGAGTGAGCAACTGCAAAATTCGAGGGGATAGTCCAGCTGGCATACAGGACGGAGACCACGGGCGACGAGAATGGATACACCTGGCGCAGATGTTTCGTGAACAGATGACGGCACCATTTTCAAGTCGATTTCATATCAAGTAGGAGCCAATTGGGACCTTTCTTTACGCATGGATCAATTTTGGCCGTCCACGTCATTGTGAGTGAAATTTTTTATCACAATATTTTCGTGATACAGAAAAGACAGAACTCCGGTTCACTCCGTGTCGATAGGAACTGATAACGAGTTTCCATTATACCAGGTCTATGTTCATTCTGGTCCCTGCGCGACCAAAATGATTGGAAGTTAAGTTATTTGTGTTTTAATTTTTTATAATATTAAATTTATTTTTATATTTAAAAAATATATATATAATAGTTCACAAAATTTTATTTTAAATTTTGAAAAATAATTTTACTGTGTTTATTTTATTTTAAGTTTTTGAAAATACCATATTTTAAATCAAATTTCCTTATATCCTATGTAAATTTTACTGTGTTTAAGAAAAAAATAATATTTATAAATTTACTTAGATGTGTTTATTTTTATTTTTTGAAAATACCATATTTTAAATCAAATCTCCTTATATCCCATGTATATTTTACTTCGATGTGTTTAGTTTTTTGTGTTTTTTTTTTTTTTAAATGTGATATTTTAAATCATATCTCTTAATATCCTATGTAAATTCGTAAGACACTGGTCTTTTAGGTTTTCTTTGTATTATTCTAAATCAAATTTCTTAGTATCTTATATAATTTTTAACATGCATGGCCTTTATGGAATTTTTTGCATTATTGGTATCTGTTTTTATTATTATTATTTATGATATAAATTTTATTATAAAATTTGGTTTAATTTATATAAATATATTTTTTAATTCAAGGCTCAAATATACAATTGGATAATTTTTCTTTTTGTTTTAGTTATTTATCAACAATACAAGCGAAGAGGGTGTCCACATGTCGGAAATTAGAGCAAGCTCGATTTTTCATGGAAGATAAATGGAGTGCGTGAAGGCCGGGCGGGCTCTGTACTCAGCCCACTTGCCAAGTGGTGATCTCGATGTACACCCCAGGGTAGTCGTACTTAGTGTTCGAACACCCTACCGAGGTCAGGTAGTGGGTGTGCAGAGCATAGTCAAGGGTGGCACAACACTTAGGCCAGGGACTGCCCACGGTATCCTGACACAAGCGATAATGTTGAGTCACTTTGTCTTCCCGCCTAGAATCTCTTCTCGAGAGATGAAGAGTTAGTGTCAGTGACGGAGGAGGCATCTAGTCCTTGAGGTAAGTTAGTTTTTAGCCACTGCAATTTGCGTTTCAAGTGTTGGAGTGCCCAGCTGTGCAATTGGGCTTGTCTCGGGCTATGAGCTGGTTGGGGTGCTACTCCTTTTGGCACTCAAAGAGAAGGGGCGGTCCATAATCATATTGCGCCCCTCTGCAATCACTGTGTCTAAGAGTACGGTGTGAGACTAGTGGTGAGAATTCTTTGTGTCTAGGGGTAGGGGTGTTTTATCGGCGAGTTTTGGGTGTGGAGGAAAGCCCCACGCTTAGGTGCGCCCTAGGACTGTAATCTTGCATCATCCACTAAGATTCTTGTGTTTGGTTGTATTGCATGGTGTTGTATATCTTGGCGGTGGTTTTTCTACAAGTTTGATTATTGGGTCACACACGGCTCTTGTGGTTCCTGTTTTCCAGCCTCTCCCTTCCTCTGGCAACCTCAGCTCGACATCATGCTGTGTCAAAGGGGATGCCCTTGCCAGGGGGGATGCAATCACCGCCATGCTAAGTGACTAAACCTAGGCAATCAGTCGCCCACAGACACATTTGACAGTCGGGAAACAAAAGAGACAACTGCTATCTCTCCAGCACATTCCCCAAGCCATGTGATTTCTCCAGCCAGCGGCCCAGCTGTGCAACGTTCAAGTGAACATGGAAATTTTGAGGGAGCATAGATATGACGATCGTAATGAGTTGGTAGCCTACATCAACAACATCCAGTATAGTCAGGATGAAATTATGGAGCAACTCGATAGTCTTCGATGTCAGCGTTGACGCACTAACAACCACCTCCGCAACGTAGAAGCGAGGGTGGAGCATATTGATTTTCACATGCATGAACACACGGCTACTTTGTTGCTCCTTCTGTCAATCCTCTCAACTCACCTCCTTAATATGTTGCCTCCTATTCAGGGTCTCCTCTATTTTGTCTAAAGAATTCGGGTCTCCTCTATTTTGTCTAAAGAATTCGGGTTTTCTTCTGTTTTGTCTAAAGAATATCATTGTTTGTCTATGTTTTCCTCCAGATCCTAATCTCAACAAGTCTAATCGAAATGAGGAAAAAAAAACCGCTGAAATGAATTTTGTACTCAACATCTTTTCGATAATCTAATGAAAACATTTTGATTAATAAATTATTAATAACTTAAAATTTATTATGACTTAAAATTTTGTATTCAATTTAAAATCTATTATGACTTAATTTTTTGTTAAAATAAAAATAAATTAATTAATAACTTAAATCAAGAAATTTCTTAACCACTCACCCATATATCATCCATATATCATCGATCTAAAACCCTATAACCGATTCACCAATTAACCTAAAACCCTAAGACAGATTCACCAATTAAGTTGACCTAATGCGTCGACTTCTTAACCACTCACCCATTTATCATCAATTTGAAACCCTAAAACCAATTCACCAATTAACTTAACCTACTTCATCAACCTGTGTTGGAGAAAACAACCCATGTTCTAATCGGTTCTGAGTGAATATACTCTTTGATGCTTCTAGGCACTATATTGGGTTCTGTTTGCGTTTGAGGGATCTACTCTTGAGGGTTCCTATTGACCAATAGGGGTTTCAAAACAATTTCAAAATATTTTTTTATTTTAATTCAAATGTGATTTTAATTTATTGGATTTTTATTTTTTTTTTAATTTGTTAAATTCAAATATATTTAATTTAGAGTGTTTGGTGTTTGGACAGTTATGATATTTGCAATTAAAAAAATTATTTTTTTAAAATTAAAAAATAAAATTATAATCTCACTTAAAATCATATCACCAAACTTTTTATTTTATTGGATTTTTTTATTTTATTTATAATTATAAGTAAAATTTGTTAAATTTATATATATTTAATTTAGAGTGTTTGGTGTTTAGTCAGTTATGATATTTGCAATTAAAAAAAGTATTTTTAAAATTAAAAAAATAAAATAAAATTATATTCTCACTTAAAATTATATCACCAAAATTTTTAATTTATTGGATTTTTTTAATAAAAATAAGTAAAAGTTTATTAAATTTATGTATATACACTTTAGAGTATGTAGTATTTAGAAGGTTATAATATTTGCAATTAAAAAAATAAAATTATAATCTCACTTAAAATTATATCACCAAAAAATGTAGTATTTAGAAGGTTATAATATTTGCAATTAAAAAAATAAAATTATAATCTCACTTAAAATTATATCACCAAAAATTAAAAAAATGCTAATTGCATTCGCCTACCTTTTATTTCTTCCTGCAATCGACTGATTAAAGAAATATAATACATTTATCAAAGAAGTATAATACATTCTTTTAAAACCTGTGTCCTAAAAATTGAACATTTGGATTTCATTTATATCCAAGCACATTATATATACAAGTAAACTCTATGGAATTTCATCTATATTTAATCACGCCACACCTATCTTTTATGATAAGTATTTCATTATTATTTTATATTTGGTAAGGATAGTCGGTATATTATTTTTTAATAATAATTTAATTGAGTAGAAAAGGACGACAGCCATACAAAAAGGATAAACAAATAGGGAACACGCAGAGAAGAATCAGAGGTTGCTTAAACAGGTCATATGCCAGAGGCACGGAGAAAAGAAAACCGCGAAATTGTATTTTCGACATATAAATTTCCCACTGGAATTTTCAAGGGACTACCTATAAGAAAACCGCGTAATTGTTATTCCACATATAGATTTCTTGCTGGGATTTTCAAGGGACTATCTATATCCTATTGAGTATACAGATTGTATATAGTTTAATAGAAATCATAGATGAAATACAAGACACGAAATTTTTTATGAAACAATCATGAGAGGTTGATGTTTGAATTTCGAATAAATTTGTGGCCCTCAAATATTAAGTACCGCAATTAGTACACATAACTCATATGGGCAATTTAGCCAATAGGGGACTGCCACCTTATAGGGGACTTAAAGAAACAAATTTACATATACAAAAATATGGTTTAGATATAATAAGTCATGCCGACTTGCAGAAGATTTTTGTGTGGAATTTCCAAAGCGGCTTGTCCTTTTCTGCAGTGCCTTCGCAAAATGTTATATGCAAAGTTTACTATAAATCTCTTGAACAACGATGCATCTTTGTTTGCCATAACCTCACTATCTCCCAGCAAATATACCACACCTGATTCCTTTACATTTTCTAAGAATTCCAGCTCCTCCTTTACGCTCACCATGCTGCACGCCTTCATGTCTTCCGTTTCAGAAGCAGCGTCAATATTGACTATACTTTCTCCAGAGTTAGAACTATTTCGTTCATGCTGAGATTGCTTATTCATATCATTTTTGCATATGTAATCGAACTGTATAAATTCTCTCAAGGATTTCAGTAACTGGTTTTCAAACTCAACATTCCCAGTCCTAGTATCCCGATAACCATACCTAGCCACACATCTATAGATTTTGTGTTCTTTTGGACCAATTCTGCGAAATACAAATCGTTCTTCAGCTGGAATTGCATTCACAGGCAGGTACTTGACACAGACGAATACAAGGACTGAATGCCTGGCAGGGAGGTTTCTCATGAAATGAAATGCTCAAATATTGCTGGAACTCCTTGTGCTAGTTCTGTGTATAGAAGCCCAATCCCCAGAACTGTGGTCACATCCAGACTCGAACCCAGGCTTAACATGTGTTCTGTTGACACCTTGTGTTCTACTTCATAGGCGTATCTCTTTACATGCACATAATGCCACACATACATTACAAATAACAATAATGCTGCAAAAGCGGTTGGAAGGTATCCACCTTCGGGAAACTTGTACAGCACTGCCGAGAGGTATGTGAATTCGATGGCTCCAAATACAGTGACGAAGATAACGATCAGCAATAAATGAGTCTGCCATTTCATAAGCATTACCAGTGTGAGGAAGGATGAAGTTATGATCATAACCCCGACCACGGCTATGCCTGCATCCAATTTACATACATGTCACAACTTTAACATATAAATTTATATAAGGTTCGAATGTGATAACTAAATCAGCTTATTCTTAAACATTTTTTAAAAATCATAAATTTATACATAAATAAATAAATATTCAAACTATCAATCATTTTTATCGCTCATATGTTAAGTCACAAACGGATTTCTACATATGAATTCCCTGCTTGTATTTCCATCCTAACCATTCTGATCCACCAAACATATCCAGAGTGTATTCATTTTAACCATTTTGAATCACCAACCCATAATTTAACCACTGACTTATCAAGAATCACACTTACATCAATTTTTGTGAAATAAATTCAGGGTTATGTTATATATTTTAATTTAACAGCAATTTAACCACTGACTTATCAAGAATCACACTTACATCAATTTTTGTGAAATAAATTCAGGGTTATGTTATATATTTTAATTTAACAGCAATAGTACATACATACCATAGGCATTGCCGATCTTTGTAGTATCTTGGAAAGAAATGGTGACAATGACGCATGCCAACATGAGAATGTAGTTGATTTCTGGAATATACACTTGGCCTTCATGCTTTGATGAAGTGTGCATCACCGTAACGCGTGGAAAGCATCCGAGGGATATGGACTGTTTTGATCAGAGAACACACACTTGAACACATAAAACACAAAACAAACTGTATTTGTTTGATTGCTGAAGCGGTTTTTATACATAGCAAGAAGTTTATGGAGTCAGTGGCTTCTCCAACAAGCTATCCATTTTTCAAGACGTAAATCCTCCGGAATAGTCTAGCAACTGCATTAATGGCGGGTGGTTGGAATTAATGTCTTCCAACACTCCCCCTTATTTCTAGCCATATGAAAAATATACTATAGCACAATATATAAGACATTGTGAACATACTCTTAATTGTCATGCTTGCTGTTCAAAGTCTCAGCTAGGCTTACAATATAATTTTGATTTTCTACAACACATAACTTCTACAAAACTCAAATTTTGCCTTCCCAAGAGGCTTAGTGAATATGTCAGCTACATTTTCACTTGTATTACAGTATATTAGAGAAATTTCTTTTGATTGGACCTTTTTCCTTACAAAATGATATTGTGTGTCTATATGCTTTGACCTTGCATGATATATAGGATTGTTCCCCGGTTTGATGGTGCTTTGATTATCACATCTAATCACTGTAGGTTCTTGTTGACCTTCACCAAAATCTTCAAGTATTCTTCTGAGCCATATAGCTTCACAGGTGCCACTACATAATGCTTTATATTCTACTTCAGTTGATGACAAGGAAACTGCTCCCTATTTCTTACTACTTCATGATATGGCTCCCGATCCTTTGTTGAAGACGTATCCAGTGGTGGATTTCCTGTCATCTGGATTTCCAGCCCAGTCAGAATCAGAATGACCTGTCAATTCAACATTACAAGCATTAGTATATTCAATACCAAAATTGATAGTTCCTTTTAAGTATCGAAGGACCCTTTTTGCAGCTATCCAATGGCTTTCATGAGGCTTAGCCATGAATTGACTATGTATGCTTACTACATAAGCAATGTCTGGTCTAGTGGTAGTGAGATAATTCAAACTTCCCACTAATTGTCGATACAGTGTTCCATTCACCTCTTTTGTTCCATCATCACTTCTTAATTTGATATTTTGTTCCAATGGAGTACTCACTACTTTACATCCATTCATATGAAATCTCTTTAGTACTTCATTTGTATATTTGCTTTGTGTGATTAAGGTTCTTCCATCATCTCTCCATACTTCAAGACCTAGACAATAGTGCATCTCACCAAGATCCTTCATTTCAAATTCCTGTGATAACTTCATTTTTATATCTGTAATCAATTTATCAGCACTCCCTGTTATTATTAGATCATTAACATATATAGAGAGTAATACTATATCCCCATTTCTATTTGTCTTGACATACAAATTAGGATCATTTTTACTTTTTTCAAATTTTTGCTGAAAAAAATTGTCGATTTTCTCATACCAATATCTGGGGGCCTATTTTAGTCCATATAAGGCCTTTTTTAACTTGCATACAAGATGTTCTTGACCCTTTTTTACAAATCCTTCTGGTTGAACAAGATAAATCTCTTCTTTTAAGTCACCATTTGGAAAAGCTGACTTGACATCTAATTGATGTAGCTTCCAATCATATTTAGTTGCCAATGCTATCATTATTCTGATTGTACTCATTTTTGCAACCGAAGCAAAGGTATTTTTATAATCTATACTTTCTTTTTTGTGAATAACCTTTTGCAACCAATCTTGCTTTATACTTATCTATGTTACCATCTGCATTAAATTTTTCCTTGTACAACCATTTTGATCCTATAGGGACTTTATTTCCAAGTAATTCTATTAATTCCCAAGTTTCATTTTTTATTATAGAGTCATATTCTTCTTTCATAGCTTCCATCCATTCTTTATGATTTTTGGCTTGTTCATAATTTAAGGGTTCAAAAACAGTCATTACTTGAGACATTAAAGCATAATCTTTATACCTGATGGGGGCTTGAATTTGTCGTGTTGACCTTCTTAGAGGTTCATTACTTTGTGGAGTACCTTATCATTTTCTTCCCTATGGAGTGCCTACATCACTTCTTGTCGACTTTTATTCCTTGATGTGTCTTTTGGAATGTCCATGTGTTCTTGTACTTGAGTTGATTCCACAACTTCTTCTTCTTCCTTAAAGCTTTCATAAGGAAATTGCCATGTATTATGTTCATCTTCTTTTATTTGTTTATCTACATGCTCATGAAATATAACATCTCTACTTGCAAAGACCTTGTGAGTACTTGGATCATACATTTTATATGCTTTTTGATCAGTGCAATATCCAATAAAAATACATTTGATGGCTTTGGCATCTAACTTTCTCCTATCCTCTTTAGGAATATGAGCAAAGGCCTTGCATCCAAATATCCTTAAATGACTAACTTTAGGTTTAAAACCATAAAATGCTTCAAATGGTGTTTTGTGCTCAAGATACTTAGTAGGGCTTCTATTTTTAAGATATACAGCTATATTAATGGCTTCAGCCCAAAAACTATTAGAAAGTCCTTTACTTTTTAACATACTTCGAGCACATTCAACTAATGTTCTATTCTTTCTTTTAGCTACTCCATTTTGTTGAGGTGTATGTGGTACTGTAAATTGTTGCATAATTCCATTTTGTTCACAATATTTGATAAAAGCCCCTGAAGTGTATTCACCACCTTTATCTGATCGAAGAATTTTAATGCTCTTTCCTATTTGTTTTTCAATCATACTCTTGAATTCTTTAAAGTATTCAAACACATCACTTTTGTTTCTTATAAAGTACACCCAGCTGTATCTAGTGCTATCATCAATAAATATAAGAAAGTAATATGCTCCACCAAGTGACTTAGTTTTCATTGGACCACATACATTAGTATGCACTAGTTCAAGTATTTCAAGTTTCCTTCTATTTTCATGCACACGAAATTCTTCCCTATGTTGTTTTCCTAGTGCACAACCTTCACATTCAAAGTGTTCACCCTTAATAATTGGAAGACCTTCTACCATCAGTTTATTTTGTAGTAACATTAGGTCATTATGATTTAAGTGTCCATACCTTTGATGCCAAAGCACTATAGTTGACATGCCTATTGATGCCAAAGCTTGATGCCCATTCTTCATTACATCCAACTTGTATAAGCCTCCAACTCTTATTCCTTTTGCAACAACCGTGTAGTTGTCATGCACATCCTTTACCAAACAATGTGATTTCACAAATTCAACTTTTAAATATTGATATATGATAGTAGAGACTGAAATTAAGTTCTTCTTTAATCTTGGAACATATACCACATTTTGAATTTGTTTTTCTTGTCCATTAGGCATCATAACACTTATATTACCATATCCTTCAATTTCATGTGATCTTTTGAATCATTGACGGGAGAATCCACAGTATGAACATTTTTATACCAACGTTTCAAATCCCAAATGGGATCCATCATCAGGGTTTGAGAATGATCTATTATCTTGTAAATAGATGTGTCCACCATTATTGATCTCATGATAAGTATCAAACCAATCTATTTTGCATGACATATGGATTGATGCTCCAGAATCTATAAACCAAGCATTATCATCATCAGTTTTTGTTGATAAAGCAGCGTTGGACACAAACAAATTGAGATTGCTAAAGTCATGACTAATTGCTTCATCTCTATCAACATAATTTCTTGAATGCCTTCTTTGTTTAAATTGATCAGACCTTCTTTTCATGCAATTCTTAGCAAAATGACCAGGTTTTCCACATTAATAACACGCATCATCTCTACTTGATTTAGTATTTATCCTTGGTAAAGGTGTACCATGAAATGATTTTACCTGTGGCTTTTTGCCTTTATTTTTCTCCCACTGTTTGCCTTTGAAAGACTGCTTCCCTTTGGCCATCAATGCCAAATCTAAATTGGAAGATTTCTGTTTAAGGCTTCTTCTCCACTCTTCTTCCTGCATAAGTATACCTGCCAACTCATCAAAAGTAGGAGCCTTCTCTCTAGCTAAAATACCAGTGATAAACATTTGATATTCAGCAAGCATTCCATTTAATGTCACAGTGACCAAGTCTGTACTAGATATTGATTCACCAATGTCACCTAATTTATCCTTTAGATCTTTAATTCTAGAAATAAAATCACTAACACTTTCATTTTCTTCCATCTTAATTGAAATAATCTTACTCTTTAAATACAATATTTGATTTGTATTCTTCGTCTCATACAAAATTTTAAGAGTGTCCCATGTCTCCTTGGATGTTTTGCACTCTCTAATGTGCGGAATAATGTTGTCCTTAATCGTCATCCGCAAAAGCACCTTTGCTTTGTTTTCCCGTCACTCCCAATCTTGAATTGCAACATCTATGGCTTGAGGGGACACTGGCTTAACTACAGCTCCAGACATAATCGCCCATGTATTGTTGCCTTCCATCAAAGTCTGCAACTTAAACTTCCAATTTGCATAATTTTCACCATCTAACTTGTTAGATTAAGATAAATAAGATTCTACCAATGCATTAGCCATGTTACTTATTTTCACTGTACCAATCACCAAAAAACAAATTACTAATTTTCACAAATATAAGCCCTCAAGCATAAATCATAAAATTTTGTTGGATAATATGGCTTCCTCCTCTTTTTTTTTTTTTTTAAATCAACTCTCCTTCCAACTCTCCTTCCATTTTTTTAATATTCCTGTTAAAATAACACTATAACACAACACAACAAAAATAGTTTGACATGTAATGATCTTGGCTCCTTTAACATTCAAGCACCCAATAGTTCTTAACAGTGTTTTCTAACATAACGCTCACCTTCAAGCTTGTCGCTTCTCCTCACAGCTTCAAGTTTGCCGCTTCTCTAGTGTTGAGAGAGGCTCCACCTTACAACATTTTCTACAACGAATCACCTCCACGCAGCTCAGCTTCTATGTCCAAGCTCACCCCACTAGCATAGATCTCTACAATAGGGAAAACAAAAAAAACAAACAGTGCTTGAACGATTTTACCTTCCACGACCGTCTCGACCTCCTCAAAGTGGCTCGAACGCCTCAATCACACACCAAACAATAATGCCTATCCATAGGCACTGTCAGTCCTTCTCCAAAGCACACAGCTCTTCTCCTGGTGAGCAAAGTCTATCTGGTCATTGCACTACCCTCACCGCACCATAGATTTCCCAACAGCGACAAACAAAACACTCGGTTGCACTCTTTAGTTCTTCACACACACCAGATACTTCTAGAAGTCTGACTACACTTCCACAGCTTCAACCACTAGGCACAGTTCACCTACGCTCTAATACCAAATCAGAGAACACACACTTGAACACATAAAACACAGAACAAAATTTCTTCGTTTGATTGCTGAAGTAGTTTTTATAAGCAACAAGGAAGTTTCTGGAGTCAATGGCTTCTCCAGGAAGCTATCCAATTCTCAAGACGTTTGCCGAATCTTCCAGAATAGTCTAGCAACTGCATTAATGGTGGGTGGTTGGAATTAATGTTTTCCAACAGCTTTATGATAGCAAAAGTTGCACAGATCATGGCTTGGCTTGCTATAATAGAAGCAAGCCATTGCAACTGCAAACATTGACCAATATATAGCTCCTGTTACAAAATTTGAGTCATTTGTCATTAGAAAAAGTGAACTCATTTTGAAAAGTTATAAAAAAATTTAAATCATCCAAAGCAACAACAGGGAACTCGCCCTCAGACTATAAACAAAACAGAGAAAATTAAAGGATAAGTGAAGTTACCTGGAGTAGATTTGTAAAATGTATCTGACACATTTTTTCAGGTAACTTCTTGGGATATGCAGCGTGGCCAACATATGCGCAAATTAAAGCAAGATAGACTATTCCAGTTAAGGCAATCTGGCGAAGACCGGATGTCAGAGTACTTGCATACATAATCTTAAAAATCTTAAAATTTAAATATAAATTTAAATTTATTCCACATTTTCATCGATATCCATACCTGAATTGAACGAATGGGAAAATGACCTAGATCTGCGAACATAGTTTCAGTTCCTTTATAGCACCCATCTAAGGTAAGCAATGAAGCCTCGCTTTGGTAAATTAGCAAAAAAAAGAAGGATTCACACAAGTGGTAGCATTTGTATACCTATTACACAGAGAACTATTCCTCCAAGTGAAATCCAAGCTCTGTGTAAATCTCTTTTGAAGTATTCAAAGATGTATTTGGGATAAAAAGCTCGGAACATAGTTGTATCGTATTTGACGATGTTATGAGGGCAATAGAGGAGTACCATATCGAAATAGCTGGAGCAAATGAGTAACCAACTTTTCTGGTTCCAAATCTCTGGACAGAGAAGAGAATAACTAAGATCGCCACTGATATCATAGCTACCACCTCTGCAAATCCAATTGCAAATTAAATTCAGTTATTGCCAACATCATTTTAAACTTAAACTTAGAGAGAATCTTGATGAGTACTTTTTTCTTTTCAAAACAGAAATCTTGATGAGTACTTACCTTGGCTGATTGACTTCTCAACCTGCCATATCCCTTGAACTGCTAATAAAATTGTTGCATGGAAATAATATTAGCTTTTAGTTTCATTAAAAACCAAAACCAGTGAGTAGAATAATGGTGTTTACAGTATGGATTTTGTCTAGAAACTTGAGAGATTGGATTTTGGGGAGGAATAATACCTGAGATACAAGGAGTGAGCACACCATCTCCAATAACCATGGAGGTACCAAGAAGGGCCGGTATGAGCAAAATTGTTTTAGCTGCATGACATTGTTCTAAAGCTTCTTTTATATTCAAAGCTCTTTTAAGCTCACTAGTGGGCACTGGAAGTTTATATGATGAAAGCTCTCTATCCTATGCTTGTTGACTGGGAACCACGCTCACTTTTGCATGACGGCATATCAAGGAATAAAGTGCAAACGTCCCACCTGCCATCACATTAATCTTCACAATCAACTTATATCCAAAATACAGAGACAAAATTAATGTTGGATATTATATTTTGCATCATATTACATATCATCTCTATTATCATTGGCCCACAGTACAATGAAAACGTATTTGAGCAGTGGCAAAAGAGTGAGCGAGTAGATTATGAGAGACAGAGGACCAAGAACATCATTTGGATGATGGATACCATCTGTAAAAGTGGAAGAAAACACATAAAGGGGAGAAGTTCCTATATCTCCATAAACCACTCCAATACTCTGAAAGGCCAACTAGAGAATGGAAGCCGTTGTAACCAGATTTTGCAAAAACAACAAAAGAAAAGTTCTAATTAATTGATTGACTAAACACCATCATCAAGATTTTCATTGATCGTCATTTTAATTAGAATCCTTTAATTGCATTGTTTGTAATTTTCACAAACAGAGGAAGCCAGACAATGAGAATTTCTAAATGTTAAAACTATGGCTTCAAAAAAACTTATATTCAGAAATCGTAGACTATCCCAACACATTTAAACTATACAGAAATCATAGAGATATAACAAAGGCCCCAAGAATTAGAGTATAATATAAATGAATTTATTTTATTATTGATACTAACCGAGCCATGAGTAGCCATTCCGGAAACTGTACTTGACTCCAAATCTAAGGAGTCAACCCTCTTGAACTTGCTGCCATGAGAGTTACCATGCAACTTGTTTCCTTTTAAAACATCGCCCTCTTCATTCTCCACTCCATTAACCATCACCTCCATTTGCACGTCCTCTACTTCCTTCGAGACTATCTCTGCTTCCAACTCCATTTTCTTCCACTTTCAAATATCACAGAGCTGTAACATAACACAAACCTATGATGCCCATATGCCATTTTATAAAGGGTTTGCAACCCCTCTACTTGGCGTAATTGGAATGTTAATTGAATTCCAAAAGGCTTGTCGCCATGTTTCCTGGAAATTGTATGAATATTCAAAACACGTTCGCAAAAAAAAAAAAGAGATTCAAAACAAGGTCAAAATTGTCGACTGAAACAGAATCTGCTGCGGCCATCTCCTAACTGAGGTTGTACTGCCTTTTCTGAATCTTGACATGTGGAGAGAATGCGGAGGTATGTCTGACCATAGACGCAGAGTACACTTCGAGAGAAAACTTTTCAATTAAAGGAAAGACATGTGTAATAAAATCTTTATAAACTACAGATAATTGCGCCACCACTAGTACTCTGTTGTCAATGGCAGCATTTACAAAAATGGGCGTAGACCCTGCTTGTATATTTCTGAATGGTAACATATTCCACTAGAACCATCAACAGTATATTCCCTCAAACGCCAGGAGAACCCAGTACCATCGAGAGTCTATTCACTCGGAAACCAACTGAACCCTTGATTTGTCAGATCGAAGTTGTTCCAGAAGCTCGGTGGATAAAATTAATTTTCTATAATTTGAAATTTAATCAAATTAATGTTTCCTTTAAATAATTTAATAAAATAATATTTTTTTATCATAATTTCAAATTATGATTATTTCAGCAAATAAGTTTATTTTATAAGTTTTTAAAATTTAATTTAATGCTTAATAATTAATATGTAGGTGATAGAGATCTAACCTATGTTCAATTTTAAATGGATATATGTTTATTTTGAAATAACTTCTTAAAATTTTTAATTCAATTATAATAATTATTAAGTAGATGATAGAGTTTTGATCTCAACTAATATTTTCAAATATTTTTAGTTTTTTTCACAAATTAAAGATTGAAATTTACCTCAAAAATATTTATCTCATTTTTCCTTTCTTAATTAAATTGATTAATTAAAAAATGTCATATGAATTGGGTTAAGGCTTTTTCAACGTGTAATATTGATAAGCCATTATTTTCAAAGCGTAGTATTGTAACATACAGCGCGAGACTTCGTGAGTTGTTTTTTTACCAAGTTTAATTTTATTTATGTTATTTAATCATTAAAACTATTGGGCTTAAAATAGCCAGAACAAATACTGTTAATTATTATTTAAAATACTTTGGACCAGATTATTAAAAGAATCAAAGAAACAATTGAACCAACTTCTTCCTTCACTTTCTTTTTCCTTAAAGGGAAAAGAGGGCAAAACCCTGGGTTAGTTGGAAAGACGAGGACTGTGTTGTATTCTTCCTTGAGCTGGAAAACATAACCAATGGGAAAGAAAGTTGAGGTAACAAGTTGTGGGGTACGAGACTTGAGGCTCGACAGAGTCCTAATGCCCAAGGTACCTAGTTGCTCTTTATTGGCAGAAGTGGAAGGGCTCAGAAGGGGAAGGCTGGACAGAGTCTTGATGCCCAAGGTACCTAGCTATTTCTTATTAGAAGAACTTGAAGGGCTCGGAAGGGGAACTTGGATGTAATTTCCAATGCCGAGGCTGGGTGGTGAGACATTCAGATTATTTAACATATACGTAACATAATACAGATAAGTGATACTATCATGGTAATTATTATGAGTAGAATAGTTGAATGTTTACTGTGAATTGACACAATATAGTTATAGTGAATGACCTGTTTATTGTAAGTAGATAGTTTGGAAATGATTTAGTATAAATTACGATCATTACTAATTTCTGGGTAGAATAGTAAAGCAAGTAGATAATGCATGTTTTCCTAATAAATACTGATACACATCTAGAGGACGGTACAACTGTCAGTTAACAATCAATGCTTAACTAATGAGAAAAATAGCATTATAGATGAATGTCGACTTAATCTGGAAATCCATAAGTATATGAACCGTAAAACCGATGCCTATCAGTCTTCTACTAAAAATAAATAATTAAATGATATAAAGTGTAAACATATCATGCAGCAACATATAGGTCTAAATATCAGACCTCTGTCATACACAGGAATTTCCTTAACTGAAGAAATAAATTAACTCAGCAAACCATTCCATATGTTTCCGGTGGAATATATGATTTCTTTACAGATTCTTCATATACCTAGGGTTTGTAGCCGCAGATGAGTTCGTAAAGAACCCATCCATAGCCATGTACCCTGGTTTCTTAAACTAAACCATGAACTCTAGTTATACTAAACATAAATATATGCAGAAAGCATTTTTAAAAAAAAGAGAAAAGAATGTCATAATCGGTATAACAACTGAGAAAAAAATCATGCACCACATATACCCTCGGTAATCAACCAAAACCCCAAAGCTCAGCAACTAATCATATAGCAATGAGGGTTTACATAAACAAATGCCACAAAGTTCATGAATAATTCTGACATAAATATATTCCGTTGAATTTAATTCAAGTGAAGAACATTTCTCAAAAAAATTACAATCAAGTTCTGTCATCGGTTTGACATAGAAGAGCAGTGAGCTAAATTAATACTATATGGCTCGTATGAGCAAAAATAAACCCAAAATTTTAATTAACATAGCAATTCCTAGTCTAGAACGCACTTGGGCCAAAGCCACAACATCAGACCCCTATCCAGTAGTTAAATTAAGATCAGAGGGACCCTTCTCAGTCTCTTCGAAACAGTCAAAAAAGGAAGGAATTAATTACATAAAGAACTGACATTACAATCTGCGAGTCCTATTAACCTCACCAAAAAATACTACAACTACATTGTAAGTAACACTCTAATTCATATAATTGCACAAGAGTAAGTTCCCTAGACCGCATCAGCTAACCATTAAGGGCCATGAGAGTAAGCTCCAACCTGTACCAGTTGCAGAGTTGTGGGTAAGCTTTGTCAACAAGCCATCATATTTAATGGCAAGCCCCTTTTAGTTTAAAATGCGTCATACTTGCAACCACCATAGGAAAATATTATGACCTAGATAATGAACTGACTTCAGGATGGTATTAAACGCAAAACAAAGGAATAAACCCTTACCTAAGTTTTGCAAGCCATGCACGGGGGTCTCACATCTGCACGAAATAGAATTCTGGGGTTAGAGATGCCTAGAGTAGAAGAAAGCTTGTAAAAACTGAATGAATCGACAATCTAAATAATCAGTACCTGGTTCATGCCAAGGAAAACAACTGTCACATAGTCCAGAATTTGAAGAGTCGAGTGCCCCACCTGACCAGCATGGAAATGCATTAACTCCTTGCATTGAGATAGCCTTGTATCAAACTAAGAATGGTTCAAGACATACACCATTTTTTCAAATAATGAAGACTCACAGTTATCTCTCCACGGCTTGCTACAAGGCATGGAGGCTGGACTATGAAAACCGCAGCGAAAGCAGGCGCAGAAGAGAAGCAGAGTGACAAGACTCTCCACCACGAAACACAAATGAGCAAGAATGCTGGTGGGAAGCCCAAGTGTTGGGTAGATGGATGATCCCAAAGCAAGTATCACCATTGGATGCTGTGATCCAAATCGACCCACAGGATGCCTAACACTTGTCTCAGCCAGAGCGAAAAGTTGGATTACTGTCAGTCGCATTAAAATTCGAGAACAAGTGATATGAAGTCGCATACAGGTAGCCATAAATTCCAAGGCAAGGTGTAACCTAGTTACCTCGTGAAGGATCGCATGGACCTCATGGGTTGGTTAAAACCACTGTAGTTTTAGTACCCCACGAAACACAAATGAGCAAGAACGTCGACGAGAAGCCCAAGTGTTGGGTGGATGGATGATCCCAAGGCAAGTATCACCATTGGATGGTGCGATCCAGATCGACGAACAGGATGCCTAACACTTGTCTGAGCCAGAGTGAAAAATTTCATTACTACCAATCACATTAAAATTTGAGAACAAGTGATATGAAGTCGCGTACAGGTAGCCATAAATTCCAGGGCAAGGTGTAACCCAGTTACCTCGTGAAGGATCGCACAGACCTTGTGGGTTGGTAAAAACCACTGTAGTTTTAGTACCCCAAAAACCGCCAGTCAGACATGCCTCGAATTTGTATCATACGTGGCAGATAAATACTTAACCAGAGATTCACATTTACCAGCAAGGTTTGATTTGAGGGTATTGCATTAATGTATATAGATATGTATCTATGTTAGAGTTGAATTATTTTTTTATACGTTGTTTTTACTATATTATATGTTTGTGTGTGTTACAAATGGTATCAGAGCCTAGGCTTGCATACTGAGACCTCTGGGTTGTTCTAACAGTCAATTAAGTCGTGATGTTCCTATATATATATGAAGCAAATAAACTGAGTTTTGGCTAATTGTGAACACAAAAGGTGAATTAGCATCAGGGATACAATGCATAGGAGCCCCAAATCGTCGAGCCAGCCAGAGGTGCCTTATGTAGAGGCCAACCCAGAATTATGGGTGTAATTGGGAGAAGAATTGAGACAGGCTAATGCTGCCTTACTCGAGACAGTACAACAACTTCGAGCAGAAATGATGAACCTCAAAATAGACAATGAGTGATTAAGATAGGAGCAGGAGAAGATTCTTAAAATTTTGTCAGATTAGCAAAATCAAAGAGGACCAGATCCCAGTACAGAAAATAGGGAAAAGACCCCAACTGCTCATAATGAGGAAGATCATGCAAAATCTGTAGAGGGTCACAAAGAAGAAGATGAAGGGCGTTCAGATAATGTTTTCGACCAAAGAAAACCAAAAAGAACAAAGATAGAACTACAAGGTGAGCTCAAAAAAATCAGACCCTCACTGTTCGAAGGAGAGTTAGAAGAAGCGGCAGAAGCTTGGCTGATAGACATGGGTAAATACTTCAAGATTTATGAATATACATAAAATATTAAAGTAGGGTTGGTATTTTACCAATTACGAGGAAAAGCCACCCTCTAGTGGGAAGAAATTAAAACCGTAAGGAAGATTGATGAAGAACAAGTAACATGGCAAGAATTCCAGAAACACTTTAAAGACAAATATTTAACAGAACATTATTATGACGAAAAAGCAAAAGAGTTCCATGAATTAAGACTGGGAACCTTAACCATGGATGAATATGTAGCATGCTTTACTTCCTTGTTGCATTATGTCCCATATATGCAAGAAGAAAAAGCTAAGATCCAACGGTTTATTAGTAGTTTGCCTAACTTCATGAAGGAGAAATTAGAATTCGACTATCCTAGAACCATGGATGATGCAGTCCAGAAGGCTCGCATCTGTTATCAGTAGATGAAGTAGAAAAATGAAGGATCTAAAGGAGTTGCTACTAAGAAAATGAGGAATTTTCCACCAAACAGACATCAGAAAAACATGCATGGCAGAAATAATCAACAAAGGACCTTTGGAAAGTTTCTAAGAAACCCACCCAGAACTCAGACATTCACTGAGAATAGACAACCTGAAGGAAATAGCAAAACTATTACTAAACAGCCATCAAAACCACCACTACAATGTTGGGGATGCAAAGAAGCACATTATTACAAAAATTTACCATAGAAAGCTCAGACTAAGAAACTTTCTAACATGTAAGAAGCATGGAAAATTTTAGGGGCGAATGTTCGCCCCTTGGCGAAATTAAGGGGTTTTAAATTTTTAGTGGGCGAATATTTTGTATCATTGTACATTTTTACAAATCGCCTCAAATAGCCCACCTTATTTTAAGGGAGAGGGTAAAAAAGGTAAATTTAGCCCTGAAATTAGGAGTTACAACCTTCCATTTGCCCTAATTTTCAAGAATAGGTTTTATTTAAGTGAATCCTATAGGCCAAATACCATATTTATAAAAGAGGTATGGTAAATTAATAAAAATATAAATAAATGAGAGGTATGGTAAATAAATAAAACATTTTTTTATATTTACTCCATAAGTCACCTTATATACATGCAAGGGTGTAAACAAATAAAAATATAAATAAAGTGGAGGTATGGTAAATAAATAAAACCTCTTTTTATACTTACTCAAAAGGCATGGTAAATAAATAAAAATATAAATAAACTAGACGTATGGTAAATAAATAAAACATCTTTTTATATTTAGTCCATAACCCTCTTCTATTTATGAAGGCTCAAAAAAGAGGTTTTATTTAAGTGAATCCTATCGGCCAAATACCATATTTGTAAAAGAGGTATGGTAAATTAATAAAAATATAAATAAACGAGAGGTATGGTAAACAAATAAAACATTTTTTTATATTTACTCCATAAGTCACCTTATATTTATGAACACTCAAAAAATGCATTATATTTAGGTGAAACCTATGGGCAAAATACTATGGGCCAAATACCATGGGCTAGATTATTATTAATACCATGCAAAAAAACATTATTAACCCTAATATTAATACTAATAAAAATAAAAATGGCACATGGTATTGACCCATGGTATTCACATGGAATGTAGCCTATTTAAATGGGGGAATTAAACCAGCATATATCCATCTTTACTCTG
This sequence comes from Pinus tabuliformis, assembly GCA_031772625.1. Lineage (NCBI taxonomy): Eukaryota > Viridiplantae > Streptophyta > Pinopsida > Pinales > Pinaceae > Pinus > Pinus tabuliformis. The sequence goes on along the minus strand of CM062818.1, from coordinate 1,270,925,277 downwards.
GATCTACTAAGCCTCGAGAGGAATCAAATATCGTGATCAAGAGTAAAAATGGATGTTGTAATTTAATGTATGTTAAACATTTTAACTTGGTTAAAATAAAAAATAAAATAAAAATCAATTATTAATTTTATTACTTTTTATAAATTACTAATAGTAATTTATAAGCTCCAAGTTTATGATAACCCATGGTAATACCATGGTATTCATGTGAGCATAGACTATTTAAAGGGCAAATTCTATCATCTTAGATCCATTTTAATCTGGGTCTACCTAAGGGCTCAAAGGGATAAATAGATTTCATCACCCTAAGAGTGGTTGATGTGGAGTTAAGATGGATATAGGTTGGTTTTTATGATAATGAAGATATTAAATAGACTTAGGAAATTATATTGTAAAAGCATCTTAATGTGAATGGTTAAAGGTACATTTAGTCACTTCACAAAATTTAGTAAAAATACCAATATTGGTTTTTAATTTTTTCTGGTTTAACAAAAAAAATTCAAAACAATGAAACCTTATCACTCTTTCCGCATCACCCTCGCAGAAGATTTCTCACCATTTTTCAAACATTCTCAATATGATATCTTCATGAAAAAGTTTAGGTATTGATGTTGGATTAGTTGTTTGAAAAATAAGCTGGTTTGTACAACCTTTCATCTTCTGTGCTATTCTTAGTTTGTCCTAATGATCTGTAGGGGTTGGAGCCATTGCACCATATTTTCCTAAAAGGTGGAGATTGTTCACCAAAAAGGAAATTAATCTACATGTTACAATGCTGTTAAAAAATGTGAGACCTATGAGGGTAGTGAATTATGCTAATAAGCAATTTAGATTGGGAGAGACATAATTAAATTTTATTATTTAATTGAAGATTTCCAATTAAAATAATAATAAATTTACATTTATATATTCATATATTGATTGGAAGGATTCTCACAATAGTCACTTCTTTCAATTAGGTCCCCTTCAAGCCTGTGGGATACCTAATACTTTCTTATATAATATAGTTGGGGCTTGATACTTGTTGGCGTGTTCGGGTAAACAAACTTGATGTGTTAATTTTTATCTCACAGTTGGAGTCTATGGAATAAGAAAGAAATTTGATAACTTGAAAAAAGTGGTAGCTTGACAAAAGTTGTAGAGAAAAGATTAATCTCTCCTACCTTGATGGAACTCATTGTCAATATCAACACCTACAAGAACTTTGTTGTAGAATATTATCAAAACTAATAGAAGGATATGAAAGAGTGTATTGTAAGAACCTTGACAAACACAGCCACTGAAACTTGGAACATTGTTTGTAGGAAGAGAAAATTATGTTTCTTTTTTCGAAACATGTACATTAGTATATTACAGTTTAATGAATATGTTTTCTTATTATCATATATGTTTCATACTTTAACAAAACATTCACCAAGACTTCACAATGTTTTATTATTCAGTAAAGGATTTGCCAAGATCTTACAAGATTTTATAATTCAATGAAAGATTCTCCATCACTGTACAAGATAATATAATCTGGTGAGAGATTCACCAAAAAAATTATATAGACATATTATATTATTAATAAAATTGCCTCCCATTTTTCCTATGTATCATGGGGATTCGCCCATTTATTATACATATAAATTTAGGGTGGTTCTTAAAATTTTCCCTAGAAAGAAGCCTCTATGGTAGGGGATATCGCAAGGAGCATGCCCAGGATTAATGTGGCTTTGGACGATCATTAGGCAAAATATCGGCCCACTATGATCGAATGTGAAGGTATGATTGTTGGTCAATCTGTTTCTGTTTTATTTGATCCAGGTGCTAGCCTGAGTTATATTAGTCCTAAGGTGGTAGAAATATGTCAACTGCAAAGTAGTAAATACAAACAGTCGTGGCTAGTTCAACTAGCTACTGGTACCAAAAGAAAGGTGTCAACCAAAACAGAAAACTACCCTATAATAGTTTCAAGACAACCTATCTAGGTCAATCTGAATATTCTTCCCCTAGGCTCATATGATGTATTAATAGGGATGGACTGGTTAGAAGGTCGTTGGTCCCTGGTAGATTGCAAAGAAAAGTCCATAAGTTATCTTACCGAGTCAGGACAGCGGAAGGAAATTCAAGGAATTAAGAAGAATATCAAGCTACACCCTATTACAGCCCACCAACTTGGAAAGTGTATAAGAAAAGGGTGCCAAATTTATGTTATTTAAGTAGGGTCCAATAGTGATAAAAACAAAATGATCTCTTTAGAGAATATTCCTGTAATCCAGGATTTCTTAGATGTATTTCCTGAATCTATTCCATGATTGCCACCAAGGCGAGACATTGATTTTACAATTGAACTAATGCCTGGAGCAACCCCTCTTTCGAAAACCCCTTATCGTATGAGTGTTCTGGAATTGATTGAACTTAAAATGCAGTTGCAGGAGTTGTTAGATAAAAGATACATATGCCCAAGTGTGTCTCCTTGGGAAGCCCCAGTGCTATTTGTACACAAAAATGACGGAACCCTACGATTATGCATTGACTATCATCATCTGAATAAGTTGACCATAAAGAAAAAATACTCACTACCTTGCAACGATGACTTATTTGACCAAGTACAAGGAGCTAGCGTGTTTTCGAAAATCAACTTAAGGTCTGGATACCATCAAATCAGAATAAAGGATAAAGACATCTGTAAAACCGCATTCCGAACTCATTACGAACATTATGAGTTTGTGGTACTACCTTTTGGCCTTACCAATGCACCAGCCACGTTCATGAGCCTAATGCACAGTATTTTCTAGCCCTTTCTAGATAAGTTTGTATTGATTTTCATTGATGATATACTAATATAATCTAAAAATCAAGTGGAACACGAACAACACTTGAGAACGGTACTGCAAATTTTGCAAGAAAACCAGTTGTATGCAAAGTTTAGCAAATGTGATTTTTACAAAGATCAAATTTAGTACCTAGGCCATGTTATATCAGCAGAAGGGATAGCAGTGGATCTAGAGAAAATCAAAACTATCATGGAATGGACTGCACTGAAAAACATGGCCGACTTAAGATCCTTCTTAGGGTTGGTAGGGTATTACCGCCAATTTATAAAGGACTTTTCGAAAATTTCCTTCGCAATGACTTCACTTCAGAAAAAGGGACGAGCTTTCCACTCAACAGCGGAATGCCAACAAAGCTTTCAGCAACTAAAACAACTTCTCACAATCGCTCTGGTGCTAAAGGTAGCGGATCCAGAAAAATCCTTTGTAGTATGTACTGATGCAAGTAAAGAAGGTATCAGTGGAGTATTGAATCAAGAAGGAAAATTCATTGCTTATGAGTCATGAACACTAAAGGATTGTGAACAACGTTACTCTACCTATTATTTGGAGTTGACCACGGTAGTGCATGCACTAAAGATGTGGCAACACTACCTTCTCAGAAAGAAATTTTTGTTGTTAAATGACCATAGCAGCTCGACAAATTTCTTTAACTAATCTAATTGAAATGCATGCAAGGCCAGATGGATTGCATTCCTAAGTGAATTTGATTTTGACTTAAAACACATTAAAGGAAAAGAAAACTGGGTAGCTGATGCTTTAAGCAGAAAATTACATTACATCTATGAATTACATTTCAGTCATGCACAATCTAACCTACCAAAGGTTATTTGAGAAGCTTCCCTTAAGGATTTGGAATAGCATTCTTATGGAAGCAAGATTCACAAGCCCAAGAAAGAGGGCAACAATGTGAGTATGTAATCAATTCTGATAAAATGTTAACATTCAGAAATTGAATCTACATTCCTAGCCAGATTTCTGTGATGCAGATGTTACTAGATGAGTTTCATAGGAAACCTTATGTTGCCCACCCAAGATACCAAAAATTGTATTCTTCCATTAAGAAAAGTTATTTCTAGCTCGGATTACGAAAAGATGTGGCTAGATATTTATCTAAGTGCTTAGAGTGCCAATTGATGAAAGCAAAACATCACCATCCTACGGGTCTGTTGCAACCACTACCCATTTCAGAATGGAAATGGGAGACTATAACTCTAGATTCTATTACGAGATTACCTTGTACCATAGAGCAACATGACTCAATCTGGTGGTCATAGACAAGATGAGCAAGACTGCTTATTTCATCCCTGTAAAATCCACCTACAAAATGGTAGAGATTGCAGACATATTTATGAGAGAAATATTCCGTCTACACGGGATACCCCGAGTGGTGATCTCTGATAGGGATGTAAAATTTACATCCGCTTTCTGGAAAACTCTCTTTGTAGGAATGGGGACCCAAAATCCATTTTAGTATTGATTATCATCCGGAGACAGATCGTCAAACAGAGCGAGTAAATCAAGTTCTGGAGGATATGTTATGCATGTTTGTAATGCAACAACCACAGAAATGGGAGGATTACCTCCACTTGGTAGAATTCGCATAGAATAATGGGCATCAAGAATCTTTGTGTATGAGTCCCTTCAAGGTACTTTATGGGAGAAAGTGTTGGGTACCCACGGATTGGAATAGTATGGAAAATAAATTAGCATTGGGTCCTGACATGCTAGCAGAAATGGAGGCTATCGTTAAGAAGGTTCACCAGAACTTAAAGGCGGCACAAGATAGGCAAAAAGTGTATGGAGACAAGAAGATAAATCATAAATAATTCCAGCTAGATGATCACGTGTCTCTAGAGGTGAAACCTCAGAAGAGCACCTTGTAGTGGAAAGGTTGTGCAAAATTGGCACCATGGTACTATGGGCATTTCCAAATTTTGGAACAAATTAGGCATGTGGCATATAAACTAGCACTACGAGGCCACATCCATGTACACAACGTCTTTCATGTGTCTTTGTTAAAAAAATATATTTACGACCCTTGACATATTAATAACTGGAAGCGTATTCAAGTAATGATAAATAGGAAGAAATATGATTAAAAGATTAATGTTTTGAAATGTTCTGACAACATAATACGAATGTGCAGGTAGAACACGAGGGAGAGTTTCTTGCAGAGCCTCTTCATATCCTCAATCAAAGAGAAACCACATTGTAGAGGCGAGCCATCATCCAAGTTAAAGTGTAGTGGAAGCACTTTGGCCCAGATGAGGCTACCTGGGAAGAAGAGGAGGCCATGTGAAAAGCTTATCCTGCACTATTTGCGTAAAGATAGAACACCAAAGACAGTGTTCCTCTCTAGGGGAGGGAGCTGGAACATACAGTGAGACTTCATGAGTTGTGTTTTTTACCAAGTTTAATTTCATTTATGTTATTTAACTATTAAAACTATTGGGCTTAAAATAGTCAGAACAAATACTATTAATTACTATTTAAAAGACTTTGGACCAGATTATTAAAAGAATCAAAGAAACATTTGAACCAACTTCTGAGTACAGTTACAACTGCTCCTTCACTTTTTTCTTCCTTAAAGGGAAAAGAGGGCAAAACCCTGGGGGGTTTGGAAAGAGGAGGGTTGTGTTGTATTCTTCCTTGAGTTGGCGAACATAACCAATGGGAAAGAAAGTTGAGGTAACAAGATGTGGGGTACGAGACTTGAGGTTGGACAGAGTCCTGATGCCCAAGGTACCCAGTTGTTCCTTATTGGCAGAAGTGGAAGGGCTTGGAGGGGGAACTTGGACATAATTTCCAGTTCCAAGGATGGGTGGTGAGACCTTCTGATTATTTAACATATACGTAATGAAATACAGATAAGTGATACTATCATGGTAATTATTATCAGTAGAATAGTTGAATGTTTACTATGAATTAACACAATATAGTTAAAGTGAATGACCTACTTGCAATAAGTAGATAGTTTGGAAATTATTTAGTATAAATTATGATCATTACTAATTTCTACGTAGAATAGTAAAACAAGTAGATAATCCATGTTTTCCTAGTAAATACTGATACACATCTAGAGGATGGTACTATAGTGAAATAACAATCAATGATTAACTAATGAGCAAAATAGTATTATAGATGAATGTCGACTTCATCTGGAAATCCATAAGTATATGAACCGTAAAACCGATGCCTATCAGTCTTCTGTTAAAAATAAATAATTAAATGATATAAAGTGTAAACATATCATGCAGCAACATATAGGTCTAAATATCATACCTCTATCATACACAGGAATTTCCTTAACTAAAGAAAGAAATTAACTCAGCAAACCATTCCATATGTTTTCAGTGGAATATATGATTTCTTTACATATTCTTCATATACCTAGGTTTTGTAGCCACGGAAGAGTTCATAAAGGACCCATCCATAGCCATGTACCTTGGTTGCTTAAACTAAACCATGAACTCTAGTTATACTAAACATAAATATATGCAGAAAGCATTTTTAAACAAAGAGAAAAAGAATGTCATAACCGGTATAACAACTGAGAAAAAAATCATGCACCGTATATACCCTCGGTAATCAACCAAAACCCCAAAGCTCAGCAACTAATCGTATAGAAATGAGGGTTTACATAAACAAACGCCACAAAGTTCATGAATAATTTTGAGATAAATATATTCCATTGAATTCAGTTCAAGCGAAGAACATTTCTCAAAAAAAATACAATCAAGTTCTGTCATGGGTTTGACGCAGAAGAGTAGTGAACTAAATTAATACTATATGGCTAGTATGAGAAAAAATAAACCCAAAATTTTAATTAACATAGCAATTCCTAGTCTAGAACACATTCAGGCTGAACTCGCAACATCAGACCCCTATCCAGTAGTTAAATTAAGATTAGAGGGACCCTTCTCGGTCTCTTCCAAATAGTCAAAAAAGGAAGGAATTAATTACATAAAGAACCGACATTACAGTCTGCAAGTCCTATTGACCTCGCTACAAAATACTACAACTACATTGTAATTAACACTCTAATTCATAGAATTGCACAGGAGTAAGTTCCCTAGACTGCATCAGCCAACCATTAAGGGCCATAAGAGTAAGCTCCAACCTGTACCAGTTGTAGAGTTGTGGGTAAGCTTCATCAACAAGCCATCATATTTAATGGCAAGCCCCTTTCAGTTTAAAATGTGTCATACCTGCAACTACCATAGGCAAATATTATGACCTGGATAATGAGCTGACTTCAGGATGGTATTAAATGCATAATAGAGGAATAAACCCTTACCTGTGTTTTGCAAGCCATGCACCGGGGTCTCACATATGCACGAAATAGAATTATGGGGTTAGAGATGCCTAGAGTAGAATAAAGCTTGGAAAAACTGAATGAATTGACAGTCTAAATAATTAGTACCTAGTTTGTGCCGAGGAAACAACTGCCACATAATCAAGAATTTGAAGAGCCGAGCACCCCACCTGACCAGCATGGAAATGTGTTAACTCCTTGCATCGAGATAGCCCTCGGCTCAAACTAAGAATGGTTCAAGACATACACCATTTTTGCAGGTAATGAAGACTTAGAGTTTCTCTCTGTGGCTTGCCACAAGGCATGGAGGCCTGACTATGAAAACCGCAGGAAACCAAGAGCAGAAGTGAAGGAGAGCAGCAAGACTCTCCACCATGAAACACAAATGAGAAAGAACACCGACGGGAAGCCCAAGTTTTGGGTAGATGGATGATCCCAAAGCAAGTATCACCATTGAATGGTGCGATCCAAATCAATGGACAGAATGCCTAACACTTGTCTTAGCCATAGCGAAAAGATTACTGCTAGTCGCATTAAAATCAAAGAACATGTGATATGAAGTCACTTACAGGCAGCCATAAATTCTAGGGCAAGGTGTAACCTAGTTACCTCGTTGTTGGATAGGTAAATCCCCTCTGCGGACAGAGGCGATCCCACTAGCCTAAAAAAAACTAGCCACAATCGATTCACGCTGCCACGCAAGTTCCTAGTTGCACACTAAAAGTGAATTAAGAAGACCAACTTGGAATCCAACGCTATAGTCGAAGCAGAGTTGGTATTCCCGCTCCCTCGCTCCCGCAGGTCACAATCCTTGCGCTCCTTGATTACGGACACCTGCACATGCAAAGGAAGAACAAGCATAAAATCCACCAAGGCACAACTATATTTCAGTCAGAAAGGAAATAAATCAAACATCACTATAATAGACGATGAGATTGGAACTATAATAGCAGTCGTTCATTAATGAACAATAGACAGGAAAAGTTACAACCAAGGTTCTGACGTTGAACCTCTCCTCTGGCTGGGCGAGCAACTATATGTGTCTTGCAATGTACCTCCTCTCCAGCAGCATAACCTCTCTATGCTTCGCTATCACTCACGATAAGCGTGACCACAACTAGCATTCCTCTAAGAACTCAAAAACTCAACAACTAGCTTGTCTAATGCATGAGGACAGATATTTATAGATGGACAGGGAAGAAAGATTCGATGAACCAGGACACCCATTGTGGATTGGCATTATCCCGGAAAAGCCACTGTGGATAGATGTCAAGGATAGATGATGACTCTCGACCTCTATCCGGTGGATTTTACTCTCAAAAGACTTCGTGATCTGAAGGGAAAAAGCAGAAGGGCGTGCTTTTGGCAAAAATCATTACCAAACTGGGCTGGCGCGGGTGTTGTTCTATGACAGAGCGCCAATGGTCGCGCCCTCTTTTGAGGATCTCAGTGATTGGCGCGGGTAAAATACTATGGACCTGTGCCAATGGAAAAAGAGTACTTTCCAGGGATAATTTGCAGAAGGTGTCTTCGGGAACATGAAGTACATACTCAGGGGAACATAATGCAAGTGTTTTTGGGTTATGTCACTGCTCACAGGTCCCGGAATGCGTCCTCCAATGTATGGAAACGGGGCGATAGGGATGGTGACCAACGGTGACAAATTACTGTGTAACAGATGCCCCCTAAAGCATGAAGTCCAAGAGGTAGAGAGAGGGGTGAAATGCTTTACAAGAACACAGAAGAACACATATATAGCTGCCGCCGAGGATCTGCATTAAGAGACACGACTGATAGTTCAATTACATGATGTACGTGGTATGGTCGCAGCCATCCATAAGAGAGTACATAAATAATCTAGATCCATAGTATGGACGCAGCCATCTGGTTAGGATCAATGAATTGACTCAGGTATGGTCGCAGCCATCCAGTGAATGAGTCATGTATCAAGAATCACACCTGGATTACAACAGACACAATCCAGGGTCTTGCGCTCCATCTCGACCCGAACAAGAGTACAAGTTCAAGCATGTGAATATATGAGCTGAAGTCGAACATGCATGAACATCATCTGATTACCAGTCAATAGTGGAAACTGTTAACAGACGCGAGAGGTACCACCAATAATGACAATGGCCCTCAAGGTACTATAGGTACAATCTACGGTGTGCGAATTAATGATCTGAAGTCGAACACCCGTAGAATCATTCAATCGGAGGCCAATGATGAAAACCTCACGTCGAACACGAAGAACCTGCCATTGAGGCATGCAGGCTCCAAGGCACCGGAAGGGAGTCTCTAGATCAACTTCCTGGATAATGAGTTGAAGTCGACAGGAGTGACCTTGATCGAAGGTGGGCCATAATGTTTCCCACATCATCGACATGAGACAGAGAGATAATGTTGTGAATCAAGATTGTACGAACTATCAGAGGGAGGTTGTTTCTTTGCAGAGGTCAACTTCTCTTGAACATATCAGCGACATATTAATGGAATTGGCAGTATTTGACATCAATGTATCAAAGGTCATGATGACGAGGCTATGAGTGGATGAGAGGTCAAATAGGGTACCCAAGTCCATGGAAGCAAGTGAAAAATATGAGATGAGATATCCCCACCCTGGACACGAAAGTAGAAAAGTGCCATGTTCAAGAGCGACATACAGCTGACACGATAATAATTATGGTTCAAAAATTTTCTTTTCCCCCGCCATTTCTGGCGAGTACCCCAGTTATTTTTAACAAGCTTGACGGGGATAGCATATGCTTGTGGTGTGTCATTTCGACAAAATCCGATGTCATCAGGTTTTAACGAGTCTGACAAAGGAAGAACTCGGCGTCTTTTCATGTTTAGAGACTTTGAAAAGATAGCAGAAAAGGAAACTCCAGGGATGTCCTTTTTCGTAAAGTCGTGTCTCTCGGGCCCGAAAAAGTATAAAATAATGCCCGAAAGAACTGCCCGACCATTATGATCGAGGAGTACTTTTCATAATTAGTGATTTCGACCTGAAAAAGTAAAAAAGCGGTCAAAATCACGTCGTTTCGTAACCATTAACGAGTTTTAAACGACAAAAACCCGGTAACCTTTTTATGTTTTAATGGTCGACAAAAAGAACTTAAAACGACCGCCCCTTATTAACGTTTAACGAGTCAAGAGGGAAAACTCGGCAATCTTTTCGTTTTTAAATGGTCAGAAAAGAGTTGAAAGCATACCTCCATTTTTATTCTCTTTAACGAGTCAAAAAGGAAAAATACTCGGCAATCTTTTCATATTTTACGAGTCAGAAAAGAGCGTAAAGGCGACTCGTCCTGAAGGAACGAGTGGTATAAAGGGTAGCAACTGGTTCCGGTAATGGTGGAACTGCTCAAAACATGTAATGGTCAAGAGGTTGGCTCATAAAACCACTCATCGCTGCGGTTCCTCAGGAAAGGATAAACAACCAAGTGAAAGCATATGATCGGCCAAAGAGATGGTGGCGATGGAATGAAACAACCAAGGCTCATCTAGCAGAATTTAGCAGATAACAGGCAATCACGGGATGTAAATCAGGTATAGATTCATTTTTACACAAGCTTGAACCATGAAGAACTTTGCTTGGAATCGGTTTCATGTTTACACAAGCTTGAAACGAAAAAATTATGCTTGTTATAAATTTGCATGCCCCCAGCATGATAATGCAAATCGAGGTACATGCCCCCCAAGCTTCATGGCACTCACGGAGTGGATGGGATGAAGATTTACTTGGAAAGACTCGATTTTGAAGGAGGATGCATGCCCCCCGGGCTTCAGTCACGCGCCTGGGTCAGCTGCCGTCATCAGAATGACGGAGTGGATGTTGAGGCATTTCCTGTGGAAATAAGACCATTTAGGAATGGTAGATGACTATATGTGAAGTGTGAACCGGGGAACGAAAGTTGGTCTACGATCCTGATCGTCCTTCCTTCGTGCGGAAAACACTTCACTCTGAAGAGTGAGGATACAATTGCACGTATGCGATAAATATGGTCTCGTCCAAGGAGTAAATTGTAATCTAATGGACCTTGGACTACCATGACGCCCATTTGAACAGTCTTCCCTTCTAATGTGGTAGGTACATTGGGAAGAATTCCTAAAGGTCGAGTGGTTTCTCGATGAAAACCTGTAAGGTTTCTCATCTCAGGCAGAAGCAGTGGCGAACCAAGTGCTTCCCAAGCTGTTGAAGAAAGGATGCTCACAGGAGATCCCTCATCAATAATGGTGCCAGCCATAACCATTCGGTAGACTTGGACTATAATTCGAAATGGTATGGAAGCTGGTAACCGAGGATTGTCTAGTTGATCCCAATTGAAGGAAACAACTAGGTTGCTTGGAGGTGGGACCGAATAAACGGCCGGATATGACTCTGATGAACTTCCTTCCTGCTGCGAAGGAATGAGAGGGATGCTCACTTGATCATTAGAGTCTATGTTTATGAATAGAATTGGGACGGTGTGGTCTTCATTCTTTACAGTGATAATATCATCTGAGGATGGAACTTCTGAAGGCAAAACTGGGTCAACTGTCATCTGGACCTGTTGAAAGACCGGGTCAACTGTCATCTGCACCTGTGGACTTTCGTTTGGTTTGGATTCAGATGGTTTAATATCATCTGAGGATGGAACTTCTGAAGGCAAAACCGGGTCAACTGTCATTTGGACCTTTTGAAAGACCGGGTCAACTGTCATCTGGACCTTTGGACTTTCGTCTGGTTTGGATTCAGATGGTTCATCCTTGATGACAAGCACTCCCGGAACAAAGTGGTGCATAGACGATGAACGTAAATCAACACTCTTTCTGACCAGGGACTGGTCTGGAACAGGCTGAGCATAGCCAGGTTCGGGAAGAGAAGGCTGGACCAAAGAGGAATCATGCTTGATCTCTTGGTTAGCGGAGAGATGATCTGCAGTTGCAGAAAGACGCTGATAGCCAGTGGGTAGTTGGGGTAAGGGAGCTGACAGACTTTCCAAAAGACGGGAGGCGTCATCCATAAGTGGACAAAGGCGAAGTAGATGATTACCTTCACAAAGTTGACAAGGGAAATGAACCTTCCCTTTTCCCTTACCAGCTGGTAAGGTATTGTTAATCTGCGATGACAAGGGGCGAGTCGGGTCACGGGACCATATATCTAGGACCCTGGGAATACCAGGACAATCAGTAAGAAAATGGTCCTCCTTGCATAATCGACAAGGAAACTTAGCCTTCCGCGGAGAAGCAGAAGGTGGTTCTACTTCAGGTATTTTTGGGGTAGATTCGACCTTTCCCTTAGGAGACTTCTTCTTTTTGGTCTTCTTCTTCTTCTTCTTAGCCACTTGGTTACTTAACTCCAGAGTTTCACCAAGCGAAGTAGAAGATGAGGACGCAGCAATAGGCGAAGAAGGGAAGGGGTCCACCTTAGAATCAACATGGTGTTGTTCGGGTGGAGGAGGTGGTGGCGGAACAGGAGTTATCACACTCGAGACTACCGAGTTTGAAAACAACCATACGGGCAAACCGATGGTTAACCCAGGCAAACCGATGGTTAACCCAGGCAAAGACAAAGTTGCGATATACTGAACACCGACATTTCCAACAGAAGGAAATGGACGAGGGTTTCCATCAGGAGGAACACCTTGGCCGGTGGACTCAGGGAAGGATGCCATTGAACGAGAAATAATCCTACTCAAGCTAACGCAAACAAAATCTAATTGGGTAAATGTTATCGTAGCCAAATAAATTTTAAGACGCAAAGACACAACTTGACCTTTTCATATTTTAAGAGTCGAGAAAAGGACAAAAGATGACTCTAGTCTCCTTCGAATGTTTAATGAGCACGAAGTGACAAGACGCTCACAGGCACCTTTTCTTTTAGGGAGTCCGAAAAGGATCAAAAGTGACTACTCTGGAGACTCTAGGTAAAAGGTTTACCAAACAATCCGTAAAACTGCTTATACACCTTGGCAATCAGATGAAAACCAAGGACTTCCCGTACTGCAGTCAATCTTCTCGAATGCTGTGTTCAGTGCATTACGGCTTGTAAGGCGGCAGACTCGGCTTCCTATGGATAAAGGATAATAGCCTAGTGGGGTCTCCCGTATATACGCGACGGTACGTGGGAGCTCAGTCCGTATTGGCACCTATTGTTTCACCGTGGAGGAATCACCCAACCACTCAACGGTAAGCTACCAGGTTTAAAGACGCCGGAACACGTCTCTAACCTAGACCTCTAGAGTATTTGCGTTATGTTCCAATGCGTTGTTATGTTCATTGAGTTTATTTTAAAGTTTATCTTCAATTATGTTTCAGTTTTTTTTTTGGTCCTACCGTATGTGATATCTCAAAAACTTCTTAAATGCAAACTACATGCCAAAACTATACCATTTCATTCGATGAATTCTATCTACAGGAGGGTTGAGATCTTTACACAAACGAAATGATCACTCAGCAAACAACAAAGATCCTAATGCAGCTAATAACAAGAAATGAAATTTTTCTTTTTCTTTTTAATAGCAACAAATAACAATAAACGCTAACTAATACGATGCAAAAGATATTTTGTTTTTCTCTCCTTTAAGATGGCATGATGCATTTAAACAAATCTTAAGAGATATGCACAAGTATACACAATCCAAGTTCACTCAATGAAATAGAACCAATTCTGAAACACCAAAATGAACTATACAAGCAAGGAAAAAACACAACGACTTTTCAATGAACCATGTAATCTAAGTTCAAATGAAGTCGAGCAAAATCCAAAGAGGCTAGAAGTGAATCACCCAAAGCATAGAAGACCAAGCTTTAACAAACCACTAGATAGGTGCGGAACACAACCAACAAGTTGACTGGAAAATCAAAAGACCAAAATTTCCCACAGAAGGCTAGACATGTGAAGCCACTAGATGTTCTAGGGCTAAGACGAAAATCAATAGAAATAAGCAAACAACTGAAGGATAAAGGTAAGACCAGTCAAACAGAGGTTCAACACACTTCCAGAGGCTGTAAGAGTTATAAAAAGATAAAAATCTGAGTTGAAAGAGCTTCCAACCAACACACAGGCAAAATTCACAGGGCTGGCGCGACTGTCAGCCTGCAACTTGCGCTACCAAAGGATTGGCGCGAGTTGCTGTTGGGCAACATGCGCCAACTGGCGCGACTGTCAGAGTAAAAACCGCGCCAACTAAGCTTGCCGGCTAAAAAATAAATAACACGACCCCAGGTCGGGCTGACAGTGTTCAGATGGATCAAACAGTAAAGAATAATCTCAAAACTGACCCAGAAAGCTCATTCACTCAAGCAAGCAAGAGAAAATTAACATGCAAGACAAACTCCAAATAGCTTCTCCCCAGCGGAGTCGCCAAATTGTTGGATAGGTAAATCCCCTCTGCGGACAGAGGCGATCCCACTAGCCTAAAACAAAACTAGCCACAATCGATTCACGCTGCCACGCAAGTTCCTAGTTGCACACTAAAAGTGAATTAAGAAGACCAACCTGGAATCCAACGCTATAGTCGAAGCAGAGTTGGTATTCCCGCTCCCTTGCTCCCGCAGGTCACAATCCTTGCGCTCCTTGATTACGGACACCTGCACATGCAAAGGAAGAAACAGATACAAGCATAAAATCCACCAAGGCACAACTATATTTCAGTCAGAAAGGAAATAAATCAAACATCACTATAATAGACGATGAGATTGGAACTATAATAGCAGTCGTTCATTAATGAATAATAGACAGGAAAAGTTACAACCAAGGTTCTGACGTTGAACCTCTCCTCTGGCTGGGCGAGCAACTATATGTGTCTTGCAATGTACCTCCTCTCCGGCAGCATAACCTCTCTATGCTTCACTATCACTCATGACAAGCGTGACCACAACTAGCATTCCTCTAAGAACTCAAAAACTCAACAACTAGCTTGTCTAATGCATGAGGACAGATATTTATAGATGGACAGGGGAGAAAGATTCGATGAACCAGGACACCCATTGTGGATTGGCATTATCCCGGAAAAGCCACTGTGGATAGATGTCAAGGATAGATGATGACTCTCGACCTCTATCCGGTGGATTTTACCCTCAAAAGACTTCGTGATCTGAAGGGAAAAAGCAGAAGGGCGTGCTTTTGGCAAAAATCATTACCAAACTGGGCTGGCGCGGGTGTTGTTCTGTGACAGAGCGCCAATGGTCGCGCCCTCTTTTGAGGATCTCATTGATTGGCACGGGTAAAATACTATGGACCTGTGCCAATGGAAAAAGAGTACTTTCCAGGGATAATTTGCAGAAGGTGTCTTCGGGGAACATGAAGTACATACTCAGGGGAACATAATGCAAGTGTTTTTGGGTTATGTCACTGCTCACAGGTCCCGGAATGCGTCCTCCAATGTATGGAAATGGGGCGATAGGGATGGTGACCAACGGTGACAAATTACTGTGTAACACTCGTGAAGGATCCCATAGACCTCATGGGTTGGTAAAAACCACTATAGTTTTAGTACCCCAAAAACCGTCAGTCAGACATGCCTCAAATTTGTATCATATGTGGCAAATAAATACTTCAGCAAAGATTTGCATTTGCGAGCAAGGTTTGATTTGAGGGTATTGCATTAATGTATATAGATATGTATCCATGTTATAGTTGAATTCTTTTTATACATTGTTTTCACTATATTATATGTTTGTGTGTGTTACAGATGGTATCAGAGCGAGGCTCGCATAATGAGACATCTGGGTTGTTCTAACAGTCAATTAAGTCATGATATTCCGATATATATATGAAGCAAATAAATTGAGTTTTGTCTAATTGTGAACACAGAAGGTGAATTAGCATCAAGGATACAATGCATAGGAGCCCTAGATCATCAAGCCAGCTATAGGTGCCTTATGTAGAGGCCAACCCAGAATTACGGGTGCAATTGGGAGATGAATCGAAACATGCTAGCGCGGCCTTACTCGAGAGAGTACAACAACTTGGAGCAGAAATGATGAACCTCAGAATAGACAATGAGCGATTAAGATAGGAGTAGGAGAAGATTCTTAAAAGTTTGTCAGATCAGCAAAATCAGAGAGGACCAGATCCCAATACAGAAAATAGGGAAAAGACCCCAACTACTCATAATGAGGAAGATCATGCAGAATCCGTAGAGGTTCACAAAGAAGAAGATGAAGGGCATTCAGATAACGTTTTTGACCAAAGAAAACCAAAAATAACAAGGTGAGCTCAAAAAAATCAAACCCTCACTGTTCGAAGGAGCGTCAGAAGAAGCGGCGGAAGCTTGGATGAAAGACATGGGTAATTACTTCCAGATTTATGAATATACCGAAAAACTTAAATCAAGGCTAAAAGATTACCAATTACAAGGAAAAGCCACCCTCTGGTGGGAAGAAATTAAAACCGTAAGGAATATTGATGAAGAACAATTAACATGGCAAGGATTCCAGAAACACTTTAAAGACAAATATTTAACAGAACGTTATTATGATGAAAAAGCAAAAGAGTTCCATGAATTAAGACTCGTAACCTTAACCATGGATGAATATGTAGCACGCTTTACTTTTGTGTTGCATTATGTCCCATATATGCAAGAAGAAAAATCTAAGATCCAATGGTTTATTAGTAGTTTACATAACTTCATGAAGGAGAAATTAGAATTCAACTATCCTAGAACCATGGATGATGTAGTCTAGAAGGATCACATTTGTTATCAGCAGAAAAATGAAGGATCTAAAGGAGTTGTTGCCAAGAAAATGAGGAATTTTCCACCAAATAGACATTAGAAAAACATGCACGGCAGAAACAATCAGCAAAGGAACTTTGGAAATTTTGTAAGAAACCCACCCAGAACTTAGACATTCACTGAGAATAGACAACCTGAAGGAATTAGCAGAACTGTTACTGAACAACCAACAAAACTGCCACTACAATGTTGGGGATGCAGAGAAGCACATTATTACAAAAATTTCCCACAGAAAGCTCAAACTGAGCAACTTTCTAACATGCAAGAAGCCTCTACGGTAGGGGATATCGCAAGGAGCATGCCCAGGATTAATGTGGCTTTGGACGATCATCAAGCGGAATATCAACCCACTATGATCGAATGCGAAGGTATGATTGTTGGCCAATATGTTTCTGTTTTATTTGATCCAGGCGCTAGCCTGAGTTATATTAGTCCTAAGGTGGTAGAAAGATGTCAACTACAAAGTAGTAAATACAAACAGTCGTGGCTAGTTCAACTAGCTACTGGTACCAAAATGAAGGTGTCAGCCAAAACAGAAAACTACCCTATAATAGTTTCAGGATAGCCTATCCAAGTCAATCTGAATATTCTTCCCCTAGGCTCATATGATGTATTGATAGGGATGTTCTCATTAGAAGGTCATTGATCCCTAGTAGATTTCAAAGAAAAGTCCATAAGTTATCTTACTGAGTCAGGATAACGGAAGGAAATTCAAGGAATTAAGAAGAATATCAAGTTGCGCCCTATTACAGCCCACCAACTCGGAAAGTGTATAAGAAAAGGGTGCCAAATTTATGCTGTTCAGGTAGGGTACAACAATGATAAAAATAAAATGACCTCTTTAGAGAATATTCCTATAGTCCAGGATTTCTTAGACGTATTTCCTGAATCTATTCTAGGATTGCCACCAAGGTGAGACACTAATTTTACAATTGAATTAATGCCCAGAGCAACCCCTTATTATATGAGTGTTCTAGAATTGACTGAACTTAAAATGCAGTTGCAGACACTGTTAGATAAAGGATACATATGCCCAAGTGTGTCTCCTTGGGGGGGCCCAGTGCTATTTTTATGCAAATAGGATGGAACCCTACGATTATGCATTGACTATCGTCAGCTGAATAAGTTGACCATAAAGAACAAATACTCACTACCTCGCAACGATGACTTATTTGACCAAGTACAAGGAGCTAGCGTGTTCTTGAAAATCAACTTAAGGTCTGGATACCATCAAATCAGAATAAAGGATGAAGACATCTGTAAAACCGCATTCCGAACTCGTTACAGATATTATGAGTTTGTGGTACTACCTTCTGGCCTTACCAATGCACCAGCCACGTTCATGAGCCTAATGCATGGTATTTTTCAGCACTTTCTGGATAAGTTTGTATTGATTTTCATTGATGATATATTAATATACTCTAAAAATCAAGTGGAACACGAACAACACTTGAGAATGGTACTGCAAATTTTGCAAGAAAACCAACTGTATGCAAAGTTTAGAAAATGTGATTTTTACAAAGATCAAATTCAGTACCTAGGCCATGTTATATCAGCAGAAGGGATAGCAGTGGATCCAGAGAAAATAAAAACTATCATGGAATGGACTGCACCAAAAAATGTGGCCGACATAAGATCCTTCTTAGGCTTGGCAGGGTATTACCACTGATTTATAAAGGACTTTTCGAAAATTACCTTCCCAATGACTTCACTTCAGAAAAAAGGACGAGCTTTCCACTAGACAGCAGAATGCCAACAAAGCTTTGAGCAGCTAAAACAACTGCTCACAACCGCTCTAGTGCTAAAGGTAGCGGATCCGGAAAAATCCTTTGTAGTATGTACCGATGCAAGTAAAGAAGGCATTGGTGGAGTACTAACTCAGGAAGGAAAAGTCATTGCTTATGAGTCATGAAAACTAAAGGATTATGAACAATGTTACTCTGCCTATGATTTGGAGTTGACCACGGTAGTGCATGCACTAAAGATATGGTGGCACTACCTCCTGGGAAAGAAATTTTTTTTGTTAACTGACCATAGAAGTTTGAAAAATTTCTTTAATCTATCTATTTTAAATGCACGCCAAGCCAGATGGACCACATTCCTGAGTGAATTTGATTTTGACTTAAAACACATCAAAGGAAAATAAAACCGGGTAGTTGATGCTTTAAGAAGAAAATTACATTACATCTATGAAGTACATTTCAATCATGCACAATCTAACCTACCAGGAGTTATCCGAGAAGCTCCCCTTAAGGATCTGGAATATGCATTCTTATGGCAGCAAGCTTTAGAAGCCCAAGAAAGAGGTAAGAAATGTGAGAATTCTGATAAAATGTTCACATTCAGAAACTGAATCTACATTCCTAACTAGATTTCTGTGAAGCAGATGTTACTATATGAGTTTCATAGGAAACCTTATGCTTTGCCTGGCACCCAGGATACCAGAAATTGTATTCTTCCATTAAGAAAAGTTAATTCTAGCCCTGTTTACAAAAAGACGTGGTTGAATATTTATTTAAGTGCTTAGAGTGGTAATTGGTGAACGCAAAACATCAGCATCCTGCGGGTCTGTTGCAACCACTACCCGTTCCAGAATGGAAATGGGAGACCATAACTCTAGATTTTATTATGAGGTTACCTCGTACTAGAAAGCAACTGGAATCAATCATGGTGGTCGTAGACAAGATGAGAAAGACTGCTCATTTCATCCCTGTAAAATCCACCTACAAAACAGTAGAAATTGCAGACATATTTATGAGAGAAATCTTCCGTCTACACGGGTACCCCGAGTGGTGATCTTTGATAGGGATGTAAAATTTACATTCGGTTTCTAGAAAAATATCTTTGCAGGATTGGGGACCCAAAATCCATTTCACTACTGCTTAACATCTGTAGACAGATGGTCAGAGAGAGCAAGCAAATAAAGTTTTGGAGGATATGTTGTGCATGTTTGTAATGCAACAACCACATAAATGGGAGGATTACCTCCACTTCGTAGAATTTGCCTACAATAACGGGCATCATGAATCATTGGTATGAGTCCCTTCAAGGTAATTTACGGGAGAAAGTGTTGGGTACCCACAAATTGGAATAGTCCAGAAAATAAATTAGCATTGGGTTCTGACATGCTAGCATAAATGGAGGCTACCATTAAGAAATTCACCAGAACTTAAAGGCAGCACAAGATAGACAAAATGTGTATGCAGACAGGAAGAGAAATCATAAATAATTCTGGCTGGGTGTTCACGTGTATCTAAAGGTGAAACCTCGAAAGAGCACCTTGCAGTGGAAAGGTTGTGCAAAATTGGCACTATAGTACTGTGGGCCTTTCCAAATTTTGGAACGGATTAGGCTTGTGGCATATAAACTAGCACTACTAGGCCATATCCGAGTACACAACGTCTCTCATGTGTCCTTGTTAAAAAGATATATTTATGACCCTCGACATATTATTAATTGGGAGAGTATTTAGGTAAGGATAAATAGGAAGCAATATGATTAAAAGATTAATGTTTTGAAATGTTCTGAAAACCTAATATGAATGTGCAGGTAGAACCTGAGGGAGAATTTCTGGCAGAGCTTCTTCTTATCCTTGATCGGAGAGAAACAACCTTGCAAAGGCGAGCCATCATCCAAGTTAAAGTGCAGTGGAAGCACTTTGGCCTAGATGAGGCTACCTGGGAAGAAGAGGAGGCCATGCAAAAAGCTTATCCTGCACTATTTGCGTAGAGAAAGAACACTAGGGATGGTGTTCCTCTCGAGGGGAGGGAGCTGTAACATACAACGAGACTTCATGAGTTGTTTTTTTTACCAAGTTTAATTTCATTTATGTTATTTAACTATTAAAACTATTGGGCTTAAAATAGCTAGAACAAATACTATTAATTATTATTTAAAATACTTTGGACCAGATTATTAAAAGAATCAAAGAAACAATTGAACCAACTTCTGAGTACAGTTACAACTTCTCCTTCACTTTTTTTTTCCTTAAAGGGAAAAGAGGGCAAAACCCTGGGGGGTTGGAAAGAGGAGGATTGTGTTGTATTCTTCCTTGAGCTGGTGAACATAACCAATGGGAAATAAATTTGAGGTAACAAGTTGTGGGGTACGGGACTTGAGGCTGGACAGAGTCCTGATGCCCAAGGTACCCAACTGTTCCTTATTGGTAGAAGTGGAAGGGCTCGGAGGGGGAACTTGGACGTAATTGCCAGTTCTGAGGCTGGGTGGTGAGACCTTCCAATTATTTAACATATACGTAACGAAATACAGATAAGTGATACTATCATGGTAATTATTATCAGTAGAATAGTTGAATGTTTACTGTGAATTGACACAATATAGTTACAGTGAATGACCTGTTTACTATAAGTAGATAGTTTGGAAATGATTTAGTATAAATTACGATCATTACTAATTTCTGGGTAGAATAGTAAAGCAAGTAGATAATGCATGTTTTCCTAATAGATATTGATACACATCTAGAGGACAGTACAACTGTCAGTTAACAATCAATGCTTAACTAATGAGCAAAATAGCATTATAGATGAATGTCGACTTAATCTAGAAATCCATAAGTATATGAACTGTAAAACCGATGCCTATCAGTATCTTGCTAAACATAAACAATTAAATGATATAAAGTGTAAACATATCATGCAGAAACATATAGGTCTAAATATCATACCTCTATCATACAAAAGAATTTCCTTAACTGAAGAAATAAATTAACTCAGCAAAACATTCCATGTGTTTTTGGTGGAATATATGATTTCTTTACAAATTCTTCATATACCTATGGTTTTTAGCCATAGACGAGTTCGTAAAGAACCCATCCATAGCCATGTACCATGGTTTCTTAAAGTAAACCATGAACTCTAGTTGTACTAAACATAAATATATGTAGAAAGAATTTTTAAATGAACAAAAAAAGAAGGTCATAACCGGTATAAGAACTGAAAAAAAAATCATGCACCTCATATACCCTCAATAATCAACCAAAACCCCAAAGTTTAGCAACTAATCATATAGAAATGAGGGTTTACATAAACAAATGCCACAAAGTTCATGAATAATTCTGACATAAATATATTCCGTCGAATTCAGTTCAAGCGAAGAACATTTCTCAAAAAAATTACAATCAAGTTCTGTCATGGGTTCGATGCAGAAGAGCAGTGAACTAAATTAATACTGTATGGCTAGTATGAGCAAAAATAAACCCAAAATTTTAATTAACATAGCAATTCCTACTCTAGAATGCATTCGAGCCGAAGCTGCAACATTAGACCCCTGTCCAGTAGTTAAATTAAGATCAAAGGGACCCTTCTCAATCTCTTCCAAACAATCAAAAAAGGAAGGAATTAATTACATAAAGAACCGACATTACAGTCTGCGAGTCCTATTGACCTCACTACAAAATACTACAGCTACATTGTAATTAACACTCTAATTCATAGAATTGCACAGGAGTAAGTTCCCTAGACCGCATTAGCCAACCATTAAGGGCCATGAGAGTAAGCTCCAACCTATACCAGTTGCAGAGTTGTGGGTAAGCTTCATCAACAAGCCATCATATTTAATGGCAAGCCCCTTTCAGTTTAAAATGTGTCATACCTGCAACCACCATAGGCAAATATTATGACCTGGATAATGAACTGACTTCAGGACGGTATTAAACGCAGAACAGAGGAATAAACCCTTACCTGAGTTTTGCAAGCTGTGCACAGGGGTCTCACATCTGCACGAAATATAATTTTGTGGTTAGAGATGCCTAGACTAGAAGAAACCTTGTAAAATCCGAATGAATTGACAGTTTAAATAATCAGTACATGGTTCATGCTGAGGAAAACAACTGCCACATAGTCCAAAATTTGAAGAGCCGAGTGCCCCACCTGACCAGCATGGAAATGTGTTAACTCCTTGCATCAAGATAGCCCTCGGCTCAAACTAAGAACGGTTCAAGACATACACCATTTCTGCAGATAATGAAGACTCAGAGTTACCTCTCCATGGCTTGCCACAAGGCATGGAGGCCGGACTATGAAAACCACAGCGAAACTAGGAGCAGACGAGAAGCAGAGCGGCAAGACTCTCCACCACGAAATGCAAATGAGCAAGAATGTCACCGAGAAGCCCGAGTGTTGGGTAGATGGATGATCCCAAAGCAAGTATCATCGTCAAATGGTGCGATCCAGATCGATGGACAGGATGCCTAACACTTGTCTCAGCCAGAGCAAAAAGTGGGATTACTGCCAGTCGCATTAAAATCTAAGAACAAGTGATATGAAGTCGCATACATGCAGCCATAAATTCCAGGGCAAGGTGTAACCCATTTACCTCGTGAAGGATCGCACAGATCTCGTGGGCTAGTAAAAACCACTATAGTTTTAGTACCCCAAAAACCATTAGTCAGACATACCTCGAATTTGTATCATACGTGGTAGATAAATACTTAACCAAAGATTCGCATTTACCAGCAAGGTTTGATTTGAGGGTATTGCATTAATGTATATAGATATGTATCTATGTTAGAGTTGATTTTTTTTATACGTTGTTTTTACTATATTATATGTTTGTGAGCGTTACAAGTATTGATAAACCATGATAATAGTGCATGGTATTATAACAAAGCCTATGTACAAATTCAAAATATTCATGGTGTAAAGTGAAAATAAACGGTCAGACTTAAAAATCTTCTTTTATATATATATATATATATAATTTACATATTAATTCCTTTAATAATAATAATAACATTTTTTTAATTAAAGTTATAATTTAATTAAATTTTATGATTTTTTTAATTACATCAACTTGAGATGCATAATTAAGAAAGTATTTTGATGTTTATCATGCATTAATGTTGATTTGAGTTTAACATCTTTTTAATTTATAAGCTTGTTCTAGTTTAAAATATTACTAATACTAATTATATGTCAAAGGTTGAGATTTATTTTAAAAATAGTTATGCCAATTTTATCCTTTTAATTATATTGGCTAATCAAAAAAATTGTCATACAAACATGAATTATGATTTTTTTGACATGTATATTACTAAGGCATTGCATTGTAACAAAACCAATTCAAAAATTAAGAATCTCCCCATATATATATATAATTTATGTATTAATTTTTTAATTAATAATAATAACAATTTAAAATAAAATTATAATTTATTTAATTTTTATGATTTTTTGAATTTTATTTTTTGTTAGCTAAAAATTTCTCTTATGTAATTTCTACCAAAACACTTTGCTTAAAATAAAATGTATTATCAAATGAATAAATATGTATTAATATTTATGAAATGAACAAAAAAAAAAACTTAGTAACTAATAGAAATAGAAGTTACTAAATAAAGACATCAACCAATCACTTTACAAATAAATAAATTTAAATAATAATAAAAATTAACAAAAATTAAATTCTTAAAGATTAAATTATGAATAAGCTATATAAATTTTTAATCCATGACAAACTAATAAACAATCAACCCAAAATTAAATACAAAATAAAAAATATAATAATAATATTATATAAAAAATCCAAAATATTAATTAATTTAAAATTACAAGTTTCCAAAAACTAAATACATAATACCATACGTGACCCAAATATAATGATAATATTATAGAAAAAATTCAAAATATCGATTAATTTAAAATTACATCTTTCAACGCTTCCTTGTTCGATCTTTAGAAGAGAATCGGCCCAATGCTTTGGATGATGAGCATACTGAGGCTGGTTGAACGTGATAGTTGATGTACGCCACTTGGTCGAATACGTTAGAAAAACGAGGTAATTGTATCCATGAAAAGGACGCACACGGACGAGAATCAATATAGACATGGTTGTAACTGGTTTGATTAGTCCATATTTACGCGGAGTGAACAAGAATTGCGGAGTGAACAAGAATTGTGTTTTTTCTGTATCACGGAAAAATTGTGTGAAAAATTTCTCTCACGATGACGTGGAAGGCCAACAGTGATCCATCCGTAGAAACAGGTCCCAATTGGCCCCGTACGTCATATCAAATCAGGTTTAAAATGGTCGCCTGATCTGTTGATGGAACCTCCGCGGCAAGTTCACCCATCCTCGTCGTCCGTGGTGTCCATCATGCAGAGCAGCTGGACTATCTCCTCGAATTTGCACTTGCGCAATCGTTCAACGCTGACAGGGTTCCACCTTCTCGTGCAAGTTCGTCCATAAAATCCCACATGCAGTACGTGTGTTAATTCCAAATGGATTGTTGTTTGCTCTTTCCTAGTTGCAAAATTTGGGCACAACTTGTCCATGTCTTCCATCCTTGTTACCATGTGTTGAAAGAGAGTCCTCTATTTGCAGTCGTTGCAACGAGGAAACTGTGCAGATTGCGGAGCCACGAACGTAATGCCCTAGCTTGTGTGCTCGATGACGAGAGACATTACTGCACCAAAGGACTTCGCCATGTTTACTAATAGCTTATTTTTGACTTCATGGTGTCTACATGGAAATAGAGGAGCTCTTCGTGGGAAGGAAGAGAACGACCCTGCGAATGTTTTTCAATGTGGTATAACATGGGAGTTATTGGTGGACTCGGTGAACCATATTCTTATGGCTTTGTCTATCGGTCTTAATAATTTTTCTGAATTGAATAATTGTGTAATGATGGTCTATATGACTGGTAGATTAGTTTGTTTTAATGGAGTTTTCTCCATCAGGTTTTCGATTCAAATATCACAGGAAAGACTGAGGGTGGGAGTGGATAGTGGTGTAATAGTATCCCAAGAGGTATTTATGTTTTATGATGTTTAAGGGGTTTTGGATTCAAATATTAGGAGGAGATGAGGGTGGCACTATATTATGGGGTTATAATGTCGCAAGGGATGCTTTAGTTCTTTTAAGGATCACACAATTTTAGACATTGCTAAATTATGAAAAACTTAATGATGATGATGATATTCTAAATATTTTCACGATGGGTTAATGACAATGTAAATCTAAGTGGCATCCTACTAATTCCAGGTAGAGCTCTAGTTTTTATCTCTCACTGATACGTTGTTCCTTTAAATTGAGATTGCTTTTATCTCCCACGAGCTTTTCTGAAGCATCTTCTACCCCTACATTTATCTCCAATCATGTTAGCTTTGGCGGTAAGGTCATCCAAAACGTGTGTAACAGTCATATCTTCTACCCTTACATTGATCTCCAATCATGTTAGCTTAGGTGGTAAGATCATCCAAAACGGGTGTAATAGTCATCTTCCCAATATCCAAAAAACAGTGAAGCATTCTATGGATAAATGCATTATTACCATATTTTTCCATAAATGAAAAACATACTAGATGTAATTATAATGTCTAACTTTCAAGTAAACATTTAATACCGTCACAAAATATTTCCAATACAATTGGCCACGTCACGTATATAACCTTAAGACTCACACCAACACCTTTATAACATTTCATAGTAGCACATATGTAATACTAATTTAGAAGTGGTTTATTTTTGGGTTGAAAGACTTGATTATCATGGAGGTGATTTTATTTAATGCTTAATCTTATCACAGTTGTATCATTGGATCCTTTCATACCATTCAATGCATAGGAAACTGGGTTTACGGTCTCCATTAATCAATTCACCTTACTGTAGTTAAGAGTTTTCTAGACTTTCATCAAGTGAATTGTATTTGGTGTTTCCGAGTTTCAATACTCCCCACATCTGGCCTTGTCCTGCTCATACACATGTCACAACTTCCATCGAACGGTGGAAATTGCAAGCGATGATTGGAGGTAACCGATCCCACCCCTGTCTATAGCCAGTCTTGTCATTCAACAACCCTCCCACGACAGTGTTACTTCTTTGCTTCCAGGTCCTCACGTGAATCCTTTCTAAATCACATCAAGCATTTCCTGTATCTTTTTCACAATTTTATGGCGACAATGTATCTCTTGCTTGTTTCAGGTCTCTATTGCACTACTCAGGTTCTGAATCTGAAGGGTCACACCATGAATCTCTTTCTCGTTTTAGGTCTCTGCTATGCTAATCAAGTTTTGAATCTGAAGGGTCACACAATGCATCCATCGTTTCAGTTATGATGTTCTGTTTCTCCGGTGTTTTATTCTGTCATGGAAAAACCCTAGTTAGCTTACTTAGTTCTCTATGGCCAAGTTTTGACACGCATATTCTCACCGTACCTTCCTACAAAATTTCAAAGGTAAGTCCTTGCTAGGGTTTGAAGTTATTGATTGTTGTAATTTCGATTCTCCTGGTTCATTTGCTTACAACATCGTTTTATTTGGAAACAGGTAGAATTTCAACACCGCTTCCTTTCGCTTTTCCCCAACAGTTCAACTCACAGGCTATGCCTAATTCATTTGGAGACTTCGCATGTTCCAGGTTATTGGTCACTTCCCTTCCCTATGGCGATTTAAAAGATATTTCTATGGTTAAGGATTTCTTGTCTATTGTGATACAATATGTCTGCATCATTAATACAACGAGGGTTTCCACTTCTCTTTAGGGATTATCTGAAATTGAGGCTTATTTATGTAGAGGCTCTGCTATGTGTTTCCATTAACTTAAGAGAGAGGAAGTATCCTATGCTTAGAATCTGTGTAATACCATTGTTGTATATGCTCAGTCTTGGTATTGAAAGGATTAAACACAACGGTGGTTACTTATAATTTGTTTCAGTAATTTATTTATTATGCCGCATGTTTGTGATACTATAATATCTTTATAGTTGGGTTATCTTTTGTGACTTGAACTGTTGTTTTATGGTTGAATTCTTCTTGTAATTCTTCTAACTCCATATGAAGGATACTTTAATCATAATATAGTATCCCTTGGGATGGCCAACATAGTATATGCACTATTGATACTATGATATTTAATTCATAATATGCGACAAACGTTTCCTTGATAATTGTTATCTTTATGTGAGTAATGTGAAAAGCAATGTGCAATACTGTATATTGGAGTTTCTAAGAAAACCATACTCATACTAAGGAGTATGGCCATCAAGTCTATTGTAGTAATATAATTGTAGTAATATATTAATGGTACTAACCTTGTTGGATACATGTGGATAGTATGTTAAGTGCAGGTGGAAATTACGAAGCACATATTCAACATGTATATGAATATGGCATTGTTGACGTCGCTCGGCCCACAACATGTCCGGGGATATCCCCGATAAGAAGTCCCAATTAGACCTCAGACAGTTTGGTGTAGGAGTTCCAGCAATGGGTCATACGGTAATGCCTCGACCGAGATTTCGCATAGAGGAAATTAAGATGTCTCTATTGGTAGCAAGGGTGTGATTGTTGCGGTAAGTCAAGGAAGGTGTATGAGAGGTTCTAACACACTGAGGGTGAGGTAAGTGCGCCCCTTGGAAAACTGTAATAATACTTGGCTTGGAAGAGAACACACGAGTGAAGATGCATCACGAGCTCGAAAACAAGTTAGCGAGAAATCCAAAGTGATGGTTAAACTAACAACACATTTCAGAAAGATTCATACATACTTATACAGAATATTCTATACATGCATGCGTAAGAAAACCAGTACATACATCATTTAGAGTAAACTAGATAGCATAGAATACAATGCAACATATGCATGAAACCTGCTGGCTCTATTATATTAAGAAGTGTATGTTTGAATCATACAATACATCCATGTCCAACCACTAGTTTTGATAGCGTAACGTTACAACCAAAACTGCTTGCTCCTCCAAAGAGATATACTAGCTCTGCGCAGTGGAGAAGCCAAGGTTTGTTACAATACTATCCAAGCTCTCTCCAAGATAGTCTTATCGGAAGCTTGGCTAACCAAAGCCTATACAATGAGTTATGAGGTACTATTTATAGCAAAGGGTGGAGTGACCCTTGACACCCCCTTTGTGACAGTTTATCAACCCTCATGACTACAATGCACATGTGCCCATGTGAAACAGAATGGCTTGAGAAAGCCATGCAAGACATCACTGGCACTCGGTCCATTCTGGTGAGACCAAATCTTTGACATGCTTGTGATGGTCAAGGTGGTGAGCTGATGCCAAGTTTGGTGGTCTGTAATGGTGTGCATGTGTTCCATGGTGACATCTTGCTGAAGCAAACTCTTGCCTCAGTTGCATCCGGGTGCATTGGTATGGCTCCTCCATCCCACTTGTCTGATAGCATGCGTATGGTCTTCTGGGTGCCGCTGAACCGACAACACACTGATGTGTAGTGTCTGTGTTGATATTCAAGTGTGTGTTGGTGGTCATGCACATCAACTTGTCGAAGTACATGTTTAGCTCCAGTCGGACTTCTTCTTTTCTTCACCTCGATGAGTGTGCCGAATGGGTGGGATCGCATGCGTGCGCACAATGACATGCATGTTGTTGAATGCCCTTGCATGCAATCAACAAAACTGCTCACCTTGTCTGCTCCGTGCTAGTTGTTGGGATGGGTCTATAACTTGTACGGGTGCAGTTTCGTCCATCTATGCATGTTGCGCCCCCTGCTGTACCCATTCCTACTACACTTCATTCTCTTATCTAAGCAGCTCCTCTTCTTCCTTAAGTTGTTGCTTTAGCACATGCAACTCCTTCTCTTCTTCGTTCTACGTTCTCACGCCACCTTCTTGTCACGTCGTCACCTCATAGCCTCAATCTCCAAAGTTTCTTTCATCACAAGTCTATCTACTCGAGATTGCAACTTTGTTTCGCCTTTGTGTTGTCAACAACCTTCCTCTTATGTTTGTTGCATTTGGTATGCTGCCTTCAACTGTTGTTCATGGTGCTGCTTGTTGTAATGTTGTTTCCATCATGTCTTGATGTACCTGTTAGCGAACAATTTGATGTCTTCGTGGGTAGGAAAGTTCATAGACACTTGATCGACTGCATCCCCAAGTGTGCTCTGAATAGTGTCTTTGACTCTGCTCTCCTGCAAACCATTGTACCTGTGCCACTGAGAGGCAAATGAACACCTGTGATACCTAGATACATGGAAACACTCATGTCAAGAAATCTTTCAGTCGAAAACCAAAGTTAGCTTGAGAACTGACTTGTAACATGCTTGTGTGACTGATCATGAAGGTTGCGCAATTTCCGTCAGGAGGTCGGGAGACTGACTGCCAAGACTATGCAAGGCATAGTCCAGGATTTTAGTAGGCTGATTGATTGCTGGAAATACATAATGCACAGTCCATCTTGGATGGTGACTGCTGCAATTACGTAATGCGCAATCTCAGCTAGCAATGGTTGTAGGCGAAGTGACTGCATTGCGTAATTTTCTAGGCCAACAGTCATTGTCCCTCTGAATTTCATAATGCAAGACTAGAGAACAATCATTGGGAAAAAATGTGCATTTCCTGAGAGGAAGACAAAGCCTTCCCTTTCAGGATTGCACAATGCTATCTTGGTGCGGTAGAATCCGGGCCAAGGCTGCCCAGACCCGCCGACGGGCAACTGAAAGTGAATGTGAATGTGAATGATTTATGATACTGAATGTAGGCATAAGTGAATGATCATGCATGAAAATGGTGAATGACAGATTCAGAAAATGGAACAACATGCATGTGGGTGAGGTGAGTCGCCAAATCGATGACCATTCGTGAAAAACATTTTCATGCATGTGACAACAGTGATATGTTAACGAAAACTTAAACAGTGCTAGTACAAGCTAGTATGTGTGAAAACAAAAGAAAGCACTCACCGAAATCTAGAAGACACCATTCATACGAAGTGAAACAAAAAAAGTGCCAAAAATGCAACACAAGACATGGAAGGCAGGCTTACCCCAAAACAGTTGAGTTGAATGTGCTGACGACTCATATATGCAATGTGGTATGTCAGAGCTGCAAGGTTGATGTGAGGAATGAGCTCTACAACATCTGGTTCATGATTTTTGATAAAATCGAAGATGTGATGCACATGCCACAAATCTAGGAAGGGTGACACTTAGTGGGAGGTTTTTGAAATGATCCTTGCATGCAATCTCCAGCTGCTAAAATTGGCTCCCTGAGTCAAGGGATTCTTTTTGCATCTTTCCTTTTTATATTCTGGGAAAAAGCAAGCCATGCATGTAAGTCAAGTTTCCTTGGTCCCTAGAGGAACTAGTCAACCCAACTGCACATGCAAGAGGCTGCTCAAATGATGGGAAAAAATGTGCATTTCTCGATGGGAGATGGGTTGGCTGCCTAGGAGATTTGTGCAATTTCTAGGCAGAGCAGCTGACTGCTACCCAGGATTACGCAATTCCTGGGCTGAGCAGCCCTGCTGGGAAGAATTGCGCAATTTTCTAGGTGAAGCCTGATTCGCAGAATTGCACAATTCTGGATCCCATCAAGCTACTAGACAGAATTGCACAATTTGTTGAAGGAAGGCTGGTTTCCCTCCAGAATTGCGCAATTCCTTGAAAGAGCTACTCAGCCTACAGTTGGACCAATTCCAGAGGAACAACTTGTGAGGGGAATGCATCAAGCTTTGATTGACAGACTGTCTTTCTGCATGAAAACACTAAAGCTTGTGTACTTGACGAACCAAGACAAGGTGTTGTGAAAGGTTGGTAGGGAGGCTCCAAAATGAAGCTAAGGCAAAATTTTGGAGGGTGGTTGTAGTCGCTACAACACTTGGTGACACATTGGTAGAACTCCAACTCTCTGAATGGACCTTGTTCATGAGAAGCGAGTCTGACACCTCCAGAAGTATTGTTCAGTTATTTGTTTATCTTGGTTTCATGTTAGCTTGAATATAAGATGTAGCATCTGCCTAGATCATGGTCGATTGACACACATTCCAAGCCAAGGTAGCACCTTTTTTTTTATTGGGGTTGAGGGGTATATTGGTGCACAAGCAATATAATCATCAAAGTCTTAGTTTCATATTTAGTGTTGCTCCACTGCCAGCAGGCCTGGACAGTACCCTAGCAGGGTCACGTAGGAACACAAGCATCGCTCCGCTGCTAGCAAGCCTAGTCAGTACCCCAGTAGAGTTACTTGGATCACCTCTCTACGCAGGAAGCCTTTCTCTTCTTTTTCCTTATTCATTTTTCATTTTTGATTTATTTTCAATTTCATTTTATTTTTCATAATTGTGCATAGCACTTATTCATTTCAAAGGCGGAAGAGGGATTCCAACTTATTGAGAGAAGAAGAGGTTGTTCCTTTAGAGAAGTATTTTATTATATACCTTTGACGTGCTTGTTAAGGTTTTCCCCCTCACCTTACTCTACTTAACTGATTTGGCAAGGGTTAACCCAAAAACAACCGACTAGACTAGGTGACACTAGTTAGCACGCAGGTGTTGTGTTTTCACTAAGGTTCACCTCGAACAATACGTATTTTCCTTCGACGTATCATGGACTAAAGATAACAAGTTCATCATATAGAGTAAGGATGACAAATAACCAATTAGTGATAACAATACAAGGCCTCTTGTACTTTACCCATCTTGTTTCAAGAGTCATACATGGTTTCATGTGAAACTAACCTACGAAAAAAACAAGAAAACAAACAATAAAGCAAAGAAGAAGTAGAACAAAATGTGAAGTATAGTGAGTAAGAAAACAAGCAAGCAGAAAAACAAACAAACAAAACAAGTAAGCAAACAAGCATGCAAGAAAACCAACTAAAAGAAAACACTTCTCCTACTCCTAAGCTAACGATGCATGGGCCTGATCACGTGAAGTGATATTTCCAATGCAGCCATCGATGCATTGGTTGACCCATGTTGCTGAAGGCTTGATCTACGAGCAACCAGGTTGTGTGAACCATCAAGCAAGAAAGGTATAACAATGAAGAAAAGCACACTTCATGTTTCAAAATGCCCACGAGACATAAGTGAGTGCAAGTGCATGATCAGAAGTCCATGGACATACCATGGTGTTTTGCGACACTGCGTGAAGCTTTGAAGCATATTCACACTCTTGACTATGACATTCAAGCAAATGAAAGAAACAAAGACAACTTGTGTCGTGCACGTGTGCTTGTGATCTGAAATGATCATAAGTTAAAACTTATGTAGAATTGATTGCTAACTGAAAGTGTGGAAATCGAGAGAACTGCTTGAGAAGAAAGACTTTACGACAGTTGATAAAAAAATAAGTAAGATGCAAAAAAGTAATGAACATAGCAAATACACAGTGATACCAAACGACAAGATTGATTACAGAGTTCATCCATGATGAACTACGTCTCCGAGTCCGCTTTCAAGATGGACGACCGCTTTATTAGGATTGAAACCAAGGAGGTCGATTACATTGAGAATTGAGCAAACTGAATGTGCACGTAGGCACTTCTTATCACTATCATAAAGAATCTCTCTGAACCAACTTTCCAACGCCTGTCACGGTTCCCAATTTCGACTCCCGATGCTCCTGTTACATTAAAAACAAAACAACTTCTCACTTCTAGAATCTGCATACCAAAACTCAAAAACCACTCTAATGCCTTCAATGAGCAAAATACCTTTAAAAAGGCCTGTAAAAACACTCCAACCTCTTTAGGCTGAATTCAAGATGAATAAGTTGCATTATGGGGTTGTTTTAGGTCTCGGTCTAGTCATGAACTAACACATATGATAGGTTTCATGGTCTTCGAATTAATATTTTAAACAAACTACAACGAGAACCCATTTTTAAACCTTATGATAAAATAAACCCACTGGCAGCTTGCTAACCGGGCAGAGGAGGTTTACCACCCGCATGTGAACAAGGCAGTCTAACCGTTGTTTGACACCTGTGATTTATCCACCCAATGGTTCTGGTTAGTTGACGGTGACAACACTATGTGAACAACGCGTTCCTCCGGTGGTTGCGGCAACGGTTGGCGATGAACTGTAAACAATTACCTAACTGTGCGGTGATGCCCTTGCTGCTCACATGTTACACTGACACTGTTAATGCCACTGCCCAACTATTATCCCCGCTCGCAGTGAAGGCTAACTACAATTACCCGAGAGGTGTCCACATGTCCTGCATCTCTGACACAGTCATCTGTCTATGGTTTAGGACTGTAGTTAATACTCTGCTGCAACTCTGACCATGTCATTAGCATATCCGCTCACATGAGCCTGACCCCTCGCGGTTCCGATGCAAGTTTAAGCCAACAGTTAAAGATGTGTGGGTTGTTTTGTAATGTTTTTACAATGTTTTGAAGTGTTGCACCATGGCTGAGAGGTTGTAGTGTTAGGGTTTAGGTTCCTAGGTGTAGGTTAAGGTTTTTCCACCATAGATGTAGAGCTAGGTGTTAGGCTTAGGTTTTTAGTACAATATAGAAGTCTTTAGACTTTTGTACATCATAAAAAAACACTTTTACAATAAATTGTCACAATGTGATATCAAACCCATAAAGCACACCACTGAACCAACATTATTGATGAAGATTGAATGCTACCTAGAACTGCATGTTGATGATGAACCAAACCTGTGTAACTGATCTACAAGATCCTCCTGGATCAACTTGCAATGTAATATTCCTCCAATGCATGAGCGATAGGATCGTGTAGTTCGAGTGGAAGAAGTATGATCTGTGTGTGATATTGATATTCAATGCATATATATGAGTAATGAGGAGCCTCGGGTGATTGAAAAGTTTCCTGATTGAAAGTGAAACCAACCTCAGGACATCAAGGGCTTGACATAACCATAAGCTCGAGCAGAAGTGCCTCAAGAGTCCTGGGTGTCTCGACTTCATCATCAAATAGATGATCATAAATTGGTGGCTTTGAAAAATCAACTGTGATAGAATCATGATCATGATCAAATATGGGAGTAAATGGATCACAATAGCCACGATAAAAAAATCAATGATTTCATCGACATCCTCATGATCTGATGAATCGAATAGAGGGGTAGATGAGAAGCAAACAAATTCATCCTCTGTGTTTCCAGAAAAGGCAGATGAAAGATCAAGTGGATTTTCAATGAATAACTTATCCTCTCCATTGTTAGATGATGGGCTAACATCCGATGTGTCCTGCGAGCTGCGAGTAATCAATGATGGGTGCATATGTGGATGAAGATACACATGTGAAATCATGGATGACAGGTTCACCAAAGATGTCAGGAAAGAATGGAGGGGGCTCGGCTGGAAGGCAGTTATCCTTCGCCGAGTGTTGATGCTCAATCTCCCACTCATACTATTCATGAATGACAGCGCATGTTGGTTGTGCAACACCAACCCCGTCAATGGCTTGTGCCTCATTCACAACAAGTGTAGATTCTGAAATGGAAGAACACAACACAATATCATCCGGAGGAACAACCAAGTGCGAAGACAGAGGTTGTGGAACAAAATTCATATGACAACTCGATGGACTCATAACCAAATTTGCGCAAAAATTAAGCGAAGTGATGTTGGGAGGATGTGACCGCTAAACTGATGTATGAGCATGATCCTCAACATCACTCTGTAGTGGTGGAGCTATTTGATGAGGGGATGCAAGACAGTCACTTGTGACAGTGACCGCACCCGTATGTGATTGCGCAACTCCATCACTGAAGAATACTAAGTGAGACTTGATTTCAAACATCTTCCTGGGATGAGAAAATTTCTTAACACAATACTCGAATCAGTCCCAAAGATAGAAAAACTTCATTTGGCTCTTCAGAGATTGAAACTGTAAATCACAAAAGCACTGCCAAAAATCCATAGTCGATTCATGCGGAGCCTTCCATTGTTGTAATAGTTTTTGGTCGAAATGGTTTGGATCAAAATGATAGAAAGTGTCTTCAATGAGATCACAGAAGTGCTCAAGTGAGTGCATGCTATCAGCTGGTAGGCTACACAACCATCGATGTGGAGATTCGTGAATTGTGTATGCAAGCAACAAGCTGGCATGTTCGTTATAACATCCATCTTCCTCATGAAGCATGGAAAGAAAGTCATGTAAGAACTTAGGCCAGGACACTTCTTCTTCACTGTCATACATGTAAGTGGACAAGTGATCGAAAAACTCCCTCGTGATGATGACATCTTTGTGTTTCGAAAAACATCGCAGAGGGAGAAGAGTGCAAGAATCCATGATAGATATTCAAAGGTTTAAAACAATATGGGAGGACATAGCTTTTCATCTGGCCCTCATTCTAGCACCAGAAATGTTGATGGTGTTGGACCTGCCAACATGTCAAGGGATCTCCCTAGTAAGAAGTCCTAATTAGACCTTAGACCATTTGGTGTATGAGTCCCAGCAATGGGTCTTATGGTAATGCCTTGACCGTGATTTCACATAGAGACAAGTAATGTGTCCCTATTGGTAGCAAGGGTGTGACAGCTGTAGTAATTCAAGGAAGGTGCATGAGAGGTTCTAACACACTGAGGGTGAAATAAGTGCACCCCTTGGAAACCTATAATACTACTCGTCTTGGAATGGAACACACGAGTGAAGATGCATCACAAGATAGAAAGCAAGTTAGCGAGCAATCCAAAGTGATGGTTAAACCAACAACACATTTCAGAAAGATTCATACATACTTATACAAAATAGTCCATACATGCATGTGTAAGAAAAGAAATACATATATAATTTAGAGTAAACCAGATAGCATAGAATAAAATACAACATATAAATGAAACATGTTGGATATGTTATATTAAGAAGTGCAAGTTCCAATCATACAATACATCCATGTCCAACCACTATTTCTAATAGCAGAACGTTACAATTACAACCTCCTGCTCCTCCAAAGAGATATACTAGCTCTACGCAGTGGAGAAGCCAAGGCTCATTACAATACTATCCAAGCTCTCTCCAAGATAGTCTTATCGGAAGCTCAGCTGACTAAAAGTCTATACAATGAGTTATGAGGTACTATTTATAGCAAAGGGTGGGGTGACCCTTGAAATTCCCCTTTGTGACAGTTCATCTACCCTCATGACTCTTCATCTACTCTATGACTGTTACATCCAATTATCGACACTTGAACTTCCATTGTACAAGGTGTTACATTACAATGCACATGTGCCCATATGAGAGAAAATGGCTTGAGAAAGCCATGCAAGACATCACTAACACTCGGTCTGTTGTGGTGAGACCAACTCTTTGACATGCTTGGGATAGTCAAGGTGGTGAGATGATGCCAAGCTTCATCGGCCATGATGGTGTGCATGTGTTCCATGGTGACATCTTGTTGAAGTGAACTCTTGCCTGCATTGCATATGGGTGCATTGGTATGGATCCTCCGTCCAACACGTCCGATAGCATGTGCATGGTCTTCTGGGTGCGACTGAACTGGAAACACACAAATGCATAGTGTCTGGGCTGATCTTCAAGTATGTGTTGGTCATTATGCCAATCAACTTGTCGAAGTACATGTTCAGCTCCAGTCAAACTTTCCTCTTGTCTTATCCTCAGTGAGTGTAACATATAAATGGGATCGCATGCATGCGCACAATGACATGCATGCTGTTGAATTCCCTTACATGCAATCAAAAGCACTGCCCACCTTGTCTGCCCCGTGGCAACCGTTGGGATGGATATATAACTTGTATGAGCACAATTTCATCTATTTGCCTATGTTGCGCCCCCTGCTTTACCCATTCCTGCTGCACTACATTCTCTTATCTATGCAGCTCTTGTTCTTCCTTGAGTTGCTTCTTCAGTGCATGAAACTCCTTCTCTGCTCCATTCTCTATTCTCGCATGATCATCTTGTTGCACCATCACCTCATAGCCTGAATATACAAAGTTGCTTTCATCACAAGTGGATCTGCTTGACCTTGCAACTTTGTTCCGCCTTTGTGTTGTCAACAACCTTCCTCTTGCATTCGTTGCATCTAGTATGTTTCCTTTAGCTGCTGTTCATAGTGATTCTTGTGTTAATGTTGTTTCTGTCATGTCTTGATATCCTTGTCTACCAACAATTTGATGTCTTTGTGGGTAGGCAAGTTCATAGACACTTGATCGACTACATCCCCAAGTGTGCTCTGAATGGTGTGTTCGACTCTGCTCTCCTGGAAACCATTGTACAT